>CM053598.1:69161486-69176810 GCA_028646575.1 Pseudocheirus occidentalis | reverse complement strand
TCTGCAGGCCGAGGGCTCTGAAGCAGTCCAGTGGGGGCCGCCGCGGCTCTCAGCCGTTAGTGCTGCAACAGCCGCCTCCCGCTGCCTCCTTGCCCTGGGAGCAGTTTGGCCGGACCCGCTCTTCTCCTCCCCAGTTAGCAAAATCCACTGACCTTTCTCTTAGCCTTTTTTTCTTCTGGCCTGATAAATGTGGTTACTGTGCCTCCAGTGCAGCCGATCTGCTCTGCTATAGCCGAGGTTCCCCGCCCGATGCCCCAGGGCCTTAGCCGGCAGGGGTTTCAGCCGTGGGTCCCAGACTGCTGGGAAGAGCCCCGCCTGCTGCGCTGCCTGTAGTGCTTTCTGTCTTGTGGCGAGTTTTGGAGCTTGAAAATCTGTTTAGCGTCCCATTTTCTGAGTTTTTTAGTGTGTTTGTGTGGGAGCTGTGGTGCTTTGCTGCTTCTACGCCGCCATCTTGGCTCCGCCCCTCTCAGGGGTTTTTTCTCTGACTGTGGGTCACTCTTTCTCCAAGGAGAAGCCACAATTGCTGTTGCTTCTGTGGCTCCTGCAGCTTCTCAGAGTCACTGATATTCTGGTGCTCTGTTGCCCAGGAAGGGGGAAGACACTAAGTACCTTTTGAGATCTCACTTGACTCATTGTCTAAGGAAAGAAGGTACAAACAGGAGGTGGCCAGATCCCAGATACAGGTTTGCCTAGAGGGATGCATGCCCACAATTTATGTGTTGGGGAAAGGGATCCTCAGGAAGTTTTGGCTCTGCAACCAATTAAAAGAGTCCTTGTAACTGACAGGAAGCCATAGGAGGGTAGATACCTTCTTCTGTTCTGAAGTTAGGTGTGGGCAGAGGGGAATAGGGCCTTCTACCATGTATTCCTAAATATTTGTTGTTGTTGACTGTTTTTCAATTGTCTCTGTGACCCCATTTGGGGTTTTGTTGACAAAGACACCAGAGTATTTTGACATTTCCTTCTCTAACTTATTTTAGCAATGAGGAATTGAGGCAGACAGGGCGAAGTGACTTGCCCAGGGTCATATAGCTAGTAAGTATCAGAGGCAGGGTTTGAACTCATGAACATGAGTCTTCCTGATTCCAAGTCCAATGTTCTCCACTGTATCACCTACCTGTCCTGAGGGGTGGTGTACTGTTCTATATAATGGATGTGTGTAATTATAATAACAACAAGCATTTATACAGTACTTACTACGTGTCAGGCACTGTGCCAAGCACTCTATAATTACTGTCTCATTTGATCCTTACAACAATGCTGGCAGGAAAGTGTCATTACTATCCATGTTTTATAACTTCATAATAGTAATAATATCATAATGATAACTAACATTTATATAGTACTTATGTTTCAGGAACTATTCTAGGTGTAATTTATCATTTGTAAATTGTAATAATTTATAATTATTATTTTATTTGATACAACAGCCCCGGGAGTTAAAGTGGTATTATTATTATCCTCACTTTAGAGATGAGGAAACTGAGGAAATCAGAGGGTAAGCGACTTGCCCAGGGTCACACAGCTAGCAAGTATCTGAGGTGGAATTTGTTATCTTCCCGACTCCACACCTGGTGGTCTATCTACTATGCCACCTAGCTGCCCCATGTGATTTCTTTGGTACAATGAACTTCATGAGAAGGAACTCCCTCTACCAAGGCAGATCAGCAACTAGAGAATCTCCTTGGTCACTGAGAGGGTTAATCAGCCTGCCCAGGGTTGTATGGCCAGCACGTATAAGGAATGCAGGTCTTCCAGACTCTCACACTGGTGCTCTAGTCACTAGATGACCCTGCCGTTCTAGTCTGATGTTTTTTCTATTTCCATCACTGCCTCCTAGCTTCCTTCAAGTCCTAACTGAAATCCTACCTTCTACAAAAGACCTTTCCTGATCCTTTCACTCCAGTGCCTTCCCTCTTTAATTATTTCCTGGTTGCCGTGTGTGTATGTGTGTGTGTGTCTAACTTTTTTATACCTATTTTTTCTGTTTTTCTGATGTTTCCCCCATTAGATTGTGAGCTCTTTGAGGGCAGGGGTAGTATTTTGCCTTTCTTTGTTTCCCAAGCGCTTAGCACAGCTGATACATAGTGGGCACTTCATAGATTCTTATTGGCTTACTGAATGACTGGTTATAGATATTTTTTTTAATATAAGCTAGTTGATCTGTTGATCAAGTGTGTTGCCTCCTACTTATGCATGTCATACTTTTTGTGGTTTTCAGAGAGTTTTATAAGTGTTAGCTCCACCTTTCCCCTAGCAGACTGAAATCCTATCATTCCCCATTCCAAGATCATTCAGCATCTCCCCCTTTTTCTCCTAATTAAAACTGTTACACTTTACATCTTCAGAATTTCTTTCTTGAGAGCATCCCTTCCTTCCTGGACTGACTTCCTTCATACAACTTTATGGCCTGGGTTCTTCCTATCCTTTGAAAACTTTTCTCCTAAAATCTAGGATGCATTTTAAATTTCAGTATTCCTGATTTTCCTCTCTCCTTTAGCACCAGCTCTCAGATGTAGTGGTCAATTCCCTCAAGGTCCACATCATTTCCACTCTGCTGACCTGTTAGTTCATTCTTTGTTGGTGAGAAACAGATATGGAATAACATCCCCCCTTGATTCTTCCACCTTTTGAAAAATTACATTATCACTGTATCTGTTTTGCAATTGACAGAAAGAAGAAGAGAGAAGGAGAACCCCAACAAATGGTTGTGTAATGGGAGAATCAATATTTTTGCTCCCATCTCATAGGAACAGCTCCATGCCTTTGCTCAGCTCTGTCCCCAAAGCCAAGCAAGAGAGGATCTATGAAGAAAAAGGGGAAGGTGACATATATAGTGGCCTCTGAAAGGACTTTGAATGCTAAATGAAGGATCGTGGATTTGTACCTGGAGGTAATAGAAAGGCACTAGAATTTGTCAAGTAGGGCTGTGGCATGGTTATATACATGATTCATTAGGGTCCCTTTGATGACTGATTGGTGGACGGAATGTAGGGGGGAGAGCCTTGTGGCAGGGACGCCAACCTTTGGGCGGTTATAATAGTCCAGGTGTGAGGTGGTGACTCACATGGATATATCTAACCTACACGAAATCACAGCATTTTACTTATCCACAATACATGACTAAACCATGAGTGCAGAGCAGTGATAGAGTGTTGGACCTGAAGTCACAAAGAAGAGGACTCTTCTTTATGAGTTCAAATATGACCCCAGATGCCTACTTGCTGTGAGACCCTGGACAAGTCACTCTACCCTGTTTGCCTCAGTTTCCTCATCTGTAAAATGAGCTGGAGAAGGAAATGGCAAACTCCTCCAGTATCTTTGCCAAGAAAACCCAAAATGGGGTCACAATGAGTTAGCTGTGATTGAACAACAATTAGTATAGAATATTAAGTGTATGTATATAAGTACAGTATATTAAATATATTGCATACTTACAAGTATGTGTTGTGTATAAGTTACTTACAATATATATTTACTAGCATATTTCTGCTAATCACTATTACTGGATCTCAGTCTGCTGAAAAGTCACTCCTGTAATCACCAGGAGAATGTGCAAGCCCCTTCACTGAGAAATTTAATTCTATTTCCAACCTATTTAGTCAAATCAACAAGTGTCTATTAACTACTATGTGCTAGCTGCTGTGCTCAGCAATGGAAATAAAAATATAAACAGAAAGATAGTCCCTGCCCTCAAGGAGTTGCCATTCTAATGGGAAAAGAAGGCTCACAGAAGAAAGATAAAATGGAGGCTGTGGGGAGAATGTTTCTCTCTTCCCTTCCAGGGGCAATGGTGGATGGACAAAGTAGAGAAAATCAAGAGCAGAGCCCAGAGAAGAAAGAGGACGTGCCTGATAGGATAGGCCTTAAAACGGAGGTCGTAGGAGGAATCAGTCAATCAGGAGTTTTAGGGAAGGAGTGCATGCCCAGCATGAGAAGGTCAGGAGCTGAGCATAGTAACTTCCATCATTTCATATATGAAAGATATAAATAAAAAGCTGGGGGAAAAGACAGATACATGGTGGGAATGAGCAATATGGTGCAGTTTGAAAATATTTACCTTGTGTAAATGAATGGTGAGGCTTGTTAATGTTAAACTGCTGGGGATTAATATTCAAGCAAACATGCTCACTTTTGCTCCAATGAGACTTACCTCTCCTCTTCTTTTTTGTTGGGATGAATTTTTGTTAATAAAATACCTGTTTCTTGTGCTTTAAGTTTCTCTTCATGTATACAGAGCTTGATCTAGAGTCAAAGGAAGACTTGAGTTAAAATCCGGCTTAAGACACTTCCTAGCCATGTGACCCTGGATAAGTCACTTCTCCTCTATTGCCTCAGTGTCCTCAACTGTAAAATGGGACTTATAATAAGCTGCTGTGAAGATCCAATCGGACACTTACAAAATGCTTAGCACAATGCCTGGCAGATAGAAGATGCTATATAAATGCTCCTTTTCTTCTCCCCTTTTCTCTCTCTAAAAACTATTAGAAAGTTGATCTGATGATGGGTCTAGCGATGTAGAGTTGGAGGCCACCTCACAGGCCATATAGTTCAGTTCCTTCATTTTATATATGAAGAAACTGAGACCTAGGGGAGTTGAGATTTGCCCAAGGCCACACAGCTGGTGCCAGCTTCAGAGGTAGAATTGGAATTCCTGAAGAATATCTGTGATAGCAGTCTGTTTAAAAGAAATTAGTCAAATTAATTTAAAAAGTGATTTTTATTTATTTTTTCTCAATTATATGTAAACCAAAAATTTTAACATTCATTTAGTATAAGTTTGAGTTCCACATTTGTGAAACAGTAAACAAAAGATAGAAAGAAAAAAATGGAAGGAGACAGACAAAACCTGTCTGGAGGCGATGGTGTTATGTAAAAGCTGTTAATAATAAATGAATCCTAGAATTCCAGAATACGATAAAAGGGACTTTAGAGGTCATTTAGATTAGCCACTCAAAAAATCTATTCTATGACTGTGGAATACTTTAGTGCTGTCAGGATTGGTTGGCATACTGATATGTTTGCAGTGCTTCCTGTTTTTTCCTTTAAATTCTCTGTCAACAATGTGGTGGGGAGAGTGGCCAATGAGAACCCAGTCATTGGAGTGCGTGTAGTAAGTATGTCCTGCTTGATTCCAGAAGCTGGCTAAGTGAGCCTCCCTGTAGGTTGATAGCAGGCAGGGAATATTTCATGTGTTCTGGAAAGAGAGACTGACTAGTCTCTCCATTACACAAGGATTGTTCCTCTAGATAGAGTCTAGCGAGGGATATGTTTGGAAATGTGAGAGATATAAAAGCAAAATATATTAATATTTTTAAAATGCAGCAGCATTCAGAACTGAACACAATAAATACACCAGCTGAGATTGGGTCAGAGCAGAGTACACTTCAAAGAAATTATTCATATATTTTATTTTGACTTAATGAATACATCTTAAAAAGCATTCCCATCCCCTCAAAAATAGGGACACCAATGCACCGTTGGTGAAGTTGTGAACTGCGCCAACCATTCTGGAGAGGAATTTGGAACTATGCCCCAAACTGTGAATACCATTTGACTCAGCAAAACCACACCAGGCCTACATCCCAAAGAGATCAAAGAAAAGGGAAAAGGACTTATACATACAAAAATATTTATAGCAGCTCCGTTTGTGGTTGCAAAGAATTGGAAATTAAAGGGATATCCATCAATTGGATAATGACTGAACAAGTTGTGGCATATATTTGTGATGGAATACTATTGTGCTATAAGAAATGACAAGTAGGATGGTTTCAGAAAGATCTGGAAAGACTTATATGAACTGATACAAAATGAAGTGAACAGAACCAGGAGAACGTTGTACAGAGTAACAGCAATATTGTACCAGTGAACAACTGTGAAAGACAGTTATTCTGACCAAAATAACAATCTAAGACGATTCCAAAGGATCCATGTTGGAAAATTCTATAGAACTGATGAATTCCCAGTGCAGCTTGAAACATAATTTTCTCACTTTATGTTTTTTTGTTTTTTTTTTCCAACATGGCTAATATGGAAATATATTTTACATGACTTCACATGTGTAATTGATAACATATTGTATCCCTTCTCAATGAGGGACAGGAGCCAGGCAGGAAGAAGAGAACTTGGAACTGAAAATTTTAAAAATAAACGTTAAAAATAAATAAATAATTGAAGGAGAAAAAAAAAATTACAAAGAACCTTAAAGATCTAAAGAAAAGAAGAAAGAAAAAGTACTCCAAGACAATCTCTTGCAAAGATGCATTTTTCCCTTCCTCAGGCTTCATGTTGGACCTAGACTAGACTAAGAGAAAGAGGATGCTTCAATTTCCATCAACATATACCCATTATATCTACAGGTCAAATTTACATCCTTTTATTGAGGTCTCTAGTTTAGCTTGTTTGTTACTCAGACTTTGCACAGTTCTTTATAGACATTTGAGGCCAATTATTTTGCTGCTGTTTCTCTTTTTGGACATTGATTCCTAAGACATACTGGTGCCCTCTACTAATATTTCTTCTTCCATGAATAGACTATTCCTTGTGATCTCTGACTTTGTGGATCAGGTAGAGAGGTTTGCCCTGCCCCTTCTATTTCTTTTGCATATTTATTTTTAAAATTTTATGTTTTTATTCTGAATTTAATGAACACACACACAAACCCATGTACAAGTTGAACAGAAAAAGAGGATTTATACAGTGTGTCCCTAAAGTCTTAGAATAGTTTTAAGCTATATAGTTCAACTCTGTAGAGCAAGATATTGTATATAACTTTCTTTTGGAAAGATTGCAATAAACTGAACGTATAACTTTCAAAAACAAAAGAAAAGAAAAATCAGCTATAAATAAGAAAAAACCACACAAGACATTCAACTCTAGGCTTTATATTTTATATCCTATCTCAATCTATAGGGCAGCTAGGTGGCACAGTGGATAGAACACCAGAATTGGAGTCAGCAAGACTTATCTCCAGGAGTTCAAATCTAGTCTCAGACATTTGCTAGCTATGTGACCCTGGGCAATCACTTAATCCTGTTTGTTTCAGTTTCCACATTTGTAAAATGAGCTGGAGAAGGAAATGGCAAACACTTAAGTAGCTTTGTCAAGAAAACCCCAAATGCGGTCACAAAGAGTAGAACACACTGAAACAACTGAACAACAACAATAGACCTCAATCTGCCCTTTGTGTTTTATTTCATGCCATTCCCTTTCACATATGCTATATTCTGATGACAATAGATATCTTTCCCTTAGCCTTGTTTTATCCTCTCCAGTCTCCTTGCCATTGCTCACAGTTTTCAAAAGATTCATATTATCTACCATATGATAGCCATGTGATCCCGGGCAAGTCACTCAACAAACTCTCATGCCAAGGACAATTCTTTAGAGGTATAGAAGTGTGTTGGTAGAAGTATAGTATAGAAGTGTGTTGGTAGAAAATATTCCTCCCTGGGAGTTTCCTACAGCAATAAAATTAGTTCTATCTAATTCCCGTCACCCTTTGCTTCCCATTGAGAGCACATAACAAAGACAGATGCTTCAAACATATGAAATGTTATTCCCTATTAGGGAAGATGTGGTGATTATGAGGGCAGCTAGATGCTACAGTGGGTAGAGTGCTGGACTTGGAACCAGAAAGATTCATCTTGAGTTCAAATCTGGCCTCAGATGCTTACTTGCAATGTGACCCTGGGTAAGTCACTTAACCCTGTTTGCCTCAATTTCTTTATCTGTAGAATAAGCTGGGAAAGGAAATATTTAACCACTCCAATATCTTTGTCAAGAAAACCCAAAATAGGGTCACAGAGAGTTGGACACAATTAAAAATTACTTAACAAATGATGATTATGTATGGTGTTTACTTATAGAAGACTCAGATAGCTACATTAAGACATTTCAGGGAAACATATTACTTCAAATGAGATGTTCCCTTCTGGTTAAAGAAGGTTTTCCCAGTACTGTGCATCCTAATAGCTTAAAAATTGTAAGAGAAAAGTGTCTACATGGTCCAATTTGGCTTTTCTCCATTAAAATTATTGACCAAATAATAGCCAGATGTCTCCTTTGCCTTTATGCTTTTTAATTTAAAAGTGCAAAGTAAAGTGTATCCTTAAAATCAAGGAAGGAATACACAAACTGAAATTTATGACAAATAGAACAAATAGCTTTTTTTTTAAAAAAGAGCAACAAATAGACAAATCAGTGGTTTGATTTTTAAAAAAAATTATTTATTTAATATTAGTTTTTAACATTCACTTTGACAAGATTTTGAGTTCTAAAGTTTCCCCCCTCTCTTCAATCCCTTCTCCCCAAGACAGCATGCACTCTGATATAGGCTATACATGTATAATTATATTAAACATATTTCCACATTAATCATGTTGTGAGAGAAGAATCAGAATAAAAGGGAAAAAGTAGAAAGAAAGCAAACAAATAAACAAACAAAAAGAGAAAATAGTATGCTTTGATCTACATTCAGACTCTATAGTTCTATCTCTGGATGTGGATAGCATTTTTCAGTACAAGTCTTCTGGAATTGTCTTAGATCATTGCATTGCTGAGAAGAACTAAGTCTAACAAAGTTGGTCATTGCACAATCTTGCTGTTACTATGTATAATGTTCTGGTTCTGCTTATTTCACTCAGCATCAGTTCGTAAAAGTCTTTTCAGATTTTTCTGAAATTTATCTGCTTGTGATTTCTTATGGAACAATAACATTCTGTTACATTCATATACCACAACTTATTCAGCCATTCCCCAACTGATGGGCATTCTCTCAATTTCCAATTCTTTGCCACCACAAAAAGAGCTGCTATAAATATTTTTGTATATGTGGGTCCCTTTCCCTTTTAATGATTTCTTTAGGATACGGGACTGGTAGTGGTATTGCTGGATCAAAGGGTATGAACAGTTTTATAGCCCTTTGAGCACAGTTCCAATAATTTGATTTTAACAAAAGAGATAGAGAAAGAAATAGGGGAAAAGTGAAGGTTAGATTTGATCAATAAGTTATTTAAATCTTTATGTATTTTCTCTCCAACTAGACTGTAAGTTTTATGAAGGCAAGAATCACATATAATAATCCTTAATTTCCCCCAAAAGAGCTTAAAACAGTGCTTTCCTTGCACTTAGTAGGTACTCAGGAAACATTGCTGATTTGATTTCAAGAAATGAATGAATGAGTGAATGAGAGCAGTCTTCTCAGACCCTTGCAGTTTGGTCACTCAGTAAACTAGCTCATTGAAAACAGTTCTTTTCTTTCTTTTTCTCCACAAAGAAATGGTTCACAAAATGCTTTTTCTTGAACACTTGAAAAGAATAGCAGCTTGAGAACAGCATAGAAACACGGACTTCTGTAGTCTGGTTTCCAATAAGTTGTCTCTTCTGAACTAGCATAAGATTTAAGATCCTTAGACGCAAGATGATGTCTTGCTACTAATATTAATGCAACCATAATACTTAACATTTATATAGCACTTTAAAAATTTCAAAGGGTTTTCATACACATATTCTTTCATGACGGAATGAATTACTTGGAGAAGAGAATGAAACTGAGCCTCAGTCAAATCTGTACATCAGCCCCTTAATGTAAAGGATGGGCAATCATATGTAATATTAATGGGATTTAAGATCTTCTCTACTCATTAATAGGCCTCACGTGGAGCCCATTAAGGGAAGATTGTTTAGGAGTGACTTGCTTGTAGGAAGGTTTTAACACCTTTTGCTAATTTCTAATTAGTCACTGAAAAGTGTGTGTGTGTGTGTGTGTGTGTGTGTGTGTGTGTGTGTGTGTGTATTTTAAATTTTTATTTTTTTCTGAGTTGGTATTTTGCTTTGGGGCTCACTCATTGGAAGAGTGTTCTTGTGATTTGACCAGATGAGACTCTTGGTAGCCATTAAGTAGCCTTTGAAAAAAATAGATGGTGATTCTCTCTCTGGTAACTATGTATATGTTGCCTTGATCAGACAGTTGAATCTGTATGTTGTGTGCAAATTTCTCAATTAGAAGTCCTGTCTACTGGTCTCATGCTTGTATTTTCTCTAGTTTCTCTGCTTGTATTTTCTCTAGTTTCTTTGTTTTGATTTTCTCTGAAGTTCAGGATGCTGATTTTTCTCCTTGAACTAATGAATGTAATTTATAAAAGACTGTTGACCCCTTAAACAGCTATCTTTCCTAGTAAAGAAAATCTAAGAACCTGTGCTGCAGCACAGATATGCTAAAGTTGTTGCTGCTACATCATGTGAAAGAAGATTTTAAAGTAATGCACTGGAAAAATAAAATTTCTTTCAAATCAAGTAGACATTGTAGCTTAGGAAGCTAATTTATATAAGCTGACCCCACATTTACTCCAAGTTCAGTACTCTTTCTGTTATGCTATGCTGTCTGGAGTACTGGGTTTGATGTCCAGCTCTCCTGACCTTGCCTCTGGTTCTGATATTTCTGTCTATCAATCTACTAGGGAAGCCAAAGTTATCATACGTGAAAAAATGAGAAATTTTGACAGAACTGCATGTAATTAAATGTTAAATTATGTGGTAGAGATCACAGTTCCCAGTTTAAAGAAAGGGGGAGCTGCAGGAGTGGGGGAGGGAAGGATTTATGGAGGAGAAGCAATGTGAGATAGGCTTCACAGGATGGGTGTGATTTAGACAGATGAGGGAGGAAAAGGATCTTCTGGCAGGGGAGAACACTTTGAGCAAAGGCATATAACTGAGAACGACCATGTTAAATTAAAAAGAGGATGCGTTACTTGCTCTGATTGGAGGAGAGGACACATAATATAGGGGGTGGGGAGGAAAAAATGAGTAATAGGAGGCAAGATAATAGGAGTTCTTTATGGCCAAGTAGAGAAATTTATGTCCTAAGCAGCAGACAGTCTTTGTTGGTCTTTAAACAGAGGAATGACCTGATGAAAGCAGGGTAAGGCGCATTAGTCTGTCAACACTATGCAAAATGGATTAGAAGAGAGGGAGACGGAAGTCAAGGAAGTCATTTAATTAGATGGTCATCAAAATAAGTCAGACAAGGTGATGAGAGCCTTAACTAAAGGAGCTGTGGTGGGAAGGGAGAGAAAAGCAAGGATATTAGAAATATTTCAAATAAACAAGGTTTATGGAATAACTGGATGTCAGGGATGAAGGAATGAAAAGAGTTAAAGATGACTCAAAGTTTCTAGCCTAGAGCACTGGGAAAAATGGTGGTACAGTTTATTTTTTGAATAATAATTTGTTTTTCCTAATTACGTATAAAAACAAATTTTAGCATTTAAAAAATTAAGAATTTTTTTCTCTCCCTCCTTCCTTCCCTACTCCTACCCCTACCTGAGATGCCCATGTACATGGGGATTCATGCAAAACATTTATTTCCCTATTACTCATGTTAGGAAAAAAAACATAGACCAAAACCAAACCAAAACAAAACCACAGACCATGAAAAAAAAGTGAAAAATAGTATACTTTGATCTGTATTGAAATTCTATCAGTTCTTTATCTGGAGATGGTTAGCACTTTTCATCATGAGACCACTGGAATTGTCTTGGATCATTGTATTGCTGAGAATAGCTAAGTCATTCACAATTAATCATCATACAATATTCCTGTTACTATATAAAATGTTCTGGTTCTGGTTCTACTCACTTCACTTTGTGTCAGTTCATGCAATTTTTTTCCAGGTTTTTATGAAAACATCTTGCTCATCATTTCTTATAGAATAGTAGCATTCCATTCCAATTAGATACCACAACTTCTTTAGCCATTCCCAAATTGCTGGACATCCCTTCAGTTGCCAATTCTTTGTCACCATGAAAAGAAATAATAAATACTTTTGTACAAATAGGTCCTTTCTCCACTTTTTAAATCTCTTTGGGATACAGAATTAGTAGTGTTACTACTGGGTCAAAGGGTATGCACAGTTTCATAGCCCTTTGGGCATAGTTCCAAAATGCTCTACAAAACGGTTGGATCAGTTCACAATTCCACCAACTGTGCATTAGTGTCCCAATTTCCCCATGTCACTTCCAACATTTATAATTTTCCTTTTCTCTCCTATTAGCCAATCTGATAGGTGTGAGGAAGCACCTCAATTATTTTGATTTGCATTTCTCTAATCTAGGAGTTCCCAACCTGTTGGTCACGACCCCTTTGGAGGTCAAATGACCCTTTCACAGGGGTCGCCTAAGACCATAAGAAAACACATATTTCCAATGGTCTTCGGAACCAAGACACCACTCCTCTATCCATCTCCAGGTGAGTCCACCCACATGCAGATACACTCACATACAAGTATTAAAGGATCCCGGTGTTAGGAAGATTGAGAACTACTGCAGTAATCAATAGTGATTTAGAGCATTTTTTCATGTTCATAGATAGCTTTGATTTCTTTGTCTAAAAACTGCCTCTTCATATCATTTGACCATTTATTAATTGGGCGTAATGACTTGTATTATAAATATGACTCAGTTCTCTATCAGGCCTTTATTAGAAACATTTGCTATAAAACTCCGCCCTTTCCCCCAAGCTTTCTGCTTTCCTTCTAATCTTGATGCATTAGTTTTCTTTGTGCAAAAGCTTTTTAATTTGATATAATCAAAATTATCCATGTAATTGATTCCACTGATCCACAGATGATGATGCCTTTGATAGGGTGGTAGCTGAGGAAATCAATTTTGTTGGAAAGATGCTTGCTTCAGTATTAGGCATGCTGAGCTTGAGGTGACATGGGGATATATGAGCAGAAATGACCAGGGGATAGCTCAAGACATAGGAGTTGGGAGGAGGAGTTAGAATGAGAGATTCAAGAGTTGTTAGCATAAAGGTGATAGCTAAAGTTGTGAGAATGACTTAATTCTGCAAAGGAGAGAGATCGGAGACAGAGAGAGAAATTAAAAGGAGCAAATGAGAGAGAAGAGAGAGAGAAGAGAGAAAAAGAGATGAGGGAAAGATAAAAGAGAAATTAGAATAAGAGAGAGGTCAGGAGAGTGAGAATGAAATGCTAGAGAAAGAGACAGAGCAGTGCTAGAGGCAATATGCTACCATCATTTAGTTGTTCATTATTCATTTTTTTAAAAAGAGGACCAATGACATCATAGAGCCATGTCTTGACTTGTGCATGAATTGGATTTAAATGAGGTGAGTTGCACAAAGTCATCAGTGTCATTCTGTCTTCCAGAGTCACTGATGTTCAATGGTAAGACAAAAGTCAGGGTGACTGGTGATGACCTGGGATGCAGTGGATGCCCTTGGTGTCTTTGATGTTTGACCAAGTGCTAAGTGCTACACAGAGCCTGCTTCAGCTGACTTCATGACCACTGGACAAATTGTTCTCTTCTGCCCATTCTGCCAGGGAAAGCCTTCACATGCTTGGGGTAGACATTCCTTAACTCATATATAGTTTGAGGCCTGCCACTTATCCTCAACCTGGTTTAGCACCTACTGAGGAGGTTTTACTGAGGTGTGGCTGCTGCACAAGCTACAGTTTCTTGTGAGTGTTGGGTGAGTCTGGTGGACACCAAAAGTGGATGAGCAGTCCTGAAAAGGCCTCAGCAAGTCATCACACTGGAGTTGCTAGTCTTCCCTGAGCATCCCATAAACCCCATGTTAGTTGGTGGTTGTTTATCCTTCATTCTTTTTAAAAAATTAACTTAAATTAACTTTTGTTTATTTTTAGTTTACATCATTGATTTCCACAAGATTTTGAGTTACAAATTTTCTCCCCATCTTTCCCCTACTGCCCCAAACAGTGTGATCCCACTGTATACCCCCTCTACCAATCTGCTCTCTCCTACATCCTCCCCCATCACTCCTCTAACTTTCTGATAGAGCAAGATGGATCTCCCTGTCCCAGAGTCTGTATATCTTATTTCTCAGTTGCATGTAAATTATATATATATAAATATATTTTAGCATATGATCTTAGAACTTTAAATTCTAGATTTTTTCCCTTCCTCCCTTGTCATTCACCCCCACTGGAAAGACAAGCAATTCAATACAGGCTGTACATGTGTAGTTACACAGAACATCTCCACAATGGACATATTGTATAACACTGATGATATTTCCCTGCTTTCTAACCTGTCTTCCCCTTATTCTATTCTCTACTTTGTCACTATTCCTTTCGTGTGCTTCTAACAACCCTTCCCCGCTAACCTATCCTCCCCTCCATTATCCCTCCTCTCATTCCCTTCCCCCCTACTCTTCTGTACAGCAAGATACTCAATTTAAGGTGTATGTCATTCCTTCCCTAAGCCAAATTCAATGAGAATAAGGTTGACCCATTCTCTTTTTGCCTTCCTGTTCTTCCCCTCCATTGTAACAATTATCCCTTGCTTCTTCTATACGGAATGATTGACCCCATTCTGCCTCTCCCTGTCTCCTCTCATTCTATTCCTCTCCCACCTCTTAATTTCACCTTTTAAAATATCATCCTTTCCTACTGAATTAATCTTGTGCCCTCTGTCTATGTACTCATATATACACACACTCCCATATGTATTCATATGCATATATACCAGTCTATATAGACATATGTGTATATTTACATACATATATGTCTATATGTATGTATATATATGTATATGTATGTATAGACACACACACATTTATATTCCCTTCACCTATCCTCATACTGAGAAAAGTTTCATAAGTTACAGTTCTCATTTTTCCATGTTGGCATGTAAATAGTTCAACTTTGATAAGTTCCTTATGATTTCTTTTCCATGATTACCTTCTCATGCTTCTTGTGTTTGAATGTCAAATTTTCTATTCAGTTCTGGTTTTTACCTCAAGAATGCCTGAAAGTCCTCCACCTCATTGAATGACCATAGTTTTCCCTGGAACATTATACTCAGTTTTTCTGGGTAGGTGATTCTTCGTTTTAATCTTAGCTCCCTTGATCTCTGGAATATCATATTCCAGACCCTTTGATCCCTTAATGTAGAAGCTGCTAGATCCTGGGTTATCCTGATTGTGTTTCCACGGTATTCAAACTGTTTCTTCTTGGCAGCTTGTAATATTTGCTCCTTGATCTGGGAACTCTGGAACCTGACTATAACATTCCTACAGAGTTTTTTTGGGGGGATATTTTTCAAGCCGTGATTGGTGAATTCTTTCAAGTTCTATTTTGCCCTCTGGTTCTAAAATATCTGGGCAATCTTCCTTGAGAATTTTTTGAAGGATGATTTCTAGGTTCTTTTTTTGATCATGGCTTCCAGGTAGTCCAGTAATTTCTAAATTGTCTCTCCTGGATCTATTTTCCAGGTCAGTGGTTTTTTCAAGGAGATATTTCACATTGCCTTCTATTTTTTCATTTATTTGGATCTGTTTAAT
>CM053598.1:69135480-69161386 GCA_028646575.1 Pseudocheirus occidentalis | reverse complement strand
TCTCATAAAATCATTTGCTTCCATTTGCTCCACTCTAATTATGAAGTAATTATTCTCTTCAGTGAGCTTTTGAGATTCTTTCTCCATCTGGCAATTTCGACTTTTTAAGGCATTCTTCTCCTCATTGGCTTTTTGGGTCTTTTTTGCCATTTGAGTTAATCTATTTTTTAAGGTGATATTTTCTTCAGTCAGATTGTTGACTCTCTTTTCCTGATTTTCTTGCATCATTCTCATTTCTCTCCCCAATTTTTCCTCCACTTCTCTCATTTGGTTTTCAAAATCCTTCTTAAGGTCATCTATGGCTTGTAACCATTTTTCTTGGGACTTCTGACTGTGTTGCCTTCCTCTTCTTTCATGCTCTGATCCTTTTTGTCCCCCCAAAAGGAATGCAAAGTTGGATTGCTGGGCTTTCTTTGCTTCCTTTGCCTGCTCATGTTGCCAGTCAATTACTTGACTTTTTAGCTCTGTGGAACACTGCTTTCAGAGGGGAGAGCTCTGTCCCAAATTGCTGGGGTTTTTGCAACTAACAGAGCTATTAGGAGGCCCCAGTCTCTGCAGCCCACACCAGCTTCGGCTCACTGAAAATGTACCCCAAGACCACCACCCAAGACCATGATCTTGATCCAGGCAGCTCAAGGCAAGAGCACTTAGCAATCTGCAGGCTGGGAGCTTCTGAAGCAGCCACATGGTGGAGGCTGCAGGGCTGCTGCTTCAGACTGCTTCTGGCTCTGGAGGCAGTTGGCTGGACCCTCTCCCCAAAATTTACCTGAGTTCCACTGACCTTTTCCCTTTTTTGTTGGCTCTTATGGGTTGGTAATTCTGGAAACCACCATAGCTGCAAGTGATCTGCTTTCTTGAAAGCTACAGCCCAGGCTTCTCCTGGACAGCCTGGGGCTAAAACCACATAGAACTAGGCTCTGCCTCCAGTGTGCTGTGATGAACCCTTTTCGTCCGTTTGCTGGGCTGCCTTCAGTGGGAGCCTCTTTGTCGTTTTATGAATTCTGAAGCTCTAAACTTTGTTTAGAGTCATATTTTATAGGTACTTGAGGTGGTTATGGGGGGAGCCACAGAGTTCTCCTGTTTCTAATAATAGAAATAATAGAAAATAATAACTAAGCTATCACTCCATCTTCACCCCTCTATCCTTCATTCTTGAAGAGGACCAATGACATCATGAGGGTGATGTCTTAACTTGAACATGACTTGGATTTAAGTGAGGTAAAGCATATAGCAGCATGGAAGTGGGGTGGAGGGTATTAGGATTTTAAGAATTTGGCTATTTGGCAGCTCCTATACATGATTATATGCCACCATGGGCGGGTGGGAGGCGGGGAGGAAGGGGAGAAAAATCTGAAACTCAAGTGACTCTGGAACTGAATCTTGTAATCCAAAAGTAAACAAACAAGTCAATAAAATATATTTAAAAAATAGAACTGAAAAAAAAGAATTCGGCTATTTGAAAGGCCATCTGTTCTGAAAACATTTGTTCTATGGTGAACAGGGAAGAATCTAACTCATGATTTACTTGCCTAATTGTTTTCTTAATCCATTGCTCCACAGACACTGATATATACTTTCATTTTACTCAGATTTAAGTATGTTAAACCTTTGAAACCTTTATCTAACATGAGAATGAAATTTTCCTTCTCTCCTTCCTTCCTTCCTTCCTTCCTTCCTTCCTTCTTTCCTTCCTCCCTCCCTCCCTCCCTCCCTCCCTTCTTTCCTTCCTTCCTTCCTTCCTTCCTTCCTTCCTTCCTTCCTTCTTTCCTTCCTTCCTTCCTTCCTTCCTTCCTATTCTTTTCTCAGGTTTGGATGGAGACTATGCTTTGTGCATGGAGGGCAAGCCCCAGTAAGTGGGACACATTGCTTATCAACACAGACAAAACAAGATGATAAATTTAAAATACTATTTAGACTACTTGCCCAATGCTACATTTTTTTTCAGCCTCTTGATCTGTTCTAGACTGGAGTAAAATACCCCAGGTATTACTCATCTAGAGTCAATTCCTTTGTTTCTCTTGATGTTGAGTCCAACACATATCCTTTTTTTGAGCAACTACAAGGACAAATGATTCCATTCGTAATGAATGTACTTAGAGGTGTTATGCTTCTGAGAAACTCATTTGAAAATTAATTCCATGGGCAACTAGGTGGCACAGTGAATAGAGCACCAGCCTTGGAGTCAGGAGGACCTGAGTTCAAATTTGGCCTCAGGCACTTGATTCTTACTTGCTATGTAAAGTTGGGCAAGTCACTTAACCCCTATTACCCTACTTTCCCCTCTCCAAAAAGACCAAATAAACAACCAAAAACACAAAAGGAAAATTCATTCAATTAAACTATGGTGCAATGTTATTTTTAGTTACAGTTCTTGTTAATTATGGGCTATATAACAGGTAAAAGTTTAATCAAATATATTGTGGATCCAGTCAAGACAATTAATTTGTAATTAGTTTGTTTTTGTAAAGTCAGTGTGTTAGATGGTAATGCAGGGCCTGTAATGCATTTAAATATAGAAATGTCACTATAATTTGTGGTCAGGATCCTAGAATAAACTGCAGAAGCTTATTTCTATGATTCTTTTGTGCTCTTGAACCCATCTTGTGGGTGAATTATAGCATTGCTAGTTCTAGGATTTACGTTCTAGTCATTTCCCTTACTTTGAAGCTTCAGGTAGAGAGGTTGAATGAGATCTTGGCGGGAATATTGAGGAGATTCTAGGGCACATATGGGATAGATTAGATGCCTTCTAAAGGTTACTGCCCACTTTGAAATTCTGATATTATTTCTTTGAGAAAATAATAACTAACCTTCACAGAGTGTTTTAAGGTTTACAAAGCACTTTACATTTACCCATTTCATTGTTTAAAATTTATTTATTTTTAATTTATGGAATAAAACAAGCATTTCCATAACATAGTATAATAAAAAAGATGATTGCAGATGAAACTGCAAATCTATTATGTATAACTTGCTATTCTTTTAAATACACAATAAAGTTACATAATTTTCTTTTTTTCTTCCCTCCCCCCATGCTTATTACTAGACACAAATATGTATATATATGTAATCATTCTATATATACTTCTATTTGTCAATTCTTTCTCTGGATGCACATAGTGTCTTCCTTCATAGATCTTTTGTAGTTAATTTGGGTATTGATAATAGTCAAAATGACTTAGTCACTCAAAGTTCTTCTTAAAACAAGATTGCTGTTACTGTATAAAATATACTTTCAGTTCTGCTCACTTCACTCTTCATTATTTTTTTTGCAAATCTATCCATGCTTTTTAAAGATCACCAAGTTCATCATTTCTTATATAGAACAGGAGTATTCCATCACAATCATTCCATCACAACCTGTTCAACCATTCCCCAATCGACAGGCATCTCTGCAATTTCCAGCTCTTTGCTGCCACAGAGCTGCTATAAATATTTTAGAATATATAGGTTCTTTTCCTTTTCGCCTGGTTCTTTTTGGAAATAGACCTAGTAGTAGTATTGCTGGGCCAAAGGGCATAGGCAGTTTAATAACTCTTTGGACATAATTCCAGATTGCTCTCCAAAATAGCTGGGTCAGTTCACAATTCCATCAACAATGAATTAGTGTCCCAATTTTTCCACATCTCCTCCAACATTTGTTGCTTTCCCTTTGAATCATTTTAGCTACTCTGATAGGAGTAAGATGATATCTCAAGGTAGTTTTAATCCACATTTCTCTATTCAATAATAATTTTGAGCATTTTTATATGACTAAAATTGTTTTGAGTTCTTTATCTAAAAACTGCCTATTCATATCCTTTGACCATTTGTCAATCGGGGAATGACTCATATTCTTACAGATTTCACAAAATTCTTTATATTTGAGATATGAGACCTTCATTTGAGAAACTGTAAATTTCAGAGTCTGTAAAATTCCCCACTCCCCCATTTTCTGCTTTCATTCTTATCTTGGCTACATTTGTTTTATTTGTATAAAAATCTTTTTAATTTAATGTAATCAAAATTATCCACTTTACTCATTTGATCCTAATAACAACCCAGGGAGGTAGGTGCTGTTTTTACCCCCATTTTACAGATAGGGTACAGAAAAGTTAAGTGACTTGTCCAAAGTCATATTGATAGTAAGAAACTGAGGCAGGATTTGAACCTTGGTCCTATACTCTATCCATTGTTCCACCTAGCTGCCCCTATCCCAAATTTCTACTGGGAAATCTGGAAGGCAGAGAAGTCCCCCTATGTTGCAATTCCAATAACTAGAAATGAATCCTTTCCTCTGTCTTGTTTCTGAAGTAAGGGAACTTTTTCTTCTACCTCTCTCCATAGGAGCATCCTTTTCCCCTTTTCCCCATTTCCCATTCTCTCAGTGGGAAGGAATCTTTTCTTTCTTTCTATTCACCCACAAAAAGAGCAGCAGGGATAGTGAGGGGGGGGTTGAAGATGGTATACAACTGATGGCTTTGTAATTGCAAGGGAGAATTGAAGCATTATCACCATGAGTATATTTATTGAACTCACACAGGGTGCCAAGAACTATTCCAGTAGAATCACAGGAACAGAAGCCAAATATCTAAGCCCTATTATTTTTTTTTTTAACAATCAATTGTTTTATGCAAGAGCAAAAAGACTCTATTTATATCTCCAAAACTGAAGTGGAAAATTTAGTCAGCTAAGAGGGGCAATGTTTCCTTCTTTTTTTTCTCTGATAATTTTAAAAGAAGCCAGCTGTCAAACATTATTATAATGGGCAAATATTTACCTGACAGCAAAGTAACCTTTTGCTACTTTAAAATTGTTTAACAAAGAAAAACATCTAGCTGAAAAGAAAATGTCTCAGAAGCTAATTCTCAAGAACATCTCTTAAGGGCATATCATGACTCATGTCCTGCCTCTCAATTTATAGGCTCATTTGGAATGGTTTAATGAAGCCTCCATCAAACAATATTTGTTAAATCCTGGGGTTTCAGACAGGGGTTAGTTAATCATTTCATAAAGCTAGCCCTAGGCACAGCCCCAAAGACAAGCCTTTGACATTTATAATTTAGAGGCCTGGAGACCCTAGTCTTTCTAGAAGTACAAGATGACAAAAGCCTGGGACAAGTCTGGGTGGGAGGGAGCGTGGGGGAGGAGAGTTAGAGGAGGAAGGATTAATGACTCTACTAATCAGTCTCATTTAAACTGTCACAATTTGTCTTAGAAATAAACATAAACTGTCCTTTCGTCTCCTTCCCCAAACTCCAGTTTTCAAAGGAAAAGGAAATGGGACGGGTTTGCTTATTAAAACCAGAGAGGTTGGCACTAGGTCGTGTTTGTCAGGAGGTTGCCCTCAGAAAGGTACATGCATAAAATGAACTGAAAGGGGCTGCTGGTTCCGAAGCTCAATGGACAGGACGTTCTGCCCTGTGGCCTTAAACAACTCTCTCTTCCAAAGTGTGTCTGTTTTTAAGTCCTGCTTGACTGATTCAGTGTCCACGACATCTGGGTGCCTCAGTTGCCTCAGCTCTGAAATTGAGGAGTCCTATCCTTCTTGTAATAATAAAGAAAAGGATCTCTTTCCTTCAGTTATTATGTGGATTAGACAGCCGACAAGCATTTAGTAAGCCCCTATTGTGGGCCAGGCCCCTTCCTGCTGGGGATACTAAGACAAAAGCAAAACAATTTTTGAGATCAGGGAGTTTACAATTTAAACGGGGAATATATTTATCTATCTATATGGATACAGATATATCATGTTTTGTATGTATGTATATATGCATGCATGTATATCTACCCACATATATAACGGTACATATTTGTACATATCTATAGATCTGTATCAAATGTATAGAATTGGATAAAACTATAATTTTGGAGGGAAGACACTAGTTGCTGTGGGAAGCTTTTTTTCGTTTACTTTGTTCTATTCTAATTACATTCTTCAGTATTTCAAATGATTCTTGGTCTGTAAAATGAGCGGGTCGACCTCGATGGCCCCTGTGGCCGCTTTCAGTTCTAGCTCCAGGATCCTAACCATGGCCTTGCCCAAGAGTGCCTGATTGGCATATTTCATGGGGTGGCTCACCGCGGCTGTTCTCCAGGTCTACCTCTCGGGGGGGTCAATTCCTCTGGGTTGGTGAAACGCAGAACTTCACTTACATACGGTGGGCAGTTCCATTAACATGATTCGAACACCCTTTTACCTCCCCCCAATCGATTCAGAACTATAGGGCTCCTAGGAGCCCCTAAACCATCCCAGTCCCAGTGCAACTGGAAAGTGTCAGGAGCTCCGAGAGAGGAGTTGCTTTGTGTAATTCGATCTCTAGGGATCGAGGAGCCAGGATTTCTCAGGGACTCCTCCGCGGCCACTGGCCAGAGCTCAACTGCAGGCAGCTGCAGCTGAGGCCCCCCTTTGCGGCCGCGGACTCCCGGTGTCACTGCTCCCATTCCCCCCTCGCCGGCCCCCTCCCCTCCCCCCAACCCTCCTCCGCCTTCCCTCGTAAGCGCTGAGTAAGCCCGGGGCCGGGAGGGTAGGGAGTAGGCGCTGCAGGAGCGGAGCTGGGGTGATATGTCCGGATCCAGCTACAAGTGCCCCGAAGCTACAGCCGCCCCTGCGAGGTGAGGGGGCCCCAACACTGGCCCGGGGTGGCAGCCGAGGTCCTTCGAAGAGAAGTTGGAGGGCTCGAGGGTGCATTTAGATGGGGATGGTGGGGATGGTGGCGGGTGGACGGAGGATTCCCTGGCATCAGGTTCTCAGGTAGGGGGCTACCCACAGAGAGATCTCCAAGCACCTTGTTGTTCAGAGAAGAGGGAGAAGTGAATCCAAGTTGTTCACTTCTTTCCCTGAGAAGGCATCGGACTGGGGTTCGGCTACTGCTCAGCTGGGAGGAGGAAAGGGGAAGACTTTCGAAGACTAGGTGGATCAGGTAACCACTTGCGGGTGATGGGTGCGCGGGGCATTTGGAAAGAGAGGGGGCCCTCGTCTCCGGAGGAGAGGACAGGCGGGCGCAAGAAAGGGCAACTTTCCCTGGTCGTTCTTTGGCGGCTTGGCCCACCAGCAGGCAGACAGAGAAGGGTCCTGGGCTTCAGGCGCGGGTCTTTCCTCGTTTGGGCTGCTGGATTCGGCATCGCAGTGCTCAGAGGCTCGGCGGCAGCCTCGTAGCCAACTTGCGCTCCCCAGAAAGAAGCGCAGCGAGAAGGTGGATTGGACCGTCGGCTTCCCATTGACCTAGATTTCTGCCAGCACGGTATTGTATCCAGAAGAAGGAACCGGTGCCCGTTTTCACTAGAAATCAGACCAAACAGACTATGTTAGCAGCTATTCCGAAGCCGGGAAAGGCAGGCACCCTTCTTGGCTGACTCCTCTGTATTCTCACGGGGCTCGTACTTAGCCTGGACTTAGATATCCTTGTTGATCTCCCCGTTTCCTGAATTTCCAAATGCAAATCTCATTTCCTCTGGGTTCTTTCTTTTTCGTAGCTGTGTCTTTCTCACTAGAGGAAAAGAATTACTTTTTGCTTGTGAAATGAAGTAACGGAGCTATATTAAAACTTTCAGACTTTGAAAGGTTTCATGATTCCTTGACTGAACTTAATTTAAAGGACTGCACTTGCTCTAGGACAGTGATCAAAAGATGTTTCCAATTTTTTTTTCAGGAGGATTATAACTAAGATACTGCCTACATGATAATAAATGACATTGCTTCTCAGTTCTTATAGAACTTTTGGTCTTGCAGTTGTTGTATATTATGGAACTTGAGTTTGTGACTTAACTCTGTGATAGAATGTAAGCTCTATGAAGGCAAGAACTGCGTCTTAATCTAACTATTCCCCCGGCACCTGCGATGGTGCTTGTGCATAGTTGACTTTTAGTTTTTGTTGAATAAGCTCACACATTGATGCATGAATATTTGCAGCAGGTCATGCAGGGCACTGTTTCCATAAGTACCAGGAGTTGTTAGTCTCTGATTTTCACAATTTGAAATTTAAAAGTGAAAAAAAATTCTTTGTAACTTGAATTACAAAGCTAAGTGGCACAGTAGATAAGAGTGTGTCTGGTGTGGAGTCAGGAAGATTCTTCTTCCTTGTTCAAATCTGGCCTCAGACACTAGCTCTGTTTCCCCTGACAAGTCACTTAACCCTGTTTGCCTCAGTTCCTTATCTGTAAAATGAGCTGGAGAAAGAAATGGCAAACCACTCCAGTGTCTTTGCGAAGAAAACTCCAAATGGGGCCATGAAGAGTCAGACGACAACAACTTGGATAATCAAAAAATAGTAAGATTTTAGGTTTAGAGCTGGAAGGGACTTTATAGGACATTGAACTATTTTACAGTTGGGGAAACTGAAGTTATCTGAACATTATCTCTTATTCAGTTACTTATCTAAGGGTAAAGAAAAGGAATAAGTGGTAGAACCTGGGACTTGAACTTTTCTTGTGATACCAAGTTTATCACCTTGCCAAGCTAGAATATTTTGGTAAAACAATTGTATTTTGAGTAAAATAAGGGCCAGCCTTATATACACATAAACTAATGGTTTCCCAGGCCTATTTAAGTCAGATACAGAATGGATACTACAATATAGGATGGTTAGTTTTTGAGTTTGCAATTTGTTAGAATGAGAAAGATACCATTTGCTTATGCTACAGCTGGTTTTTCAGCAACAAACTATCATGCCAGAAGTAGCTTCTTCACTTACAGTAGTCACAGTTGACCACAGATGCTGCCAAAAGGACATCAGTTCTTTGTCATTACAAAAAGTTACTATAAACATTTAAAGCATATTTCCCCTTTTTCTTAGATATCTTTAGGGTATAGTCCTAGTAGTGGTATTTCTGGGTCAAAGGGTATCTGTACATAATTTAAGAACTTTTGGAGCGTAGCTCCTAATTACTTGACGACAGGACCAATTCACAGCTCTACCAAGTAGCGTATTATTGTTGTGCCCGTTTTCCCACAGCCCCTCTGATATTTGCCATTTCCCTTTTTTCATCAATTCTGCCAATCTTATAGATGTGAGGTGAGCCTTCAAAGTTGCTTTAATTTTAATTTCTTTAATTATTAGTGATTCGATGCAATTTTAAAAATGACTATAGCTAGGTTGGATTTCTTCTTTTGAGAACTTGTTCATATCAACTGGGGAATATTTTTGGTTAACTTAGAGCTGATGGTAGGCTACCCGAGTTTCAAAGAGAAGTGAATTCTCCAAAACCACGGTTCATAAGCTCATAAGACAAAGAGTTAGAAAGGACGTTAGAAGTTATTTAGTCCATTCCTTCATTTTATAGATGGGAAAACAGGTCTAGATAGACTGATAATTTACCCCAAATCTCATTTAGTAGGTAACTTAGGTAAGAGTTGAACCCACTTTCTCTGACTCCAAATCTAGGCTTCTTTCCACTATACTATCTTAGTCACATAGGTAGATTGTGACAAAATTGGCTCTAGAATTTAGGAAACCTAAGTTCCTTGCCCAAAGCTCTAGCTATCATATAGCACTTCCATATTTGTAGCCAAAGTACAGGATCTTAAGACTTCAAACTTGAAAAGGACCTTAGAAAACATCTAGTTCATCCTTCTGCCTAACATTATTGAGAAAAATCATCCAAATTCATACCCTTAGTTCATATATTATCCTATTTATTCTTTTGGGAGTAGGGTGGGAGGAGGGAGTCATCTGGTCTTGTTATTACAATGGCATAGGAAACTACTTTTACAAGTGTAAATCAGCAACTGTTCTGCAACTTATAGTCTTAGAGAGTTGTCTGGGGTTAAATCTGAGAAGTTAAGTGGTCTGCATGAAGTCACAGGTGTCAGAAGTGGGATAGAAGACTTCTAGAGTCGGTTTCCTATATACTACTCTACAGTCTTTTGAACCTGCTTTATGAATGTTGAAAGAGTGATAATGTTCTGCATCAGTGGAAGGAGGTTCTGTGCCACTGAGTACTCCAAGCAAATGAAACAGAAGCACCAAAAACCAAAACCAATGTACATTGAGGGGTTTAATTTTATCATATGATTATTTTATTCAGTTCATGGAGTCAATGAAATAACATTTCCTTTAGACTAGTACTAGTGAGTAAGCCAGAATTAGCCAGTTAGTAAGGTAGAATTGAATGAAGTGGAGGAGAAGTGCTGTTTTCTCCATGACATTCTGCCATGTCAATTTCCTAGTGCTCTTAGTTATATTATATTATATTATATTATATTACATTACATTACATTACATTACATTACATTACATTACATTATATTATATTATATTATATTATATCATATCATATTATATTATATTATAAATTTATTAGTTGGTAATACCTAGGCCATTAGTTACAAAGCTGTTTGTCAGTTTGTATTTGCTTTAGTTTCTGTATTTTCTTCTATTTATCCTGTTAATCTTAGACCTAAGTTGTCACTGTTATTTTATTGATGGATCTATTAGTAATTATTTTTATCAACTACTCCCAATGTTAGCATTTTCTCAGTAACCTTTACTTAAAACTTCATGCTTCAAAAATGGCCTGGCATGCAAGCTGGGACATGTTTACTGTGTGCTTTTTTTTTTTTTAAAGAAAGGATTATCAAAATGTGCTTGGCTGTTTTTCAGTCACCTTCAGCCAAAAAAAGGTATTTAGTCCAATCTGGTGGAATGTTGATGCATTCTTTACCTTTAGCCAAGTGCTTTGTGTTCATATTTAATACAAGTTTGAAGTCTAGAATCCTAGGATTTAGAGAAGAAAGAGTCTTTAGATTGCCAGTGTAGTCAAAACTCTTTATTTTCCTGTTGCAGAAACTGGGGCCCAAATCCTATTGTAAAGTACTTCTGAAAATATGCTGAAACTACCCCAATTCAGTGCTAGTGGCAAGTTATATTTCATATGATTTATTTGTTTTTATTTTATACGCTTAAGACTTGCTCATAAAAGCAGTTTAGTTGTTTGATATAGAAAACTAAAGCCAGTCATGAATAGACTGGATGACTCAAGAATACTTTCCTTCAGTCTGTCTTTTCCTATGGTTTGCATCAAGGGAAACTAGAAACTCTGCTTTGGTGTATTTTTGATATTCTGCATGACTGTGAATAGGTGAAAACTAGGAAACTGGAGGAAATAATATGAAACTCTTGCAAATAATAATAATGATAGTAGCTGACATTTATATTGTGCTTTTAGGTTTCTAAATCATTTTACATACACACACACAATACCTTACTTCATCTTGGCCCTAGGGGATAGATGATATAAACAGATCAATAGATAGATAGATAGATAGATACCAGAGGTATTATCATTTCCATTTTTTTTTTGCCTTTTTTTTGGAGGGCAGTTGGGGTTAAGTGACTTGCCCAAGGTCACATGGCTAGTAATTGTGTCAAGTGTCTGAGGTCAGATTTGAACTCAGGTCCTCCTCACACCAGGGCCAGTGCTCTATCACTGCGCCACCTAGCTACCCCCTATCTCTTCAATTTTACATGAAGATACTGAGGCTGAGAGGAGTTACATTAATTGCCCTTGGTCACACAGATATTAAATATTGTTTCTCTTAACTCCTAGGTTCTCCAGTGCCTCATAATAAATTGCAATCATTTGCTGAATCCAAATGAGATCATTTTCTTGGTTGCCTAGGCATCTAGGAGAGATGAGTCTTTTCTACCTTTATGCTCCTTTTCTACTGGGGATTCTATCCACCATCCAGGCTTTTACCTAGATAAATTTCTATAGCTAGCTCTATATTGGTGATAAAACTGTGGTACAAGGATAAAAGGGGGTAGCTAAGTGGCACGGTGGATAGAGCACTGGACTTGGAGTTAGGAAGAGGCATCTTCATGAGTTCAAATCCAGCCTCAGACACTTAGTGTGTGACCCTAGGCAAGTCACTTAATCCTGTTTGCCTTAGTTTTCTTATCTGCAAAATGAGCTGGGGAAGAAAATGGCAAATCATTCCAGTATCAAAGAGTTAGATATGACTAAAACAACCGAACAGCTATGAAAAGGGATAAAGATATCTATTTCTCCTCTTGTTAACTTTACCATCTTTATGATGACCAGGAGGTATGACAGAATGTTCCCTGTACAGGGAGGAAAGATCAGGGTCCAGTATTCATGTGTACCCATGCAGAACGAATAGTCACTCTATTGAATGTACAAAAGACACAAGCCCATAAATTTCAAATCTTAATTCTGAATATCAGTACATATTCTCAAATCACCATGAAAAGAGGTATCTATTTATCATATTGAATATTTCAACATTATAATTACTTACCTTAGAATCTAATAGATTTTAAGTTCCTTCTAGGCATTTTAAAATGAGTCACTGTTTTTTTTTAACTCCTGCACTTCATTCCAGCCACAAAACAGTTGAAGGTATACCTGCCTACTTGTTGTGCATAAGCTCTAGTTCCAATTGATGGTTTTTGTCAATCTCCATGGTAGGGTAGGTGAACTAATTTGCCTGAGAAAATGCACAGCTGCATGAGTGACCCCATTCCAGCCCAGTTGAATAATTTGATTTAGTAATTTCATCTCTTTGAAGCTGTGGTTTCAAAAATAAATAGGCCAGAGGACATAGTAGGAGCTGCTTAAAAAAAACAGGTAAATCCTTTTAAAGGAAGTAGCCAATGACTTCTCCAGTTTTCAAAGACAAATCATTCAAGCAAATGGGTATCAGTTGTCTTAGCTATTATCAGATGGTAAGCATGTAAGAAATCACTGGCACCATATTGGACAGAGGCTGAGGTCAAGAGTGGGATGCATTTTCTATAAAATTGTGAAGTACCAAAGTTTAGTTCAGGCTGATACTAAACCAGTTGAAAGGTGAAAAATTGCTCAGGTAATGGAGCTATTTGATTATACCCTGACTATTGGATTTTTCTAACTGATTTGGCTGAATGGTGCTGTGTAGACATAAATTTAGTTAATTTAGTGGGAAAAATTGGGAGGAAAATCAAACAAACTAAACAAATTATTCTCCCTACTCCAAATCTTTTAGTTGATTGTTATAACTATACTATGAAACACTCAATACTCGGATTCTTGGAAATAACCCATTTATTGAATAGATATTTGAATTTAAAAAAATTCAAATATCCAATGGGATCTGGCACATAGCTTTAACGAATGTTTGTTGAATGGAATTACAATGATGTTTGATTTTTTTCACTTTTCTCCTTCAGTTATGGAAAGATGTGAAAAATTCAGGCAACTCATTAATTTGAAGGATTATTATTATTTTTTACCAAATTAATGGAATTCACGTTTATATAATGTTAAAACATGCAATCTAGTCAAGCCAACTAGAAGAGTCAGTTAATTTGCATTTTGGTATCACTAGCTACATGATCAATTAACATCTAATAGGTACCGTCTATGTCAAACCATTACTAAATGAGTTGATGTTTTTTCTTTAACCATTCAGTTGTCATATTGGTATGTCCTTGTTCTTTATATATTTTCTTTTATTGTTAAAATAGTTGACTTTTCTGCTTGAAAGAAAAACATTAATCTTGGCTTCTAGAATTTTCCAAGATATTTTAATGCATTTACAATCATTTGTGTTCAATTGTACAAGTATTCAGGGCAGCGGATAGAATGCTAGGCCTAGAGTCAGAAGGCTCCTTTTCCTGAGTACAAATCTGACCTTGGACAGTTATGACTGTATGACCCTGAGCAAGTAAGTCACTTAACCAATCAGTTTCCTTATCTATAAAATGAACTGGAGAAAGAAATGGCAAATAGCTCTAGTATCTTTGCCAAGAAAATCCAAATGGAGTTACAAAGAGTCAGACATGACTGAAAAACAGCTGAACAACAACAATAAAAAGTATGAGTCTTCATTACCTCTGATTTCATCAGTGTGGGTGGGTCTCTTTCCATCAGTGATTATAATGTCTCCACATCTTAATCAGTTTTTATCTTGGTGATCTTATTCAGTTCATTCATTCATTTGGTCAGCAAACATTATAAAGTGCTTCTACTTATTAAGGTATGGTGCTAGGTGCCATAGATGTAAAGACCAAAATGAAGAGTAGTCATTGCCTTCAAGGAACTTACATCACACTGGGAGAGGTGCAATCTATGCGCAGATAAGTACATATGTAATAATTTGAAGAGAGAAAGAGCCTTAACAACTAGGCTTAGATGGGGAAAGGCTTCCTGTGGAACATGGTGCTGGGGTTGAGATGGTGGAGGTAGAGGAAGCTAAGCATTCTAAGAGGCATGAATGATTGCATTCCTGGCTTCAGGGATAGCCTTGCAAGAGGCACTGAGGTTGGAGATGCAGTTTAGGTATGTCTAGTAAGCCTGTTAGACTAGAATTTTTAAGTGCGGCAAGGGCAGTTATGTGAGTCAAATCTGACAAGGCTATCTGACTGTGAATTGTTAGGGCTAAATAATTTTCTGGTGCATGGGCCTCTGCTAGCATATATTTTAGAAAAAGATGGAAATTTAAAATGTTTTGACTTAATATTTGACTTTCACATGAGAGAGAAATATGATTTGAGTGGTGTACCTATGTGACGGATAGACTGAATCAGAATGATTCATTTGACTTTTGGTTTTCATGCCTGGCTTTCATTTGAAAAAGCCCCCCAAATACATATACTATTTAATTATTATTCCCTCTCACAAACTCTATGACCCAGCCAAAGCTGCTGTTTCCCATATGCAACTGTTGATTGGAAGCCCCTCTATCTTTTCACAGCCCTTTCCCTGGCCTGGATTACTCTCCCTCTCTACTTCTGCCTTTGGAATCCCTAGCTCCTTTCCAGGCAGTTCAGGTGCTCACCTCTTCCCTCCCCCACCTCCCCTTTTCTGCATTGCCTTCAGCTACTAGAATTTTCTCTTCTACAGTATTTGTCACTACTTATCTGTGTACATTTTGCATCCTCCCAATAGAATATCAACTCCCTGAGCACAAGGATTCTTTGCATTCCCAGTGCTTAGCCTTGATCATAGTAGGGGCTTAACAAACATTTATTGAGTTTGATGATCTTGTATTTTTGAAAGTGTAATAAGCAAATCAGGTCAATCATATGGTCATTGGGTTATAGTCTTAATATTTCATCTGATTGACTTTGTATTCTTTCTCTTATTTTGAATATTGTTTACTGCCATCAATTTTTATACAACTTCAGAAAAATCCTCTAATGGACTATTCCCTTTAGCATTATTTTTTCATCATACTTTAATTGTTGTTTTGTACAAATCTGCATTTTATTGACCTAAACTCTTCCATATTGTTTTAATTTCACAATGCACATTATAGCCTTGATTGATAGAGCTCACAATTATTCCTAGTTATTACTACACATCCACATTGAGATTTGATGAGAAATACTTTTCCCATAGTTTTTTTTTTACACAGCTCTCATAGGAGTTAGGAAGGGCACAGTGCAGGGCATGGAAACTAGCTGAGAAAGTTTTTCCATGAAGATTCCTCTCTAGAAATTCCATATCCAGCATAAAGCAAAAGAACTATTCCTCTGTGCAGCAGGGATAGTAATGAGAGATTTCAGCAGTCAACTGTCTACTGAGTTTCGACATAGTCAGGAAGCCTAAGGAAGTTCACTCAGATAGAACTCATTGTTTCAGGAGCAGTTTTTTATTTGTTGCAAATCCACACAAAATCAGATTTATTTTTGTCACGTAGAAAAGACTCATCACCTATGACTGGCTTATTCAGTTGTTAGAGATGGAGTAGTTCACGTGAGGCTTAGAGTGTGAAAACCTTAGCCTACACTGAAGAATTAACTTTCCAAACTGCCCCTTTTTGCCTGGCTGGATGTTTTAGAAATATGATCAATGATATGACCAAGTAAGAGTATGAGTGGATCAAACAAATTCATCTTTATGGTTAAAAAAATTCAAAATACTGTTGGTGGGCAGTGGTTTCATGCTTAGGTATGAAAGGTGCAACACCATGCAACACCAAGAACTATGCCAGACTTAGTATGGTCTTGTTTAATAGGAAAAGAATGGGCCATATAATGGTATTGGGTCCTACTAATAATTTTGTCTTCCATTTTACCTTTTTCTCTACTTTAGTTAATTGGGTAGTGTGCTTCAACTTTCATATTAATTTTCACCCAAGGCAGGAGGAAAAAAAAACTATAGAGTAACAGAGATAGATGTGGGACTGACAGTGGTCACATTTACATGGTACAACCAAGAGTCATAGCTAATAGTCTTTTCAGCTGGGAAAAAATAGTTTAGTGAGGAATGGGGTGGGGACAAGGAGTAGAGAAAGTGGTTCAGAGAAGAGACCATCGAAGACAGGGAGGAGGCTGGGAACAAGAGAATGGCAGTTCAGGGTTCAGAAAACAATGAGACTGTGGATACCTGTTGAACTTTAGGGGGAGTTATAGCTAGGAGAAGGGAACTATATGAACAGGATCTCGGCAGGGTTTGGGGGTGGCAGAACTGGGCTAAGGAAAATTGTCATGCAACAGGTAGAAAATGTTAAGCTGTAAGGCTCCCAAGTGACAGTATCACAAGGAGAAGAAGTCTCCTAGGGAGGAAAAGTTTGCCCTAGAAGGACTCCCTCTTTAAATTAGGGTTATAGGGCAAAGCTCTGGTTACTTTGCCTTAATTATAGCTCTGTTAAAATGCAATTGGCAATAATGTTCAATTCTCTCACCCCACGATTTAGTGTGGCAGTTGACATCACCATGTGTGATGGAACAGTGCTGAATTCAGAACCAGAGGACTTCAGTTCAAATCTGTCACTTTGGTCATGATCTTGGGAAAATCTCTTAACCTCTCTGGGCCTCAGCTTCTTCATCTTTAAAATGAAGAAGCTGGTATAAATGACAAGTAAAGACCCTTCCAAATATATGATCCTACCTGTAGCTGAAGATTTAAATTAACTGGAATAGTCAAATTGACCATACATCATGGCCATTCCATATAGATGTGGTATCCAGAAGATCACATATATAATATATCATAGATTCAATTAATTATATAATACAGAAACCAATATTTACCTCAGAGATGTAAATTGCTTAATACTCAGACTAGTGTATTACCAAAGATTAGCTAAACATCTCCAATTTTATTCAGTAATTTTTGCTTAAACTGTAATTTGACAAAACAGCAACTCTCCATCCAGAATCATTGGATCCATCAGCAAGTTCTTAATTGGGATTATAGAAAATAGAATCTGCTTTAATGAAGTTTACTTTTTGTTTTTCCCATGCAAGTGTGTGATACAAGCCTCTCTGGGACTTGAAATGGGCTGCTTAAGATCATTAGGTTTCCAGCTGTGTAGTTTTGTCTCAACCCAAGTGAATGATGTGGGTCATGGGAGAGGTGCAGAAGACTTCAGTTTGGCACAGTGTAGTTTCATCATCCTCTGAAGTTAGCTGTATTGCAGGAGGCCAGCAATGTGGTTTTCTATTTTCAGAGCCCAGTATCCATGGAATTGTCTCATTTCCTCATCTCGTTATATCATTTCCTCTTTGAATTCTGGGCTTGAGTGCCCACTGGACATTTCTAGGGATAAATTATTATTGCTGTTAAGTCCTTCTGAAATAAATATATAGAATCTCACACGTATGAGAAACTAATTGTCAATAAAGGGATTTACCTCCTGCCATGAGCTTGGCCTCTCAATGACCAGACTCTGGCCAACTATCTGACGATCTGAGATAGATGACCTGAAATCACCGTTCAAACATCTCTGCTTCAGTAAGTCTGACATGACATTTTCTCTAACAAGATGGGAAGGAGAAAATTAGTCGATATCAGCATCAGAGAACCAAAGAATTTCAGAGTTGGAGGAGGATCTTTAAGGGCCATCTACTCCAATCCATATCTGAATGAGAACCAGGGGGTGAATGAAAAAGCAGTTATATTATATGCCAGGCACATGATGTAGAATCCCTCCTATTTTATTCTGGAAAAGGTTGAATCATAGAATTTTAAATTAATACATGATTTCATAGGTCTCTGGGGAAGGAAGACCAAGGCAGGAAACAGCCCATCACCATGTCCTCTTAGACCACAAAGGAAATCATAAAGACAGCATAGTACTTTGTGCTGTATTTTGGCATAGAGCAATGGGGCCTCTACTTTCCATACCATCCATCGGTGGTGCTGAAATATCTGGTTGGCTAAAAGATGGGAATGATTGGCTTTTGTTTGAAGCATGCCTTCATTTGTTTTAATCAAGAATGAAGCTTCTGTATTTCCCAGGGACTAGTACTTCTATGTAACAATTTCTAATCCCTCTTCAGTTCCAATGATGACAGCATATACCCTGAAAATATAACAGAAGAGGAATAGCATTCAAAGTTATATGAATTATTTTGAATGCTATGGCATTTGTCAAGTTGTTAATTTCATTGGGCTGGAGGGTGAGGATGTGTTTTTCTCTCCCAGAAGACAAGAACTGGTCAATGTTCAGTGGGTAAACAATTACTTTTTGTTGTAATTCCCAAAGAATACAGTGACATTTCTTGATTCCAGGTGGTAGAAAATCTATAGGCCAGTGAGAATGAGTATTGGATCAGTCAAATTTTTTTTTTCTAGTTTAAGGAAGGGCAATTAGTGTGAACTAATTGTAGGGATGTTCAAATGTTGTTTTCCCCACTAGAATGGGAATTCCTTGAATTGTATTGTATTTGCCTTTCTTCCCCTCCCCCCACTCAGTGCTTAGTATAGTGCCCTAATAATGATCAAGTTCTTAGGAGTTTCAAGCATTACTGATGAAAAGACCAGAGCTGAATAAAAAACTTTAGAATACAAGACTGAAGAGAAGCATAGAAAGGTAAACAGGAAAGAGAAAACAGGGATTCAATAAGGTTAAACTGTTTGCATTTCTATATGGAAAGATGATATTTGTAACTCCTAAGAACTTGATCATTATTAGGGCAGTTAGAAATATACATAGACAGAGGGCATGGATATAAATTGACTATGTTGGAATGAGATCCAAAAAATAAATAAATAAAATTAAGGAATAAGAAAGAGGATTGCACTAGGAGAAGAAGTAAGGGAGAGGTAGACTATGATAAATTATAATGGAGTGGAGAATTAGGGTAGGTGGGTAACATTTGATTCTTCCTGTCATTGGAATTGACTCAAAGAGAGAATAACATACATGGCACTTTTGAGAAGGGATGTAGTGCAACTAAACACCAAATTGGAAATCTTGAAAATTAAAGGAGAGATTAATAAAATTGAAAGCAAGAAAGCCAATGAACTAATAAATAAAACTAGGAGCTGGTTTTATGAAAAAAGAAAAACAAATAAGATAGATAAACTATTGGGCAAATTTGATTAAAAAAAAGAGATCAAATTGCCAAATATCAAAAATGAAAAGGGTGAATTCACCACAAGCTAATATGAAATAAAGCAATGATTAGGAGCTATTTTGCCCAATTATATGCCAAGAAATCTAACAACCTAAGTGAAGTGAATGCATATTTACAAAAATATAAATTTCCCAGATTAACAGAGAATAAGGGGGCAGAGGTAATAAGTGGGAGAGCCAGGATTTGAATCTAGGTTTATCTCCAGGTCTTCAGACCCTAAGCCTAGTGCTTTTCTCAGTATGACATATAGTACTTTCCAAACTGTCTTGGAATATATTTTTTAAATTGTTGCATGTTTGCAATTATGATGCTTACTGAAAGTCATATTCAACTGAAAACTGGTAAATCCCTGGATTTAAGCAATGTTGAAAGAATGTTATTTTATATATATTTCCTTAATTCTTCTATGTTCATAGAATTAAATCTGGAATTTCAAAGACCCTTTAATCCAACATTTTACCAATGAGGGAACTGAGGAAGTCAAGTGACTTGCCCAAGATCACAAAGGTGGTTATCCACCCTGCCCCCCCCCCCCTTTTAGTTCTGTGGGAGAATTTCTACTCCGTAGCCGGAAAGTTGTGGCTGCCATTGAGCTTTGGCCCAATTGTAAAAAGCATGACAAAACAAAACCATTAAGAAATGATTCTTAGAAAATAAAAATCTATTAAGCTGACTATCCAGAGTGGTATATGTAATGTTAAAGGGCTATAAGATCTTTCCCACTCATTAATAGACCTCATGTGGAGCCCATTAAGGGAAGCTTGCTTAGGGGAGGCTTGCTTGTAGGAAGGGTTTCATACCTTTTGTTAATTTCTAATTAGACATTGAGTTGTGAGGGTTGTGATGCCCTCTGATTCTAAAAACGGTATACATACTCTGAGGTTAACATTTTGCTTTGGGACTCACTCCCTGGAAGAGTGTTCTTATGATTTTATCAGGTGAGACTCTGGGTAGTTGTTAAGGAGTCCCCCTGGCTTTGAAAAACCCAGATATTGTTGCTTCTCTCCCCTATAACTATGTATGTATTGCCTTGGTCAGACAGTTGGATCTGTCTATTGATCTATACTAATTTTTCAGACAGTTAGAAACCTTGCAGGTTGGTCTTTATTTCTCTGTGTTTTCTCTGTTTTCTTTGTCTGGATTTTCTCTGAAGTTCAGTGTGTTAAGATTCCCTCTGAACTAATTATTGTATTAAAAAAAAGATTGTTGAACCTTTGAACAGCTATCTTTCCTAGTAAAGCAGAATGTGTATTAGCACCCATTCTGGGTATGCCAGTGTGGTTGCTACGAGAGAGAGAGGGGGGGGGAGGGAGGGAGGGAGAGAGAGAGAGGGAAAGAGAGAGGAAAAGAGAGAGAGAGAGAGAGAGAGAGAGAGAGAGAGAGAGAGAGAGAGAGAGAGAGAGAGAGAGAGAAAAGAGGGAGAGGGAGAGAAAAGAGGGAGAGGGAGAGAGATGGAGAGGGAGATGGAGACAGAGAGAAAGAGACAAAGAGAACTGGATTTGCAGTTGGAAAAAACTTGAGTTTGAATCCTGGCTCATCCTGTATGTACTTCGGTAGTCCTCAGACTAGATGATCTCCAAGGTCTCTTTCAGCTCTAAATCTAATGTATATGCCCTTCTCATAGATATAATTCTTCAAAGAGCTTCTTTTTGAAGGGTTTCTGGAGCCTAATCTTTTACCTATGGGCTGGAGATTCGGCTCATTCTTTTCCCTGTGTATGAACTAGAAAAATAGGGCAAGATATTTTGTGAGACAGTTGGTTATGTCACTTCACTTGATCACCAAAAGCATGTCCAACAATAATTCAGAAAAGGAGTAAATGAGAAGCCTAAGGGGAAATGAGAGAGGCAAATGGCAAAAACATCATGACCTCACTTATTCCTCCCTAAGGCAAATGCTGCCTCTTCAAAATTTCCTTGTTCTTTGTTTCAGACATGTACAACTCAGAGTTTGGGTTATAGCTATGGCAACCATATGTCCCGAATTTTGTGGAACAGACTTGATTGTAAGAAGTGCACACTCGTAGAACACACAGTCCTTAGTATTTAGCACGTCTTATGCCTCATACATTATTGTAAGAAGGCTTTGTAAAAGGAATATGTGTCAGTGGCAGACCAAGCATCCTATTTTGTGGTCTGTAAAATACATTCATTGTTCTTAAAAAAACACACAGACACACAAAACTCGAGTGGCTCACTATTGCTTTAGAATAAAATACAGATTTCTCTGTTTAGTTTTTAAAACCCTTCATAACTTGGCCTCAATCTATCTTTTTTCGTATATTACTCCCTCTCCCATATTATGTGATTCAGTCAAACTATCTTCCTCTGTGTTCTTTATTTGCAAAACTCCACCTTCCATCTCTCTTCCTTTGCAATGGTCATCCTCCGTGCTTGGAATGCACTTCCCCTCATATTTGTATCATAGAATCTCCATCTTCCTTCATGACATGCTTCAAGCATAACTATTTGTTTGAGATTCTTAATCAGCTTTAAAATTTTATTTTTTTGACCATTTCTTGGTATAACTGATTTCCTTTGTAATCCCATGTATTCTAGTGTATGCCTTTAAAAACACTATTTTGAAAAGTCTATAGGTTTCAGCAGACTTGTCTAAGGAGTCCATGAAATAAAAAAGTTTAAGAACCCCTGATCTACATGGTCCACCTCAATGGCTACCACCTTCACTACCAAACTACCTGAAATTCACCTTGTTGTATTTATTTGTATTTATTCTCCTTATGTTTATTCTGTATATACTTAAACTTAATTGTTTCCCATTAGAATGTAAGCTCTTTGCAAGTAGGAATTGTTTCATTCTTTGTCATTGTATCTGTAGCACCTAGTACAGTGCCTGGAACATTGTAGTAGGTGTTTAACAAATTCTAATTGATTGACTATAATGAATCAGGTTGGTTTGAGCAGCCTTTATTGGAATGGTGCCTTGATTTCTGCCTGGGCTCAGCACTCCTTTTGATTGACACAGAGTGAGATTCCTTCAACAGTCTGTTGAGATAGTTCCATAAAATCTTATTACATGGTTGAATGAGGGCTTTGACTAACTCTTGATCAGGTTTTGGTGTCTGATTTGATAGGGATGTCCATATATGTTCTCATCAGAATCTAACCATTTCTCAACCCTCAAAATAATTGTGATGCTATTGGAAAATAATGCAGCTTCTTATTGCCATCATTTTTTTTTAGTAAATAGGTAGATAATATTGGCAGAGTAGTCTCTGACATATCCATGTTCCCAAATTACGGCTGCTTTTATAAAGCACATCATTGGTTTAACGTCTGATTGCTTAACTACTTGATTTGTGTAAAAGGCTAAAAGTGCCATATAGACACTAGCTTTTATTCTTATTATTCATCTCACTTGACCATTCTCATTCTTGTAACATTTGTTATCTGTCCATAGTGATTGATTAATGCCACTTCTTAGAATTATAGACCACAAGAGTTACTTGAACCAACTTATTTTGCAGAGAGTGAAAAGACAGTTAGGTGACATGCCCAAGATCTTACAGTTGGTGACAGGACCTGGGTTTAAATCCTGACTTTTCCATGTATTTGTGAATATATTTGATTAAGGCTTCTTTACTTTAATCTCACCATCCAAGTTACAGCATCCTACTTTTTCTGTATATAGTCAAAGACTACAAGGGCCTCTGTCTTGAACAGATTTATTGTTCCTTAATAAAAGACTTTTCTTCCCATGCAGTAATCCTAAACCAAAATCTGTTATTTAATCAAGAGTGTCATCCCTTTGTTTCCAATGTTAATGGCTACCCACATCAGTTGCAAACATGTGAAACTGAATCTTGGAGGCCATTTTAAATGGTGAAGACAAATCAGCATGTCCCGTTTTCTTCCTCTCTCAATAAGAAGACAGATTCTATAGGCTTTGGCCGATGGGGAGCTGCTGCTTTGTGGGGCAGTCAGTAATCAGAAAGCTAATCTTGTTTCACCACAGGGACATTACATTCTATAACTCTTAAAATTGGTCTCCTGCTTTATTTACTGCCTGTTGTTCCTCTTCCATAGTAATCAGCAAGAAGGAAATGACTACATCAGTGCTTTTATACAAAAATATACACTCTTCTCATGACAAAATATTGAGACCATTTGGGGAGGACTAAATACACAACTCTCAACCTGAATTGTCAAGGCTAATCTACATCATTGCTCAAATTCCTTTTTAAGTGTGCACAATGTCCTGTGTCTTGTCTCTGGACAAAATATGGGTCATATCCAGACACACCACAAAGATAATGATGACTTCTCCTGGAAGTATCGTACCCAGGGCCACACATTACATGACTGATGAAGACAGGCTTAAAATCTTAGACCGCCATAGCTAAAGCCACTGGGAACTTCTTGGATTCTTACCTGTTGTCTATATTGTTCCACACATCAAACTACAAACCTCACAATAGATTGGGTCAGTCTCACTACAGTACAATTGCAAGGAAGGTAGTGCCAGAGGTAGCTGGGGATAGCTGCTTTTTTTCAAAACTCAATTTTGTTGATTTACTAATTAATTTTAGTTGCTCTTTTTATAAACCAGATTGAAGGGACTCCTGTAAGCTTCACTTTCTGTTAAGCTATCTCAGCTGTGCTTTTCTGCTCCCATGTTCAATGCTAACATTTTGTAGGATTCACAACAGAGAGAAGATGGGAAGGGCATTCTAAATAGGTGAGCGACCTGAGGAAAATCAAAGAAGTAAAAATAGATGAGAAATTTTTATGGGGATAGTAAATATTTGGGGAGATAATTCCATTTCTCCCTATCTAAAGCAGCATCTTCAGACTCTACTGTCTGAAAAAGTATCCCTAGTGTGTGAATACATTTATCTCTGGGACTCCTGTCCTGGGCTGAACTGTCTTGATTGGTGACTGACTATTCACTCAGCCAGTTCATTATATCTCCTGGTTCTAGATCCCTAGACCTGAGCATACTTCATATGCCATTCAGCTGCCTAATCAGGGCATCTAGCCGCCTTATGTACACCTTTCCCACTTTTTCCATCTTTTATTATGGGCTCAGCAATCAACTGCCATACTATTTGTGAAAACGGTGTGTCAATTGACTATATGATGGTTCAATTCAACTCACTTTTCCTGTGACTCCCTAGACACTCCTTTCTTGGACCAACATACCCATTTCTGTGTTGTGTCCTTCTATTACAGATTAGAATGTAAGCTTCTTTTGTGAATGGGTTGGATTACATGGCTGCTGAGAGAACTTCCAATTTGTTGTTTTGTTATCCCAATGACAAGACTGTTGCATTTTTTTGCACTTGTAGCCCCAGTACTTAGCATAATTCCTGGAATGTAGTACTTAATAAATGGTTTTTTAAAAGAATCAGTGGATTAATTTATCCAGCCATTGATTCATTAGTAGATCATTATGGTGAGAGTGGCATATTTCTGTAGAGAAATAATGGGAGATAAGATTGGAAAATCAATTTGGGATCATCTTTTTGAGTCTTGAATGCTAAGTTAAGGAATCTGCATGTTATTCTATAGATGAGGGAATGAGGGAGAGTGTCTGAGAAGGGTATGTCATGACAAAAATGGCATTTTATGAAGATTAATGTCACAGTGCTTTGCATTTTTCAAATTTCACAGTATGATATGATTATGACAGCAGCATATTTGCATAATTCTAAGTTAGTTTGTTTGTGCAACAGATGTCATTTTACTGCTACCACATCAGATCTGTAGCTGGGGAATTAAGATAGGAGAATTTAATTATTACAATACGTCGCATACAGTTTTATACCATAATTCCATTTTGCTAATATGGCATAAACGTAGTATAAATTCTGAGTAGGTGGTAGAAGCAGTAGTGAGTGGTGGAGAAGGTGGTTGGTCAGTCAATAAGCATTTGTTAAGTGCTTACTATGTGTAAAAGTTAGTTCAAGGATCTCACAATCTCATTGGGGAGACAACATGCAAATGATTGTATAAAAATGTATATATAGGATAAGTTGGAAATAATCAACAGATTAGCTAGAATTAAGAGAGATTGAGAAGGGGCGACTAGGTGGCGCAGTGAATAGAGCACCAGCCCTGGAGTCAGGAGTACCTGAGTTCAAATCCAGCCTCAGACACTTAACACACACACACACACACACACACACACAAACACTAGCTGTGTGACCTTGGGCAAGTCACTTAACCCCAACTTCCCTAAAAAAAAAAGATTAAAAAAAAGAGAGATTGAGAAATATTCTCAATTGAAGGCAAGATTTTAGTTGGGCTTTGAAGTAAGTCAGGAAAGTCAGGAGGTCAGTAATCTACTAGAATATTAGTGTCAAATTCAAATAGAAATAGGGGTCATTAAACCATACACTAGGATCCTTGTGGGCTGAATTAGAAACCCATACATGTTTATATATTTCTTTTTTATGTAATAAATTTTATTTGTTTCTTGTTTACAACATTCATTTTCATGAGATTTTGGAATTACAAATTTTCTCCCTGTCTTTCCCCTACCCCAACCCCAAAACAGTGATCCCACTGTAGAGCCCCTCCACTGGTCTGCTCTCTAACTTTCCGGTAGGGCAGGGAGGGTCTCCCTACCCTCCCCCCCCCCCCCCCCGTATATCT
>CM053598.1:69100772-69134980 GCA_028646575.1 Pseudocheirus occidentalis | reverse complement strand
CTTGATCTCCGGAATATCATATTCCAGGCCCTTCAATCCCTCAATGTAGAAGCTGCCAGATCCTGGGTTATCCTAATTGTGTTTCCACAGTATTTAAATTGCTTCCTCTTGGCAGCCTGTAATATTTTCTCCTTGATCTGGGGATTCTGGAAGAAATAACATTTTAAATGATATATAGCAAAACAATACCACTAGACCCAAGATTGTTGCTTCATCTCTTTATTCACTCATAAAGTTCTACAGAGATTTCTTAAAGGAAACTCAGCTTCAAGGAAGTAGGAGGTGAGAGAGGGAGGGAAGAAATTTGGAACTAAAAAAATTTTAAAATGAATGTTAAAAAATTGTCTTTATATGTTAATTGGGAAAAAGAAAAATATTATTTAAAGTTAAAGAATGTTAAGATTAATTTCAAAACTCATATGATTGGAATTGAGTATGAATCAGCAAAGATGTCTAGTTATTGAAATGTAAATGCAAGACATTAATCAAATCAGAAATATAAAATAAATACTATACTAGAAAGAGGCATAGTGCAAAGGCCATTCAATGATACTAATTAAGTAAGAGCCAAAGACCACCTTTATGTTATTAGTTTAAACTGGAGTTACTAAACAAGAAAAATTAAAAAAATATTTTGGGGAAAATTCATATCTCTGAGGTGATGGGCAACCTCTTTGCAACTTTAAATCTTAGAGTGTTCCCTGGGGCACCATGAAGCTAAATGATTTGATCATGGTTGCAAAACTAGTCCATACCATGGGGTAGGACCTTAACCCAGGTCTTCCTAATTCCCTGACCACTACTCTATCCAATATACCATAGCATGGTAAGTTTAATTTTTGCTTGGCTAAGATTTTCATTTTTAGTCACTTGGGCATCATTCATTTCCATGTGACAAGTCATCTTGAGAAATGAGGTGTTTCATGTAATTAAAATTTTTAGATAAGGACTTCTTTAAGCACACACATTTTTATATCAACTATTGCATGGAATTATTTTATAAATGCATCATATACATTACTGACTTCTCAAAGGATATAAAAATTAAACTTTTTATGTTTTCTTTAAAAAATTAAGACAATTCTAAACTTAAGGACCAAAAATTTTTACATTTTTATAGCAGAACAAAAGAGATTTATATTTTTGAAAGAATATTTAAAATATGTACATATTTAAATGTATGTAGAAGTATATCTTTTTATATAGTATGCATATTAATGTTTTATATTAATATGCATAATAATTCCATGTATTCCTTTCAAACCTGTTTGTTGGCTTCCTTATGAACTTCCTTCCATTACCTTTTGTTCATTTAAATAAATGTTTCAATGACCCTCTGTTTTTTGTATCCCAATTGCTATACCTTATTCCTTTCTCAAGTCTCGTCCTCCCTCCCCTGTTAAAAACAGAGGAAAAAAAAGCTTTGTAAGAAATAGGCATAGTCATGCCAATTAGATCCATATAATGACCATGTCAAAAAAATATATATCCCTTTGTGCACTTTTTACCTTTCTGTCAGGATATTGTGCTCTATCAAGTAGTATACTTCATTACAGCTCCTTTGGAGGCATTGTTGATCATTGAGTTGATCAAATTTCTTAAGTTTTTCAAGGATGTTTTTCTTTACAGTGTTGTCTTTCTAGACACATTGTTCTTTCAGTTCTGTTCACTTAACTCTGCATTATTTTGTCATACCTTGAATATTCTGCAATCATTTCCGTCATTTCTTACAGCAAAATAATATTTTGTTGCATTCATATGCCACAGTTTGTTCAGTCATTCCAAATTGATGGATGTGCCCTTAGACTCTAATTCTTTTTCTTTTTTTAATCCCCCTTTAATATCAGGAAGTTTATTTTTCTTAGGACTATTCTCTTCTTGGTATTATTCTCCCTCTTACTTCCCTCTCCACCAAGTCCTACTTGTTTGCCTATTGAATTTGATGTATTTCTTCGCCAACTCTTTTAAGTGTGTGCATGTTCAACCCTTCTTTGTTCATTTCAGGTGAGAATGAGGTTTACTTCATGGCCACTCCCTCTCCTCTATGCCTGTATGCTCTTTTTACACAACCCAATTATGAAAAAAAATTGTCTTCCTTCTATATTAGAATATTCCTTTCACCCTCTTTTCTCTGCCCTCTTCAAACTCCTAGAACAAAACCATTCCATTTTCATTTCCTCTGTTTTTCTCATTGAGATTTTTCTAAAACCATTTGAAGGAATTTTCTTCTCTTTTCTTCTTCTGTGTTCTAATGCTGATACTTCATTATCATATAACCCCTTCCAGTTGCTCAAAGAAATTTAACTTTATAGACTTCTCTTCAGTCTTATAATTGTATTTCAAAGCTCTTAGTAAGCTTTGATCTTTTCAAGAGGAGTGCTTGCAAGTTCTTTAGCTCATTAATGCTCCATTCTCCTCCCCCTTGTTTAAAGCAGATTTAATCAGTAAATTGTTTTTTTGGTTATAAGCTTATCTCTTTTGCCTTTTGGAATATTGTATTGCATTATATTCTTCCATTTATAGGAAAAGCCATCAGGTCTTGTGTTGTACAGATTGGCTTCTTGGTACTTGAACTCTTTTCTGGATACTTGCAGTATTTTTTCCTTTGACATGGAAGCTGTGAATTTTGGCTGACATTCTACTCGGCCATCTTGGCTCCGCCCCCTTGGCTGACATTCTTAGGACTTTTCCTTTTGGAATTTCTTTTAGGCAATTGGTGAATTCTTTCTCTTTTTACTTTGGCCTCTGTTTCAGATAGATCTGGATAGTTTTCATTTGTAATTTTTTGAAATAGAGTGTTCAGGCTTTTTAAAAATATTCATTGTTTTCAGGAAGTACAATGCTTTTTAAATTACCTCTCCTTGACATGTTTTCCACATTGATTGTTCTTGATATCACATATATTACTTTTTTCTTTTGTTATTTGTTTAATTATATTCTACTGTAACTTGTCTCATGGAGTCATTTATGTGTGGTCTATTTTAGTTTTATGGGATTAATTGGTAAGGTTTGCCTCTTTTTTCTTCTAAACTAGTTATTCTCCTTTCAGTTCTTTCCTCAAGAGATTTTATTTCATATTTTGCCTTGAGTTTCATTTCTTCTAGATATTCATGTAACCCCTGTCATAAAATGTATGTTTTCCCTTGAGTCTCTTGTTATAGTTGCCATGGAATTTCTTGCTTTTTCTTTTTTTGGGATCTATTATAATTTTTCGGTAATGGTCATGGTTTTCTTTGATTTATTCATCTCTCCAGCTTTGTGCCATAGTCAGGTTCTGCTTCCTGCTGTGTTTTTGGGTAACTTGGTGGCCCTTTTTGGTTTCACCCTTGATCCCATGGATTCCACTGATCTTCACCTCCTCAAGTTGTATCTCTTGATTTTTGAAGTTCAAAGGCATTGTATCTTTAGTATTGTTTGCTTTTTGATGACCCCCTTTTCTTTTGCCTTGTGACTGGCTTAAAAAAATTCTTTTAAATACTTTAAAAAAGTTCTGAGGGTAGAAGAAGACTCACTTTAATTTCTCAGTAGGTTTCTTGATAATCATTTGATTTATTTTGAATTTCATATTTTTGCTAGAGTAGGTATGTTGGAGCTATCAATTCTCTATTCAGGCTGCCATCTTGGCTAGAAGTATCCCTTACTTTTTTTTTTTCAGCTGAAGTTAAGGGAAGGTATGTAAGATTTTAGCAACTCTATAGGCTTTTATTAGATACCTCTCGGCCTTAAATTTCATTTTAGTTATTCTAAATATTTATTTTGACTGAGTGTGGTAATAGAACTGAAGCAATGGTGGTATATTATAAGAGTTTGGGGTTTTAAGTCAGATCCTAGGGTAAGTCATGTAACCTGTCATAGAGTTTCCTAATATGTAAAATGGAAGAGGGATAAACTAGGTGATCTCTAATTTCCTTTATACCTGCACATTTTATGATGCAAGAGTCACTATCAGCATTAATTATTGCATTATGCTATATTTAACAGTGATTATTAATTATTAAAGGCTAATAGCCTGGAGGGCTATTTGCCCGTACATTAAATGCTTTCAGACTATTATACTTCTTTAGTTCTTATTCTACAATTTTATAATTTTTCTTTCATCTCTTACTGTCAGACTGTTGAATCTTCCCAGTGCTGTCCGTGTCTCTCTTAAACATCTTCCCTTCTACTTTAATTTGTCTTTTCCAATTTGTTTTAAGTGTTATACAAGAAAACATAGAGCTAAAATAATGTTAAGAATAAGAATAAAAAGACTCTTAGAACTTTGAGGAGCTCTTCAGATAGTAAAATGCATAGACTTTGATGACATTTATTTACTTTGACTCTTCATAGGTTTTGGTGGTCATTGCATAAGTGACTGTTAGGTGAAGCATTAACGTAATTATTCTAGCTTATGATAATTGTATTAAGTGAGTCTAACAGCTTAGGGATGAAACATTTTTAAAAGTATGAGTAAGACCCTGGAGGAAATATATTCACTGGATAGAGTTTGTTTTTCAAAGTGGCTTCACAGGTTAATCTCTAGGCTCAACCTAATGGGGGTTCATTCACATTCAAAATCATTAATGTCCTGTCCCTTAACTGTAGGTGTCACACTAAGATCTGTTGTGGGCCTTTTCTTCTCTCTCAACATCCTCTCTTGTTTATTTCATCATTTACTATGGTTACAGTGATCATTTCTCTGAAGATGATCACCAAATCTGTGTATCTGGCCCTAATCTTTCTCCTAAGCTCCATTTCTCCATCATCAATGGCTTTTTGGACAATTCTGTCTGGATATCTTGCCAGTATCTTAAGCAATATGTCTGAAATGGAATTCTTCCTCATAAGCCTACTCCTCCTTTAAACTTCCTTGCTCCTGTTGAGAGTATTATGATTTTCTTAGTTACATTGGTTTCTAACCTTAAAATTATCCTTTAGTCTTCCCTTTGCCTCAATCCCTAGATTTTAATGGGTTGCCAAATCTTGTCAATTCTACTGTCACATCTCTTTTGTCTGTTATTTTCACTCATATGATCACCATCCTAGTAGCTGACCTATTGCCTGGACTCTTGGAGCCACCATCTAATTGGCTTCCCTTTTTCCAGTTTCTTGCCTCTCCAATCCATTGTTCAGACAAGATGCCAAAATAATCTTCCTAAATCACAGGTGTGACTGTGCTACTACCCTGCTCAGGAATTTTAGTGGCTTTATTTTAATTTTAGGATAAAATGCAAACTCATATTCTAGCATTTTAAACCTTGGCATTTAAAACCATAAAACATTCTCTTCTACTTTTCCAGACTTATTCCACACTATTCATCATATTCTGTATTCTCACCAAATTGTCCTTCTTCCTCTCCCTTGAATTAGGTGTCTACGTTCTGCCTCCATGACTTTTCATAAGCTCTTGAATAGAATACACTCCATTTTCACTTCCACTCCTTAGAATCCTTAGCTTCCATCAAGGCTCTCACTCAGGTGCTACCTCCTCTTAGAAGCCTTTCCAGATCTCTCTAGTTTTTAGTGCCCCTTTCCTCCTCTAATTAGATATTTGTATACGTATTTTATGTCCAGTCAGTGTAAGTTCCCTGAGGTCAGAATCTTCTTTGTACTTTTAGCGATTATCTACTCCTCTCTTTAAATTATTATTATTATTACTACATTTTGTGGGAACTATGATTTTATTGGTGTAAGGAATTCCCTTCACCAAAGCAGATTGACACCTGTTTTGAAATTTGTAGTCTTACAGAGTTGCCTGGGGGCACAGTGTTAAAATGATTTTTCCCAGGTCTCATAGCCAATATGTGTGAGAGGCAGGACTTAAACTCAGATCTCTTAACAACTTGGATAGCTCACTATCCACTATGCCATAGATGCTTCTCTTAGAGTGGAGGAAGAAAGGGATAAGGATCTTAAGGACGATACTTAGCTTAACTGGGTCTTCATCCTCTCTCTTCCTTCTCTATCCTGCCTGAAAATGTTACTTAATATTTACACCCACACCCACGCTCACCCCCCCCACCCCCACCCCCACACAGACAGAGACAGAGACAGAGAGACAGAGAGAAAGAGAAATGAGAGAGACAGAGACAAAGACAGACAGAGACAAAGAGACAGAGACAAAGACAAAGACAGAGATAGAGAAAATATGGCAGACACTATCATTCCCTGTTCTTCTTTATTCTTCAATAAGCTCAGTAGTGATTCTCTACATGTTAAAGGGTTTTTAGATGTTTAGAGGAGCATGTGGATTCCTAGAAAAGGAAAGAGGGTTGCTATATTAAGTACCTTAAAATGAAAACATTAGTATTAAAACTCAAACATTGGATTTATGTACAGTAACTATTCCAACTAAACTCTGCTCCAGTAATAGCCCCCTTGCTATAGGGGTATTGCGGGTACTTTTGGGGAAACTTTTGTTTAGAGCCTGAAAATTTAAACATATGCTGCTGGATTAAAGTATTTATTTTGAGTTCTTTAAGACTAACAAATCCTCTAGCCTCCTTCCATTGTAGGGCTTCAAGTGAGACCTTACATTCTTAAGTTTGAATTCTTAGGGATCTGGGGCTTACGCTAATGTGAGTAGCCACAGGGGAGGCAAGGGAAGAGTCATCCAGCAGATATGGTGACCTAATTGCTGAGAGGCTGGCTAGTTTTGAGATTCTCTTGGATACAAATGCTTTAATCTCCCCTTCTCCCCCATTCACACTCCCACCTTTACACATGATGTGTTCCCTTCCTACCCTGTATCAATCTGTTTTAATCTTTTAATGTTGACAATTCACTGTCTAGTTGTCATTCATTCTTACATTCATTGAAGGGAAATTGCTGAAATGTTTCTTCAGAATGAAGAAACTATTTAGATCTGAACATGTAGCTCTTTCTGCGCCCCTTCCTCATCAGTCCCCCAACCCTCAGTCCCCTTTTCCCCACTGAAGCATCTTCATCAGTGCCAAGCACAGTGTGCACATAGCAGGTTCTCAATAAATGTTGGTTTGCATGCCCTCTCCAATTCTCCTTTGTGTCCCACTCTTTTAATAAGCTGGATCATCCTGTTGCATCTCGAGCATTTACCCCCAATAACTTTGGATTTTACTTACCTTTTACTTCCCCATACCTGTTTCTCATTATTTAGTCTATGGCTAAATCTTGATTTTTCCCTTACTAATATCTCTTGAATTTCTCCCTTTCTCCCTACCTCTACAGCCACAACTGTGACTAGGCTTGCATCATTGTTGGCTTGGTATAGTTCAGACTCCTCCTCAGTGTTTCACTCCCATAAATGCTGTTTTCCATTCTCTGGTTGTTTCCCAAATTCACTGTCAAAGTTGTCCTTCATTGCTGTGATCCTACCACTGTTATGACCATTCCAACCCTCTCTTTAGAACCCTTCTTTGGCTTCCCAGTAAGTTTTGGGTTTGATCCAAGGTACTTTCTCCCCTCTATGTCTCTCTCCTACTTCATTTAAATAACCATTGTAACCCTATCCTCTCCATGCAAATCTCATGATTTTCTTTTCACTCTCTAGACTCACAATCTGCACTTAACCCTTTGTACTTATATCCTGACTCTCCAACTGGTAATCTAGGGTTCCTTAACCTGGGATCTATAGACCCCAGATTTCACAAGGTCTGTGAATTTGGATGTGGAAAATTTCACATCTTTATTTTCACTAACTTCTGACTAAAATAATTTCTCTAATTATTTAAAGCATGGTTATTAGAAGGAATTCATAGGATTTACTATATTTGTCAAAAGGGTGTATGACCAAAGAAGATTAAGAACCCCTGGAATATATGGTTGAAGGATTGGGGTGACAAATTCCTTATTATTCAATTGAATATCAGCTCTTTGAGGGCAGGGACTAGGTCTTTTTCTGTCTAGCACAGTGTTTAATATACAATAGTCACTTAACCAGTATTTGTTGACTTGAATTTGCAGATTTATTAGAGTTTGTTTCTTTGTAAGGATGGAAAGATTATACTTTGTGGAGCTCAAATTGAAGAGTTGAGCTTAACTTTTTATTAAGCTCATTCATATTGCTTTTTTTCCACCCTTTAAGATGGGTAGATCCAAAGAACCTTCCATTTTCTAGCCCACTTCTGTCCCCTTTGTCACTTCCTACAATTACATATATATATATATATATATATATATATATATATATATATACACACACACACACACACATACATATATACTTGTATATATATACACACACATACATATACATATATACATGTATGTATACACACACACACATATATATATGCTGTTGTAAAAATACATTGTTGCTTATGCAACATAATCCAGATGTAAAATGTAATTTTAAAAAGATAGAAACTAGTTAATGGAGAAATAATTCTGTAATTTAATATTAGACCAAAGGGGACAAGTGCACAAAAGGAACGTGCTGGCTCATTCTCTATGTGCCAGTTGTTCTTTAACTGTGCCAGCACCTTCTTAAGAATGTACCTGGGACAGAAAGATCAAAGTTCTTGTCTGCATTGACAAGGTATGTCCTGACTTCTGTTTTGATGTTAAACAGAATGTGGCTCCTGAGAACATTTTTTTTGAGGGTGAAAGGGGGGAAAGGGTTTTCCACTTGTCCTTCCAATTGCTGCCTTTGATAAAGAGGAATATATGAGAGAGGATATGCTGTTGTCTTATCTTTGGCCAGATCTAGAGCCAGGGCAGATGTTGGAGGCTGGGGATTCCTGATCGTCTGCCAAATGCAAGTTAAAAACAATCACACTGCTCTCTAGCCTGGGCCTCCCACATGAGATGGCTGGCAGCTGCAAACTTGAATGCATACTGCTTATGGAAGGAGCATTACTTTCAGCAGTGTCAGAGACACACATGCATTCGTAATGACTGGTGTTTATATGGCAGGGCCTCTTATCCCAAGGGCTCAAGGCACTTAACATAACATGTCACCTGCCAAGGAAATACCATCACCTCTATGTACATTACCCAGGACCTAATGATCCAGGGCAAAGATGTTCTTTCTCAGTTATATAGGGGATATTTATGTGGGTGGGCTTCAGGCTACCCTGACTTTCAAAATAAAACAGGCTATACCATTGTGGACAATCATTTTAAAAAATATTTACTATGTGCCAAGTCATTGTGCTAAGCACTGTGTGTAGATTATGTACCAGATGAGAATCTCCAGTCCCTTAGAGTTCAGTACAGAAGTGAGTATTTCTGAATCTGTGTAGTGCAGGGTCAACCCTGGTAATTGAGGTTAAATAATCCACTTGGAGGATTAAATTGGTTTATCTGTATTGTCGTATGCACTTAATAATAATGCAGCATGCTTTTAAAATTTTGCTTAGCACAGTTCTTGGCACAAAGTAGATGCTTAGTAAGTACAAGCTGACTAACTTTCATTTGTGACCCTGACCAGGAGTCAAACTATTGATTCCAGTCATGTCTGAAAGCCATCTCACCTACTACATAGTACACAAGTATGGGAATAGGAATAGGAAATGGATCTATGATTTCATTGATATAGGGAACTCTCTGGAGAGGAAACTCCCTTTACCAATTCAAGTTAGCACCTCTTCTGGAAGTTTTAGTCTTAGAAGGTTGCCTAGAGCAGTGATTCACAAACTTTTTGGCCTCAGAATCCCTTTAGACTTGAAAATTATCAAGGATTGCAAAGAGCTTTTGTTTATGTGGGTTATATTTATTGATATTTACCATATTAGAAATGAAAACTGATAAACATTTTAAAAGATTGGATTCATTAAAATAACAATAACAAATTCACTACATGTTAACATAAATGAAATTTAAAAAAATAACCATAGTTCCTAAAACAAAACAAACCTAGTGAGAAGAATGGCATTATTTTGCATATTTTTTCAAATCTCTTTAATGTCCAACTTAATAGAAGACAACAGGATTCTCATATATTCTTATGCATTCAATATGTTGAAATCTGTTGGTTTCATTGTAGTATTTGAAGAAAATCCAAACGCATGCAGATATATAGTTGGAAAAGGTAGAAGCATTTTAGTATGCAAATAATCTCTTAGTATTATTATGAAAATAGTTTTGACCTCAAGAACGCCCAAGGAGGGTGTCAGGGACTCCCAGAGGTTCTGAAGATCACTTTGAGAACAGCTGGTTTAGAATTCTGAGATTTGTGGCTTGCTCAGGTCGCATAGATGCTACATGTAAGAGACAGGGCTTAAGCCTAGATCTTGGTGGTTTTGAGATCAGCTCTCTATTCGCTACATTAGAAATGATTTTCTTAATGTTAATAGTGAATTGATATTGTTCTGCTGAGTTTGCCAAGCTCTTTTTTGTACCTTATATCCTCTGAGTCTCACAATAAATGTGTGTAACAGATACCACAGGCATCATTACTTCCCTTTTGTAGTAAAACCATCATTCTCCTTTCAGTCCAAATTACATAGTTTTTCAGGCAGCTTCTTCCTCCACCTCCCAATGTTTGTTCATGCTTATCACATCTCCCATAGTCATTGTTTAAGTTAGTTGTGCTTTCCTTCCTAGTATTGGGTACAAGGAAGAGTATGAGGAAGCCAAAGTCAATCAGTCACAGAGTCCCAGAAAGTTGGAATTGGAAGAAATCTTAGGCATCAGCTGGTCTAACCCCTTTCTTTAGTAGATGAGGGAAATGAAGCCCAGCAAAGGGGAAATGACTTGGTCAATGTGACAGAGGGGCTTAGTGACAGAACCTACTCTCCTCCCTAGTTGACCTCTAGAATTCTAATTCAGTGTTCCCTCTACTACATCAGACACCTTGACCTCATGGAGCTTATGATAAACAAACAAAGCAGGACAGGAAAGAATGAATAATCATGTTGTCAAGATCCAAGAGAATTAGATGAAGGTACAGAGAACATGCAAGACAGCCCTGACACTGAGAGGATAGAAGCAGTGAGGGGAATGATGGGAGCAATAGAATCTTGGTGGAAGAGAGTTGAGTCAGCTCATAGGGAGCAAAACCAGTGTCTTGTCATAATGTGGCACTTTTTGATGAGGATAATAGGACACTTGTTATGAGGTAAGATGGATTGAGACCAATGACTGGATGACAGGACATTTGTTGTGATATAGGATGGGATGGGACCAATGACTGGATGATAGGAGATTTATTATGATGCAGCGGGGGGTGGAACCAATGAACGGATGATGGGATATTTTGTTATGATGTAAAATGGATGAGAACAATGATAGGATCATAGGACATATGTTATGATATAAGGTGGATGAGACCAATGTGTTAACACATTGGTACATGAATTGTATGATCTAATGACAACCAAATCTCACAGTATATGGTGACCTTGGAAACTCTTCTCTTTACTTTTGAATTAGGCCATCATAACTTCTATGAGCAGTATTCCAAGAGTTCTTGGCTTAGTGGGTCTTAGGGTTATTTTTTTAAAATAATCTTCTGTCTTAAGGCTTAATCCCCCACATATTTTAAAATACATACACATAAAAATTGAAAAAAAAGATAACAGTGTGTGCAGGGTGTAGCATCAGCATGGTAGACAATTCTGCTTTGGGATCCGGAAGGTGTAGCCTCAAACTCTGCCTGTGACACTCTTAGTTGTGTGGCTATGTATGGCAAGTCACTTGTTCTCTGTGATGCAAATAAAACTCTATGTGGGTCAGATGGAGGTGGAGGCATCACCCCCAGCCCTGATGACTTTGCTTCAGATTGCTTTCATTAAGACAGACCTTGGTAGTATCAGGGTACCAGTATTTTATGAAGTTAGTTCTATAGAGTTGTTGTAAGGCTCACATGAAATAATGTATGTTGAAGCACTCATGTGTATCATTTATTGTTAATTGTGGAAAGAGCATCAATTTGAGGGTTAGAAGACCTGCGCTCAAGTTATGCTTCCAATACTTGAGGCTTGTGTGGCTTTGTGTAGTCTCTTGGGACTTCAGTTTCTTTATCCTTTAAACAAAGAACTGAGCTTAGATGATCTCTATAGCCCATTCCAGCTACTTCCAGCAATGAGAATCTTTGATCCTACTTGGGAAATAAGATATAAGTACAGTATAGCATAAAACTAGGGTCACAGAGTAAAGGCTTGAGCAAGGCTTCCTGGAGGAGCTTAATTTTGAGACAGGCTTTGAAAGAGGAAAAGGAACATGGATTGTTAGAAATAGGGAAGAATTGGGGATGAATAAATGGGGTATTTGAAAGGCTCCTCAGATGAGACCTTTTGAAACACCTCTTGTAAAGTCTTATTTTTCCCTTTTAGGCAGGATGGGAGAAAAGCAGACTGTTATAGATGTGTCATTCACCTATAAATATGCCAGTACTGGATTTGGAAATACATGAATTAAGGTTCCAGGACCATGGTACTAGGACAGTTTTATCTGTATATTCTCTCTTAAGAGCCTTGGATCAGACTTTTCTTTACACAGTTTTTCAATGGAGAAAACAAAACAAAACACAAAACTGTTGTTTTTGGCTTCCAGAAGGGAGGCTTTGATGAAAGCTGTCCAGCTGTCTCAGAAAAGCCAGGGATCCTGGAGAGGGTGACCCTTCTATCCTCTATGGCTTAGGAGGGTATATTGTTACACCTGCTGGGCTGGGGGTGGGGAGAAGCTTCAAGCTCTATGTAGTTCAAATAAAGCTCTGTGTAGGTCAGATGGCAGTGAAGTTAAGTCAAGTCAGCAAACATTTATTAAGCTCCAGCTATATGCTAGGCACTGTGCTAAGGGCTGGGGATATGAAGACAGGCAAAAAAAGTCCCTGCTCTTAAGAACCTCAGAGTCTAATGGAAGGATATTATGTAAACAACTATGTCCTTAGAATACATATACAGGACACATAATTTTAGAGGGAAGGCAGCAAGATTAAGGGTATTGGGAAAGGCTCCTTGTAGAAGGTTGGATATCCAGTTGGAGATATCCAATAGGCAGTTGGAGATGTCATATTGGAAGTCAAGAGAGAGATTAGAATTGGACAAATAGATACAGAAATCATATGCATAGAGATGACAATTGAATCCCTGGAAGATGATTAGATCTCTAAGCAAGATAGTATAGAGAAAGTTGAAAGGAGGGGCCAGGAAAGAGCCTGGGAATACAGCCATAGTTATTGGGTACAGCCTGGATGAAAATGCAGTAAAGGAGACTGAGAAGAAGTAGTCAGACAGATAGGAGGGAGAGAGCAGAGAAGAGAATATCAAAGGGAAGAGGGTGACTGACACTGTTAGAGGCTTCAGAGAGTTCAAGGATGAGATAATATCTCTCTGGAAATGGGGTATCATATCCTTACCTGAGGATGTTCTTCCCAAAGGAAGGTAAATTTTGATGATTGAAACCTACCTAGCTATCTTGGTGTTTAGCGTATAGATTTCTTTCTCAAAGACCAAGCAGTAAACCCAATTCACTCTGGATCTTATTGATTGGAAGACAATAGGTCCCTGCCCAAGCACCACTTAATGATGTCACTCTTGACTCACAGTGAATGTAAGTAGTAATAGCCCAGCAAGTCTGGGGGTCTTCCCTTCCCAGTTTGATTTTTTTAAATTAACTTTTTGACTCACTTTTTCAATAGGCCTATTCACTGAATGGGCACTGTATCACTCAAAGTGAGATGCCTTTGTAACTCTGGGATGTAAGTGCTATTTTTATCTGAATTTTACAGTCCAGGAAACTGAGGCAGAAGTTAAGTGACTTGCCCAAGATCACACAGCTAATAATATCTGAAGCAAGTTTTAAACTCTGCTTTTCCTGACTCCAAGTCCAGTGCATGCTTCCCTTCCCTGTAAAGCATAATTTTCTAATCTTAATAGTCCAATGGGGAAATGTTGCTAAATTCATTCTCTTTCACTAACTAGAATACATTACTTGAGATATTTAACTCTTAAAAGTCTTTCAGTCTGTCATCTATAGATAGCAAGGGCTAAGTTCTAGTTGGAAATACAGTGAATATTTATCCTCACAATCTTATTCTTCCCATCTTCCCATCCTTAATGATAATTTAATCTCATAGTTCACATACGCACAGTGGATACCTGGTGTCTCTGTGTTAGGTTGCTAGCTATTACCTTACCTACGGGATCTAATTAGAAAGTTAAGGCAGTGTCTAGACCAGCTGTTTCGATTCATTAGACTGGACTGTTCAGCCAAACAACTGACTGATATTTTTCACTAAATTAACTGTTTGAATTAATAGGAGTAACTAGGTGCTTTTTGGGGTAAGTGTAGACAAAGTCTGTACATTCTGTTCCTTGGATTATGGATATCCTCTTTATGGCACCAAAAGGAGTTATTTAGGCAGAGCAGGTAGAATTATAAATAAGACTTTATAGATTTCAGTTTTCTCATCTGTAAAATGATAGGATTGAGATAGCTGATTCTTAAGGGCCTTTCCAGCTCATAAAAATCGAGCTTAAAACCAAGATTTTGTGAATAATTGGCAAATCATGAGGTCTCCTCTCCCTGCCCCAATAGATTCTGGACTACATAAATGAAGGGACTTTGCCATTCTTAGATTCTGGGATTGTCTGAATACAAAAAGACCCACACATCATTCACTTTATAAATTTTAAAATATTGCATACTGGCATCTATTTATGCCCTATGAGTATTCTGTACTTATAAAGTTCACACTGCCCCACTCTCTCTCCTTGTAGTAGCCCCTGCCAAACTTTGTGATTGTTTCTTGGGCTTAGAAACCAGATAATCAAAGTTTTAAAAACTATAGGGGCATCTAGGGGTTATAATGAATAGAATAGTAGGCCTGAAATCAAGAAGACTCAAGTTCAAATTCAGCTTCAGACAGTTACTAGCCATATGACCCTGGGTAAGTCACTTAACCTCTGCTTACCTTAGTTTCCTTAATGGTAAAATGGGGATGATAATCATAATAATCATGGCACCTATTTCCCAGCACTGTTGTGAGGAATTTATAAAATGCTTAGTATGGTGCCTGGCATAAATTAGTAAGTCTTTGAAATTCATGTTTCTGTATTTGCGACATATGGGATAAAGGTAGCTTCACTCTTTGAAAAAGAAATGTTCAGATGTTTTCCTATGAATAGAATAATAGATTTATTCACATTTATTTATAGATACCATCTTCTAGTCCAACCCCCTTATCTTACATATGAGGAAACTGAGGCCCAGAGGGATTCTATAAATATTTCAAGGGCACACAGGAGAGCCAGATTGGAGCTCAAGTTCTGTGACTTCACATTTAGAATTCTTTTCCATTGCATTCACACTGCTCCATGTTAGATTTAGGTGTGTGGACTTTGTGACTTTTGTTGCTCAAAGACCTTTTTGACTTAGCTTCTATTTCTCAGGTATTTTCCAGATAAGTGAGATTTCCAGAGAGCTGAGAATCCAGCTAAACAATACATAAGTGTATATCCCTTTTAGTTTTTTAATCAATTGCACAGTAAGTATAGGGTAGTGAAAAAAGCGATGGAAATTTGATGGTCAATATAATCCTTGCCTCCTAAGGAATTTTCGATTTGATAGAAGTCACAGAGCTAACAATCTTCAGGTGTATGGGGGCACATTAATTTCAATTGTGCCGGTAAAAGTGTGAGTGCTTAAGGGTTTCCATGACTGGCTACGTAAGCCAGTCAAGGAGATTTAATGAGACGTCTTCAGGGGTGTACATTTTTTAGCAGGATTTTAATGGGAGGGAATGTCACAATTTCAACAACAATTTATTAAGTATTTTTTATGTACAAAGCGCTCTGGTAGTTTGGCAGAAACAATAGAGAGAGAGAGAGAGATCTAGATCAGAAAGAAAAAATAAGTGACAAGCCATGTTTTCTATTCATCTTTCACTAACTGCCCTTGAGTCCATCTTCTGTGACTTTTAACAATTTAAATTGGCTGATGGGATCCATCTTGGTCTATTCAGACAGAAAGTCCTTTCTTGAAGGTGTTTATTCACAATTTAATTATTTTTAAAAGTTTAAATTAATTTTCATGATTATGACCTTAACAATTGTGGCAAATATGACCTTGACAACCAACAACAACCACAAACATTTCCATATTTAAAGAAGAGAAAAAGAAGATTGTGTATCAAACTGTGAATCCCTATTGTACTGTTTTTTGTTTTATTTTTCTAAGTATATGTCATGGCATAAGGCATAGCATGGCACCTGACTATGTGTCATAGCATAAGGCATGGCACCTGACTCTTTCCCATTCCCCATCTCCTCATTGCCACTACTTTTTTGTCTTGGCTTGGCATACTATCACACAGGCACACTATTACAAATCACTGTCTCAGGGAAACAGGTAACCCTGGTGTTGGGGAACTATACTTTTACAACTAACACTTGTAATTCAAGTGTGGTTCCCATTGAACAAATCAACCAAGATGAACTCTTTTAACTCTTAATGAAAACATTTACTAAACAGAAGACAAAGCAATGATAAAAACAAGATATTGTCCCACCCATAAATGAGGGAATTCTCTCTCCCCAATGCACATGGTGTCCATCCATGGTGGGAACACATTGCTAGGGCAGGTCACAGTTCTGGATTGTAGGCCTTGATGATGTCTTTTGTCTTCCTCAGGGGTAGTACGCATAAGCATTCACTAATCTGGGCTCTCTGTTCTGATTGGTCGGCTAATTTTCTGTTGGTTGCTCCCCCTGGATCATTCTAGGACTGGGCATCTTGCTTTCCTCCTGGGAAGGCTGTTTCTTTGTTAGTTGCTCTCCTGTTGAGGCTGTGTAAGCCTAGTATCTTTAGAGGAGCTCTAGGTCTACATGCATTTGTGTTTTCCCCCTACTATTCTCAGTTCTCCACAATTCTTTTCCTTATTGTTTTGTCTCGGAGGAAAACCTGTGCACCATTTTTCCATTTTACTTCACCTTCATCATGTATTCTGCTTTCATTTGTATTGAGAATATCAGTTTGCAGACTATTCAGTTCTTTCGGTCGTGTGGCAACTTGTTGACATATTAAGAATCTCAACATTTAAACTGATGCTTGTAGGTGCTCTAAAACTGTGATTCTTAACTAATCTAACTACAATGTGATTCTTAACTCTATGATAATGAAAATTGTGATTCATTTTTAAAAAATTGATCTTGTTTTTATCTAGAGAAAATCAGATTTGGTACTAACTAAAAGAGGTGTAAAAATAGCCTTCAAGAACAGAAATAAAAAAAAACACATTGAAATAATTGTCTGTTATTTTAGGTAGTAAGGTGAGGAGACAGAAAACAATCACTTCTTTTTCTGGTACTACCTATTCTCACAAATAGAAAGTCAACAAGTAGTTGTGGTTCAGATACACGTTCTGGTTCTTTTTTATGGATGCTTTTTTCATTTTAAATTTTTTAAAATTTATTTTTAGTTTTCAACATTCGCTTTTGTATGATTTTGAGTTCCAAATTTCTACCCTCCCTCGGTAAGATGGCATGCAATCTGATATAGTCTATATTTATATGATCATATTAAACATATTTTTACATTAGTCATGTTGTAAGAGAAGAATCAGAACAAGAAGGAAAGAACCTTGAGAAATAACATTCCTCCCGCCCCCCCCCACCCCCACCCCCGCCAAAAGGGGAGAAAATAGTTTGCTTCGCTGTGCTTTCAAACTCCATAGTTCTTTCTCTGGATGTGGACGGCATTTTCTACCATGAGTCCCTTGGAATTGTCTTCGATCATTGTATTGCTGAGAAGAGCTAAGTCTATCAAAGTAGGTCATTGAACAATGTTGCTGTTACTGTATACAGTGTTCTCCTGGTTCTGCTCCCTTCATTCAGCATCAGTTCATGTAAGTTTTCCCAGGTTTTCCTGAAATCTGCCTACAAAACTGTGATCATTAAGAGAGTTCTCTTTTCCTGCAGTTGTCACCGCCACTGAAGAACACATAGACTGTGGGCCATTTAACTATTTCTGCCCTTTTCATACATTGCTAAGCTGAGCTTTAGGTGCTGGGTACAGTCTGTCTCTAGAACTGTACCTGAAATCTTTCCAGCTTGGTACAACCCAACACAGGTGGAGTTCCACTGGCAAGCTCTTGAGAACACTGGGTCATTTACAGATCCACATGAAGCACTGGGACTTCATGTCTTGTGAGGGGCTTTTTATATAGTAATGAACTCTTGCATTTGAATGATCTTTTGAGGCTCTTGAAAACTTTCTAATTGTATGATTTAGACTAATTTATAAAACACATTTATTCACCTTAATTTTCTGTTATGACTCTAAGTGACCACTAAGTATCCAGGAAATCACACTAAACAGTAATTTTTTAATCTTAGCACAGGTAACTTGTGATTTCAGTGAAGTAGGGAACTCCTGGACTGGATTCACCAACACAGACAGAATTCATCTATGACTTTTGTTTGTTAAGGCACTTTGAGATTCAATGACTTGACCAGGGTCACATGTCAAAAGTATCATCTGAGCCTGAGTCTTTCTGACTCCAAGCCCAGAATTCTCCAATATGCCTTGCAATTCTTTATTAGTGTTGCTCAAATTATTCTCAGTGATAACAATTCATTAACTATTTAGCATGCTTTGGGATTTTTTTTCTGCTTTCAATTCAAAGATATTCCCTTCAAGGGGAGATTATTTTGGCTTTATGGTCCATGTCCCTCTTTTATGCTTTGATCATTGGTTCTCTCATGTGATACCAAAATACTATGAAAAAGAACATTACATTCTAATAAAATCCAGTGCAATTGATGCTACTTAGCTATTTACCAAGTTATAGCATATCACAAGGGATAGTAGCTATTTGGATAAGATTCCTAAGATAGCTGGATGGGATAAATATTTGGTTTTTTAAAATGTTTACTCTAACCACGTATATACAGATATAGAAGACCAAAATTCTCAGAGTGTAGCAAACCTCAAATGCCTATTAGTTTATTTTCCCAGAGCTACATAGACCACAGTTGGCTAGGAAGGTGAAAGTCTGGGAGAGAAGGTTATTCTTTAGTAGGAAAGGGTGGTCCCAGAGTAGGCCACCCAAGTGTGAATGAAAGAACTCAGGCTAGTTTACTCAATTCAATAAAATGAGCACTTATTAAACTCATGCTCTTTGCCAGCCACTGTGCTGTGTGCTAGACGTACAATCCTTGACCTCAAGTATCTTACATTTTACTGGGGAGAAGATGGAGGGAATGACATTCAGACAGATGAGTGAATACAAGAGATTTTTGAGGAGAGAGAGAGAAATTACTAAAATTAGAGGGAACAGGAAAGAATTTTAATAGGAGCTGAAATTTGAGCTGAGTTGAAGCTAAAGATTCTAAGAGGCCGAATTGAGGAGGAGGTGAATTCTGAATACAGGTATGAAGGCAGGAGATGTAATGTCAGGTTCAGGGGAAAAAAAGTCAACTTTGAAGGACAAGAATCTAGACTCAGCATCTTTACCAAGAGCTTCTCTTTAAAGTTGCCTTGCTATTCCTTTGAACTTGGCATTCCACTCGGATTTACTTCATTGATTTGCTGTTCATATGAAGTGTAACCTCCAGTTAACAAGGCTATATTGAATCCTCCCTATAGACAGAGTGCTGAGCTAAATTCCAGGTACCCTCACCTCCTTCCACCACTCTCTCTCTCTTCCATCGTGATTTTGGGAGTTATTAGAGTGAAAAATTATTTGTGATGAAAATGAAAAAATTATTTGCGGGTTTGGCTAAGTCCATTATATCAGCAGCTTGATGATTAAATATTGCTCAATCTCATTTGTAGAAGTGTTTCTAGGTTCTTTTAAGTACAGTAACTGATTTTTTTTTGCATATCTAAGGGGGGGAAGGGATGAATTTATTTATAAAGTAGTTTCCTGTTAGAAGATTGGCTTTTAAAATCTTCTTTCAAGTCATTTTTTCCCCTATTTTTTAGTAGCACATTCTGGTTCAGGGTCTCCAGAAGAAAATAGAACTCTCTTTTAGAAATATGGTCTTTTAATACACTCACATGACCAGTCTCAAATTATAAACAAAAATCTAGAGCTAAGTGGGACACTTTAGATAGGTCAGGATATTTCAGATAAAAATAAAGCATTTCTTTTGTATGCTACCTATTTTTGTTTTATTTGAGTCAGCAGAAACCTATACTTCAAAACAAAACAAAACTCCCCTCAGTCTTTATTTTCATAAAAAAATAATAGTATTTTTAAAAACAGCAAAGAAGTCCAAAGCTAATTGCATGGGGTGGAGGTGATGGTGGTGGTGGGGAATGCACTGACCTAGGCCCATAAGGGATGATATCAAACTCCTTAGCAGCAGGACTGGCAGAAAGGATGCCTGTCAAACCAATCATGAAGCTCCATGAGAAGAGCATCAGCATTACTTTGAGTCATCCTGGAGCCCTAGAGCAGTGCTAGGCAGTGGGCATAGCCGGTAGCAGGGTAATAGTGCTTTCCTGATGTCTCCCCAACTCCTATCAGGGGTCTCTTCCCCTTTTTACATCAGAGAGGATGCTGGACAAGATGGCCTCTAAGATTCCTTCCAATCCTAGATCTATGGTCACCAAGGTCCCTTCCAACTCTAAACCTATGATCCCATGATTGTTTTCCTCTCATTTGTAATGATTGGAAAATTACAAAGTAGAATAATCATAAAAAAATAAGCATTAGAATGAGAAACAGAATGGAATTCTATATCTTAATGCTCTAGTTAAATCTCTTGCTGCTATCACCACCCACAATTGCTCAGAGGATCTAATGGGTCACATTACTAAACCCAAGGAGAGAGTTGAGTCATTAGCTGGTGAATTTTATCTCTCTAATCTGAATCACTCCAGAAGTACCATTTCACCTGGGACTTCTTGGAGAGTAGTAAGATATGAGGCCAGAAAGATAGTTTGTGGCAAGATTTTGGAAACCCTTGGAAACTAAAGCCTTTGGCCTTTATTCAGTAGATAGTGCTAGGGGAGTGACATAATTGAGCTGTGTTTTGGGAAGATTAATCTGGTAGGGTATGTAGAATGGATTGGGAGTGGGAGGAAAGATGCAAACCTTTCGTTTGGTTATTTTTTTTCTTTTTCTGATCGACAACCTCTCCCTAACTACTCGTTTCTCCCCTATTGTCTTCAGACATATTCAATTCTCAAATCTCCTCTTTTCTTTTCTTTTCTTTTTTTTAAAGACTCCCTGTATCACCTAGGCTGGAAGTACAGCAGCCACTCATGGGCTCAGTTTTACTATGGATTAAGAGAGGAGCTTTGATCTGTTCCATTTCCCATCTAGCTGGTTCACTCCTCCTTAGGCAGCCTGGTGGTCCCTTGCTCCTAGGGGCTCACCTATTGGTGCCAGCCTCAGTACAGATGCCTGGTCCTCTCAGCCTGTTGCAGCTCGGAATTTCCAAACTCAGGTGATCCACCAACCTTAGCTTCTGCAGCAGCTGGGATTCAGGCATGCATCATAATGCCTGATCAATTTCTCTTTTTGTATTCCCGCCACTGGTTTCTTAGCCAAACTAGTAAAAAAAAGCTGTCTATCCCGATTGCCTTCACTCTGTCTCCTCTCTTTCCTTGTTGTTGCTGTTCAGTCATTTTTCAGTCATACCTGACTCTTCATGACCCCGCAGTTTTCTTGGCAAAGAAACAGGAGTGGTTTGGCATTTCCTTCTCCACTTTATTTTACAGATGAGGAAACTGAGGCAAACAGGGTTAAGTGACTTGCCCAGGGTCACACAACATTCTATCCACAGCACCATTTATCTGCTTTAGTGCTTTTGCAATATGGCTTCTGACCTCATCGTTCCATTAAAACTGCTTTCTTCAAAGTTATCAGTAATCTCTTGTTTTCTAGATCTGGTAGTATTTTTTCAGTCTTCATCTTCTCCTCCACTCCTCCCCAACCTATCTGGTACATTCGACATTGTTCATGACATTCTTCTCTGGGACACTCTTTCCTCTTTGGGTTTTTATGACACTATTCTCTCCTGGTTATCCTACTATTTGTCTCTCTGTTACTTCTCCGTTTTATGTGCTGGTTTATCGTCCTCTAATTGAACGTGTTCTCAAAGGTTCTATCCAAGGCTATCTTTTCTATACTTTCTTGGGAATCAGTAGGTTTAATTATTATCTGTATGCATATATATGTATGTACACATTTGTCTATCTGTTTTTCTATCTGTCTGTAGCTCCAGCATCTCTCCTAAGTTTCCGTCTACATAGCCAATCACTTTTAAACTGGGTATCCTAGAAACATTGCAATCTCAGCATATCCCAAACTGAATCCATTATCATTTTCCTTCTCCTTTTCCAAACTTCTTTATTTCTTTCTAAGGCACCACTATTCTTCAAATATCTGGGGTTCATAACTTTGATGTTATCATTGACATCTCATTCTCCCTCACCCCAAATATCTGGTAAGTCGTGACATATGGCCATTTTTCTTTCTGTAATATCTCCTGTATTTGAGCCCTTTTTAAAGTTCACATAGCTACCACCTTAGTTCAGCTATCATCACCTCTCACCCAGAGTACTGCAATAGCCTCCTAATTGGTCTCTGTCTCACTTATCTCCCCTATTTAATACATCATCTACCCAACTGTCAAAGTCATTTCCTTTAAGTGGTCACTTCTTGGCAACCATTTCCAAAGCATGTTACCTGCATTTTGGTCATTGTCTTTCTTATCCCTGTCCCACTGGAACCTTGGACTCACCCTACATTTGAATAGGTAAAGTTTAGCCTATTTTGCCTGGAATTAGGTCTCCACATCCTTGTCCTGACCAACAGTACTAAATCATGCTGCTTTGTGTGTAGTCCCATCTCCTATCTTTTAAGAGAACCCCATTAGCTGTTGTCTTCCCTTAGAACATAAACTCTTTGAAGGCAGGAGTTGTCTTGCTTTCTTATATCTGTATCTCCAGCACTTAGCATAGTGCTTGGTTCATACATGGTAGAAGTTTCACTCATTCATTCACCCCATTCATTCATAGGATTATCCATCTATCTATTCATCCATCCATCCATCCATCCATCCATCCATTAATTCATTCTTCTCTCTCCTCTTCACTCCTCAAACCCAATTGGAGGCAGCAAGACACAATGCAGAGGACAATAGTTTTGAAGTAAGAGGACCTGGGTTCAAGTTCTTACTCTTCCACCTACTCTCTTTGTAACACCAAACAATACACTAATCTCCTTTGGCTCAGTCTCTTCATCCTAAAATTAGGTGGATGGACTAAATGACCAAGAGATTAAAGTTCCTTCCACTTGCTCTAAATCCATGACTCTATGATTCTGACTCCATGTCTTGTTAATTCTTCTCTCACAATAATCCCTTTCCCTACCTTAACACGGCTATCATTTCTAGTTCAGATTGTCATCACTTCTCTCATCTGTTGCAATAGCCTTTATATATAAAATTTTTATTGATTTCTTTTGTTTTATAATTGCCTAAATTTCCTGCTGTACCCTTTCTCTACCCCCATCCCAAATAACAAATAATTTTTTAAAAAAGAAAATAGAAAAAAGAGAAAGAAAAGAAATCAGCAAAACCAAGCAATATGTTAAAAAAATGTGATGATATATGAGATGTTCTATACCTCTGGACTCCTAATGCTGCAAGAGTTAGGGGGAGGAAGTATCTTTTCATATCTCTTCTTTGGGGCCAAGCTCGTTCTTTACAATCTTCATTTTCAGCTATTTGTAATGGCTCTTTGCATTTGGACTATCATAGTCACATGTATGTTGTTTCTTTGGTTGTACTTCATATTTTGCATCAGTCTGTTTGGGTCTTTTGATAGTTCTTTGTATTTATCATTTTCATTGTTTCTTAGAACATGAAAATATTCTATTACTTTCATGTGCCGTTCACCAATGAAAGGGTGTCTACTTTTTTCCTAGTTCTTTGTCACTATAAAAATATTTTCGTGTATATGATACCTTTCTCAGTAGATCTATTGGCAATGTCTCATACTAAAAGGAAAGCATCCCGATAAATGGAATGTTTTATTTTGGAATAACAAGTATGCTAAATCATCAGCCTTAGAAATATTCCAAATGACATATGACTTGCTTATGATTCAAGCACTGTGAACAATTCTAAATCATGAAAATAAAGGTCTATAAATCATTACTGAGTTTGCTGTTCTTCATTTCATTGGGACAGAGAATGGATTACAAGGAAACTTTGGTGATAAATCTTTCAATCTTGCAAAAAGATAGGAAAACTACTGCCTAGGTTTTGCTCAGCCACTCTGTAGTTTTTTAGCCACAAGGATGTGACTGATGCCCAGCTACCTCTTCCTGACTTTTAAGAACGATGATCAGAGGATCTTCCTCTTATACTTGTATTAGTGATTATCCTGGTTATCTTCTCCAATGGTAGTAGAGGAGAAATAACAGATTCTTTATGAGTTTCCAGAGAATCGACAACTTCCGTCTCTAGCTCTGCTCCTTTCTTGGGGGTAGTGATCTTCTCAGCCTAAATTGTGTTTCCTTTTTTATTACTTAATCAAACTCTTGGTTCAGGTTTCAACCACTGGAAACTCTGCCTTTATTCCGTCTTTCATGCTGCATTTCAGCGGCCTTTCATCAAGTGAGCATGGCATGAAGGAGCAGATATAGTTTGACAAGCCCAGTTTGACTGTATGTAGTTCATTACTTATGATCAATGAAGCAAAAGGAATAAAACTCAATATATTTTAAAAATGATCATATGGTCTGAGTGCCCATCTCTAGGCACCTTTTGGTCATCTTGTGGAAATTCTCCAAACCCAGGGACACACTTAATGTACTTATATTCTGACTTCCCCATCAGATGTTGCATCTAGGTGGAGCAGTGGCAGGCCTCTGCTCGAGAAGACCTGAGCTAACATCTGGCCTCTAGCAGTGTGACTTTGGGCAAGTCACTTAATTTCTCTTTGCTTTAGTTTCCAAGTGCCTGGCACATAGTAAGTGCTTAATATATACTAGTGATTAGTAGTAGTAGTCATGGTAGTAATAGTAGTAGTAGTAGTAGTAGTAGTAGTAGTAGTAGTAGTAGTAGATATTTCTATTGGGAACTAGCAAATATTTCCTCCCCAATCTGCTTTTTTGTTTATGGCTTCTCAAAGGGCCAATATTCAGTTGGGACTCAGGGCACTGATTCTTCCTCCAGCTCCTTTTTCTTGCTCATCTTGCTATTGTTGGCTAAGGCCTCGAATCCTGCTCTCCATTTCTTGGTGGGACTGACATATCAGCAGATTTATATAGGGTACATATTGTTTCTCATAACTGCCTCATTGCTGAAGAAGAAATGGGGTGGATTCAATGACAGGCTTTATCACTGAGACATATTCTTCTTTCCACACCGTAATTCTTCCCTTTCCTTGAACTACCATGTTTGCCTGAGCATTTTGCTTCATTTCTGGCCCCTTTGGTAGATGTAGCCCCTTAAGGTACCATCAACTAGGACATTGACAATTATTATTATAAAATTATTATTATTCCAAATACAGACGTCACACTGAACTAGTAGATGAAGTTAATACCTGTGAATACCTGGTCACCTCCAGGCAAGACATGCTAAGCATAAAGATCAAGAAAAAGGATGGGGCGGCTAGGTGGCACAGTGAATAGAGGACCAACCCTGGAGTCAGGAGCATCTGAGTTCAAATCCAGCCTCAGACACTTAACACTAGCCATGTGACCTTGGGCAAGCCATTTAACCCCAATTGCTCTGCTTCCCCCTCCAAAATGCAAAAAAAGGGATGGTATCAAATATTAAGAGACTCTGAAATAAAAGCTGAATTGGAAGAAAAGGTATGGGACAGTATTTATTTCCTAAGCACACGAGAAATGCTAAAACAAATCCCCCTCAAAAGCAGGCACTGATAAACTTAAAATAAGATTCACTAACTTGTACAGTTTTACTCATAGCACCTTGGGAGGCTGATACTTAAACTTATCAGAACCTAAGTCTGTGGGATCACTAATTAGGCATTTTGCATTTCACCTCAGTTCTGTACTGTCTAAACAACTCTCAGTATGTCAGCTGCTAAAATAATCAATCTCTGGGCAGCCCTCCTGTTGCTGGCTGTCAATTTGTCTGATACAGAAATTTCTCCTGGTGTCGGCCAGGATCACCAGACTTCTCAGATTCATGAGCTTGCCCTCAAGGCCAGACGCATCCACCAAGAGGCTAATTTTGGTCACCAACTCAGAAATGGAAACAATGTGAAAAAGGCAACAAAAGGCCAAGCACAATCTTGCTTAGAAGTCTAAGGACTGAGAACACTATCGACAGCAGTGGGAGAGTCAAAGAAAAGCACAAACATCAGTTTTAAGGCATCTTTTTAGAATACTAAAACCCACTTAATCAGCAAGTGTTTGTTAGGTGTCAGCACTCAGGTAGTTGTACCTCCTTTGATGCAAGAGATCACTCAGAGCCCAAGAATTCAAACAGATGATCTGTTTATTAAAATCATATTCCATTACCCTCAGGTAGAAGCAGTTCTCAAGGTTGGTAAAAAGCAGTTTGAGAAGAAAAAAAAAACCAAATAAAAACTGCCAGGAAGGCTACAAAACAGCATGGAGGGGTCTCAGGAACTCTCTGCCAAAATTCTAAAAATGAGCTCTATACTCTTCTTAGCCAAAGGGTTCACAGCTGCACCCCATATCAATACACCTGGGGGCAAAGTTGACCCAAATTGACCCAGTCCTATACCACAGCTTTCTTGCTTGCAATACTCCTGGCTGGTGTTGTGGGAGTGTGTGTGTGTGTGTGTGTGTGTGTGTGTGTGTGTGTGTGTGTGTGTGTGTGTGTGTGTGTGTGTGTGTATGTGTGTGTGAAGGAGAAGGGGGCATAACTCATACTTCCCCAGTTGCCCAATATCTTGTTCCCAAATAATCTATTATGTGATTGGCAGGTGTCAAGCACAAGAGATGAAATTACAAAGGATATTTTAGTTTATATTTTAATGCAGGGAGACAAAAAGTACCTATATAGGTAATTAGTGAGAGAGGCAGAGGTATGATGGAGCCAGCTCAAAGATGATTGTTAACATTTTTGGTGTGAATATTTTACACCTTGGAAACTGGCAAATGCTCCAAATTAGGGCTTGATTTATTGTATTGTTGATTGATTCGAGTTAAGAAAGTGATGAAGAAAATGTTGCTAATATGTTTTAAAGTAAAAAAATAACGTGTCAAGCTGATTGTCAAACATTTACTAGCCTATCCCTGGGGAAGGAGCACTAATAGGAAAGACAACATAAAAGTGGTATTTAAACTGTGTCTTGAATAAATGGAGGGATTCTGAAGCGAAGCTGGGAAGGGGGGACATTCTAGTCCTGGAGAATGCCACTTGCAAAAAGCAGGGAGATAGAAGATAGGGTGCCATGTGTGAGGAGCAAAGAGAAAGCCTAATGTGGCTAGATTGCAGAATGCAGAATGCAGGAGAGGGAGTAGCGTACAATGAAGCTGGAACAATAGATTGGAGCCAGGTTGTGAAGATTTTTAAAAACTAAATAAAAGAGTTTATAGTTTATCCTATGGCAAGAGGGAGCACTGTGTGAATCAAGTAGAGAAGTGATATAGGCAATATCTATATTTAAGGAAAACCAGTGTGGTTGTTGTGCAAAGAATGGACTAGAGTGGGAAAAATTCGAGTCGAGGAGAAAAGTGGGAGGCTGTTGGTGTAATTTAGACAAGAAATGATGAGGATGATTTGTTGAATGTAACCTAAAGTGATACCTCTTGGTGGAGCTTATCAAAGAACTAAGATCCAAGAGTGGAATCAAAGGGGGTGGATTTCACTCATCTCCTTGGATGAAATCCACATGACCTCAGCCAACCATAATTAGTTGCTAAAGAAGCATTGCACAAATGATTATCATGCAGATTTAATCTTCGTAGAAACAGGCAAGTTTATGATAGCCATTTAGGACCAGGTTATTCTAACTAGAAACTAATGAAGGGTTAACTCAAAGAGTCCATCCATACTTAATGATCAATGTAGATCAGTGGTTCTCAACCTTCCTAATGCTATGACCCTTTTAATACTTGTAGGTGGGAGTATCTGCATATGGGTGGATTGCCTGGAGATAGATAGAGGAGAGGTGTCTTGGTTCCTAAGACCATTGAAAATATGTGTTTTCTGATGGTCTTAGATGACCCCGTTCGACCCCCAAAGGGGTCATGACCCACAGGTTGAGAACCGCTGATGTAGATGATATAAAGAAATGGCGGTGAAAAATGCAAGCCATCATTAAAGATTGTCAAGATTTCCTATCTACTGACTGCCTAGGAAGATATGATTTGGTGAATATAGAGTTATACATTATAAGTTCACTGTCTTTTGTGGGCTAACAGATAACAAATCCCTGTTCTACAACTACAGATCCCAAAATATCCTAAAATCCTACTGGATTTTATCCTACTGGAACCAGACAATTGTCACAGACTGAACTTTTGCCCCAAGTCTCCCAGACATAACCCTGATTCATAAAAACATAAGGACATTATTTTAAATAGATTTTCCAAAAAGCTTTCTAAGTATAGAGACCTGGCCAAGGAAGTTAAAAGAAAAACATATAGTAGAAGAGGGTGAGATGTTGTTTCTGTTGCCCTGTGCCAAAGTATGCTTTTAATGAATCTGTAGAGGTGAGTTTATATACTAATACTTTTGTCTATTTAGAAAAAACAGTTATTTTTATTACCTGTGATTTTATTATCAGTCTATTCAGGTTATACAAAGGAATAATAGGGCGGCAACTTATCCCAAAGCTATTTCAGAACACCATTGAAAATGAGATAAGAATCATAATTAATAGTAATAGTATATATTTACATAGCACTTTAAGACTTTCAGAGTGACATAATACATTATTTTATTTGATATAACTCCCGATATGGTAGCTGACTTTGATTTGAATGAGGGAGGGCTGTGCAAGAACTTCTGGTGGTTCCTCCAACCTTTCAGTATCTTCCGTGGCCCTGTACTACATAAAATAAAGAAGACACAAATAGGAGGTGGCCTCATCCAAGGCACAGGCTTGAATATGGACCATTTCAGAAAAAAAAGGAAGGTGCTTCTTTCTCTCCCACTGCCCCTCTGGAGCTCACAGGGTCCTCTCTGCACCTCATGGAAGAAGGAAAGAAAGAGAAGGCATGTTCTTCTGTTGGACTCTTGCATACACACTCACTTCTGACTCAGTAGTCTGTTAAAAGACTTTTCTCCATTGTGAAGCAACGAGGCAGGAGATAGTTAAAGCATACTTGAACGTACACTGAATTGGAGCAGAGTAGTGTCATCATGTACTTCCAGAAACAGGCCGGGCCTGCTCCACGTAGTTTGTTGGCACCAGACAGAACAGATTTTGCATGGTTGAAGGGCTGGGCCCTCATTTGCCCGTCTTCCCCCCAGCCCCAACCCCCATCCACCAATAAACATACAAATTCCTCAGCCTGGCATTTCTTGCTTCCTTTCTAGCCCTCTTTCATATATTGATTGGTTGGTTGTTGTCTTTCATTTTCAAAGAGGACCAAAATGACTTTGCTGTGTTGGGTTCAAGGTACAGCGTGTCCAACTGTGGCTCATCAGACCAATATGAACACGGAAGGCTCTACCACAAGTTGAGTACAAATAGTCCATATGAACATTTGGAGTGAAGATGTCTCTAAATTTGTGCATCTCATGTTTCTTTTGAGCTACTGGGATTCTGCACACAGTGCCTTCTTTGATGCTGGCATGCCATACCAGAAGGTCCTGTGCCAGTGTCTTCCATGTCTCGCAATTGATTCCAAGGTTCTTCAGAGAGATCTTGAGAATGTCCTTGTGTTGCTTCTTCTAACCCGCCTGTAAGCACTTGCCTTATGTGAGTTTTCTATAAAATAGTCTTTTAGGCAAGCATACTTTTGGCATTTAAACAATGTGGCCAGCCTATCGGAGTTGCACTCTCTGCAATAGAGTTTGAATGCTTTGCTGTTCGATTGGAGAAACGACCTCAGTGCCTTGTACCTTATCTTGCCAGGTGATGTTCAGAATCTTCCTAAAAATTCAAATGGAAGTGATTAAGTTTTCTGGCATTTTTTCTTTGGTCCTCTTCAAAAACAAAGGATGGACAACAGTAATGAAATTTATGACCTTCATTTTCAGTAGTCTAAGATATTCCTCTAGCAAACACATATAATCCAGCACAACTTGAACTCAGTTATCTAACGCTGTTTCCCGTTCTGTTGCATCTGCTCTACTATCCTTCCAGAGGAGCTAAACTACTCAGCTCTAAACTCCCCAGGGCCATGCTTCATTATCTCTCTTTCTCCCATTTCCTGCCCTCTCACTGTGTCCACTCCCTTCCTGCCCCCAGGCCTTCCTCTTCAACCTTCCCTGGCCACTATTCCTTAGGTTTTGGCTCCTTTTATTAGAATAGAAGCTCCTAACTTCTGTATTTGTATACTCATTACTTAGCACAGTGCTTGGCAGATTAAAAGATGATAGATAAATAGATGATATATATGGAAAGATGATAGATGGATAGAGAGATGATGGATGGATAGATGGATAGATGAATAGATGGAAGACAGATGATAGATGGATAGATGATAGATGCATAGGTAACAGAGAAGTGGTAGATGGTAGAGGATAGATAGATGGATAGGTGATAGATGATAGAGACAAATGGATAGAGGAGAGATGATCAAGAGATTGAGAGATGGCTAGGTGGTAGAGAGATGATAAATAGATCATGGATAGATAGATTATGGATAGATGATAAATAGATGATGGATAGATAGGTAGACTGAGCATTTATGCTGCAGACACTATACTAAGTGCGGAGGACACAAATAGAACCAAAATGAAATAATTCCCTATGAGAAAGGAGCTTACATTCTAATGAGGGAAGAAAGCACCTATAAGGAAGTGGGACCTCCTCCTCATGTGGATAGAAGAGGTATAGAAGTGGTATGGAGTCCTCCTTCCTGGCAAGGTAAGATGAAAGTTCACCCTTCAGAACCTGGGAACCTGGGGTGGGGTCCAAGGTTGCTGTAAGGGCTGGGAAGTCAGTGCTTAATAAATGCATTTTTATGTATTCATTTATGTTCTCCGGGGATTAAGATTAAAGATCCTCAGAGTTATAAGAGACAAATGTGTTCAGTTCCAGAAAATGGTGGAGGAATTTATTTGTATAATAACTTACTCCCTACAATCCTACTGAGTGATATTCACTGTACATTCTTTAAAACAGGAGTGAACTGGGCCCAGTGTTACTGGGGAAATTTAATTAGAGGCAAAAATGGAAAAGGGAATAGATTCTGCTTATTAATGGCATTATCTACAAGTTACCAGATTAAGACATTAGCATTTTCTTGAAAATTTCCAGGATTGATTGTTCTATGGATTAGAATAAAATGAATGAATTATAGAAATGTGTAAGGACTTGAAGGAACTTTAGAAATCGTTTAGTTTAATCTCTTTATTTCACAGAGGAGGAAACTGGGCATTTTCAGCCCCTTTGATTGCTCTGTGAACTGTCAGCCATACCTTCCTGTGACATTCTGCGGACCAAAGACTGGATAAATCACTGTGCTGTCTATCCTGGGTCTTCTGTTAAGTGTCTTCCCCCCTCCTAATAAGTGTTTCACAGAATGCAGGGGCTGTAACGGTCTCTGTAGCAAAGGTCAATATGCAGCTTTGGGCCCAAAGGTCTTGGACTGACAGCCCCAAATTTCTGGTTGAAGCAAGTAATTATTTACTTTCCTGTCATTGAGTAAAACGTATTGATGTAAAACAAAAAGGAATTAGTAGAAGAGAAAAAGGAAGCAAGGACTCTTTCTAAAGAAGAACATTTTTTTTTGAGGAGGAGCAGAGAAGGGCAAGTACCTGCACTGAGTAGCGTGTGACCTTGGGCAAGTTACTTAATTTCATTTAGATTCAGTTTCCTCATCTACAATATGGGTATAATAATAGCACTTACCTTGCATTGTAGTTGTGAGATCAAATGAGGTATGCCAAGAGCTTTGCACATGTTAAAATGCTAGCTATTAATATATATGGGGCAGCTAGGTGGGGTCATAGTTCGCAGAGTGCCAGGTCTGGAGTCAGGAAGACTCATCTTCCTGAGATCAAATCTGGCCTCAGGCATTTAGTAGTTGTATGACCATGGGCAAGTCACTTAACCCTGTTCACCTCAGTTTCCTCATCTGTAAAATGAACTAGAGAAGGCAACGGCAAACCAATGTCTTTGCCAGGAACACCCCAAATGCATTCACAAAGGGTCAGATGTGACTGAAACAACTTAACAACAAATTACATATAAACATACATATGTGGAGAATGCATTAACTTTGGCCCCCTTCCTATGCAAAAGAATCTGCATTCCATGAGGGCAGAGAGGAAAAATTTCTTGTTTTCCTAGATTTTTGCTTCCATCTGGCTCCCAAGTAGACCTGTTTCCCCCATGGATGCCTCTCTGCATGGCCACCAGCTCCTACACTTTCAGACACTGTAGTGAAGGGGGTGGTAGTAACAGCTGATAATTAGAGAATCCCTTTTGGCTACACCCAGGTCCAGAGTACACTTTGGATAACAGCCCATTCCAAACCATGGCTCCAAGCCCTGACTAATGCATCTTTATGTCAGACCATGCCAGATGATACATGAATTCAGTGCACAAGGCATTTAATGAACCAGAACAGCAAAGTAAACACCAGAGAACTGAATCTACCTGCATTCTCTCTGAGTAAATTCTCTGTACCCCTATCAAATGACCACCTCTTCCTAAGCCTCCAAGGAAGTGCTAGCTAAACACGCCAGTTAATGTCTGTTTCTTCCACACTGTGGGAGAGGGTGTATGGTTCACTCATTCTCAGCACCCCATTGAAGTTTATGGTCTGAAGTTGTCCAGATTAATCCCTTGACTGAACTTTGGTATAGCAGCTGGAAAACAGTGTTGAATTCTCGTGGTAGAGAAGAAGATAGTTATCATCAGAATCTGGAAGAGATATTGATGTTTTAGGACACTGTAACCGTGCCTTATTTCATATCTCCTCCCACTATGGTCATCTCTTCCCCCAGCTGTTACTTTTTAATTATTTAAGGCTTACTTCTTGAAACCTTTCATGTTCAAGTGTCTCTTGATTCAATCAGAGTATATGCAAGGTGACATTGCCACCTGTTGGCCTGACACACAGCCTATTATGAAGCGTAGTCCAGAGGATTTTACCCAACGAATGATGGTTTTTTTGGTCACCTGCATCGTGAGATACAAAGTCTGTGCTTGGATACATTCTCTACATATTTATATGGTGCTTTGCATCAGGGCTGTCAAACTTAGACAGAAACAGAGGTTGCAAACCCCCCTCCCCCTATGAGTGCGTATTGAATTGGTTTTATAATATAATATTATCTATGCTTTATTGTATTTTAATTTATTTTGCTAAAAATTTCCCTATTATATTTCTTTTTCTAAATTTATGTTCTTGTTTACATCATTCATTTCCACAAGATTTTGAGTTATAAATTTTCTCCCCTTCTTTCCCCTACCCCCAACCCCAAAACAGTGATCCCTCTGTAAATCCCCTCCCCCAATCTGTTCTCTTTTATGCCCTCCTCCAACGCCCCTCTAACTTTCTGGTAGGGCAGGGAGGGTCTCCCTACCCCAGTCCCTGTATGTTTTAATTCCCAGTTGCATGTGGTTAATAATAATAATTACATACCTACATATAAGTTTTTTTAAACATTTTATTGTAGAGCTTTAAATTCTATATTCTTTTGGTTCCTCCCTTGTCACCCACCCCCACTGGAAGGACAAGCAATTCAATACAGTCTGTACACGTGTAATTACACAGGACATCTCCACAGTGGACATATTGTGAAAGGCTGATTGTATGTCCTTCCTTCCTATCCTGCCCCACCTTGTTTTGTTCTCTACCCTGTCCCTGTCCCTTTACTGAAGTGTGTGCTTCCAGCAACCCTCTCCCTGACCCTGACCTTCCCTCCATTGTCCCCCCTTTCATCCCCATGCTCCCTACTCTTCCGTGTGACAAGATACCCAGTTTAGAGTTTATGTCATTCCTTCCCTAAGCCAAATTCAGTGAGAGTGAATGAAAGTAAAGTTGTAACAATTATCCCTTGCCTCTTCTATATGGGATGATTAACCCCATTTTGTCTCTCCCTGTCTCCTTTCATTCAAGTCCTCTCCCACCTCAGAATTTCACCTTTTAAAGTATCATCTCTTCCTATTCAATTGATCCTGAACCCTCTATGTACATATATACACACATGCTCATATATGTATTCATATGCATATATACCCTCCAATATAAACATATGTATAGGTATATA
>CM053598.1:69058563-69100272 GCA_028646575.1 Pseudocheirus occidentalis | reverse complement strand
CTCCCTACCCTGCTAGAAAGCTAGAGAGGTGTTGGAGGAGGGCATAAAAGGGAACAGATTGTGGGAGGGGTCTTACAGTGGGATCAATGTTCTGGGCTGGGGGGTAGGGACAAAAAGGGGAGAAAATTTGTAACTCAAAACCTTGTGGAAATGAATGATGTAACCAAGAAAATAAATTAAAATTTAAAAAAAAAAAAAAGAGGGCTATCGTTTTAAAGAGGCTTTGAAACAGAAAGTCAACTTTGAATATAATAAATATTTTTTCTAAGTTGATACATATTATGTCATGCCATTCTTAAAACCAAAAAAAAATAAATCCTTTAGAAGCATGCTGCATTATTTTTTTTATTGTGACCATTATTATTTGGTCTGGCAGATCTGTTCCTAATCTTCATCATACTCTGATTTTGTACATAACATGGTCTGGCCTGATTGGTAGTTTGTACCTCTTAATCCCTTTTTTTTTTGCTGATTGAGATGCAGTGTTAATTTTATTTGAAAGCAATATTTTCTTTTTTCTTCCCATTCTTTTAGCATTGAAAGGAAAATCCATTGCAGATAAAAGTAAAAGAAAAATACTAACAAGCAATCATTACAAAAATTATCCATGAAAGAAGAAATGTGAGTCCCAAATGTCTTAACTTAAGCCTTCCATCAGCTGGAGGTAAGAGTAAGCAGCCATTAAAACAACATCCATGAAAATGAATTTTTAATGGCCAATAATAAAGAACAATGAGTCTTGGCCTAAATGATATGATTGGTTCAAATGTCAAAATAATTTCAGGATTTTTTTTATCTCCTGCTGACTTCTGTTATAAAGAGAACAGAGAAGCACTGGGGTTTTGAAGGAATTTAAAATATGAAACACAGTAATTAAAATTTAATTTGAAAGACATAGTTAATTTTCCTACATGTGCTGGAATATCTTTTGTTTCATATAAACTTGAAGAAAAATCCATGCTACAGCAGTCACTTCAAGGCCGTGTTAAGTATTTATTTGTGCTTGTGTAAGTGTATAGCACCCCTCTAGGACTACTTGCCTAGCTCCTAGTAATCTTAGCAGGCCAACTTCACAGAGAACAACTACCACATTTCTCCTCTGAGTTTACTAGATATAACCCTGAGAGTTTTAGGGTTTCTTATAATCTAACTCTGAGCCCCTAATCATTGTGCTCCCCAGTGATTACCAGTTAGCTAACTAGAGTTAACTTTTTGAGTACTGACTAAGAAAAGATAATAAGAAAAGTTGGCACAGAACAAATGCCCCCCCAAAAAATGTGGAACACACTCCCCCACAAGAACATACACAATCTAGGAATAAAAGAGATCCAGCTTGGAGAGCTCATGTGACAAAAAGGGTAGTTCACAACTCCCAAATATTGGAAGTCATATTGTTCCTTTGTGGAGTTACCACAAAAAAAGAAAAAAGTAGCAGTTATCTCATGAGAGCAACTCCATTGCCTGCTGTATTTGAAGTTGACTATGAGAGATGACCTATATCTAAATGGACAAGATTATAACCACAGACAGTTCTCACTTTACATAAATCCACATAATGGTTCTATAGGTGGTAGCCATTGGTAGCAGTGCTAGTGCCAGGCATTGAAGCTACTCAGGCTGCTGCCAGGACCCCAGGCACTGAAGCTGGTTCAACTACAGGGTGTAGAATATCAGAGTAGGTAGGGCCCCACAGGGGAAGGGGAAGTCTGTAGAATGGTCCACTTATGTTAAACAAAAGTGGGCTGTATAGACAATTCTCACTTTATGTAAATTTCTATTATGGAAAGCCTACTTTAGTAAAGAATTCTGAAAGAAATCCATATTCAAAAATTAAATTATGCAAAGCAGACAGATGTATGACTGTATGATGCAGGCAATGTAAATGGTGAGAGGCTGAGAAACATCTCTAAGTCAGTTCCTGCCCATCTGCAGACAGTGAGTAATACTGCTCTTCTCCCTGTGTTCAGTAATGATGCTGGTGGCAAATATCCTCTTGAGGGGAATAATGAATCATCTTTCAAGTATCCCAATAGATTTGGAAATGAAAAGGAAAATAATTAGAAAATATGGAGAACAAAAATTGTCATCTATAGCATGTGAACTTAGAGTTGCTGTGTAGACTGTGAACACCATAATGAAGGATGCTGCCCAAATAATGGACAATGGAAAGGGAAGTGCTTACATGAAAATGACTTATCTTCAGAAACAAAGAGAAGATGCTGTTCTAGAGATGGAGAAACTATTAACGACGTGGATAGAAGACTAGACTCAAAAGAATATTCCTTCAGGCTTGATGACAATTCAAACCAAAGTTCAAAGCTTCTTTGAAGATTTAAAGGTAAAGTATCCTGAAGGAACACAGGTATTTACAGCAAGCAGTGGTTAGTTTGGATTTTTAAATCATGCATGATTTCATAATGTTCAAGTGTCAGGAGAGGCTGCTGCTAGTGCAGATATTGAAGCAGCAAAGAAGTTCCCAGAATTCCTGCAAAAAATAATAGATGAAGGTCCCTACTTGCTGGAGCAAATCTTTCATGTGGATGAAACTGGCTTTTTTTATCAAAGAATGCCACCTTGAACACATATCTCAGTGGAGGAAAAAAACTATGCCAGGGCATAAAACGTCAAAAAATTGTTACTCTTCTGCTTGGAAGGAATGCATCAGGGACTTGCAAATTAAATCCTGTTCTTGTGCACCACACAGAAAATTCCAGAACATTGAAGGGATATAGCAAGGCAATAATACCTGTGCATTATGTCACTAACTCAGACATGGATAACCCTTGCCGTCTTTGCACAATGACTTATGTACTGCTTCATTCAGGAAGTTGTGAAGCTTTGTAATGATATTGACATTCCTTTCAAGACTCTACAAACTGTAAATAATGCCCTGGGTCACCCTTCCCATCTGGATAATGTAAAGAAAATGTAAAAGCAGTCTACTTTTACTCTACACTAATTCATAATTAGAACCTATAGATCAGGGAGTGATTATAAATTTCGAGGCATACTATTTATGCATTATATTTGCCTATGCATTGCAGTTTTAGATACAGAAAAAACTTAATGGGGGCAGAGCCAAGATGGCAGCATAGAAGCAGGAAAATTCCATAAGCTCCCCCCCACAACCACCTCAAATACCTATAATGATTTATAATATAATAATAATAATAAACAAATTTAAGAGTTACAGAACCCACAAAGTGACAGAGAAAAGCAAATATCCCACTGAAGGCAGTCCAGCAGGACTACAGGAAGGGTCCATCACAGCACGCTGGGAGCCGAACACAGTCCCCGTGAGCCACACAGTTTTAGCCTCATGGTGGCCCCGACCAGCAGTGTCCAGAGCAGACTTCAGGAGAGTGAATCACCAGCAGCTGTAGCAGCTTCCAGACTTACTAACCCATCAACACCAAAGAGCAAGTTAAAGGTCAGTCAGGAACTCTGTTGGACCTGAGGGGACCAAAGGGCATTGTCCAACCCCTGGCCCTGGAACTAGAAGTGGCAGAGGCATGGCGGCTGCAGCTGCTGCAACATGGCTGCTTCCAAAGATCCTGGCCTGCAGATTGTAGGTGGACCAAGCAAAGATTCAGAGGGTAATTGCTCTTGCTTTAACCTGCTGGGATCTGGATTGCTATCTTGGGTAGAGGTCCTTGGGTGTGTGGCCAGTGGGCCAGAACTTGTGGGGGCTGCAGAGATGGCATTCAACTAATAGCTCCAGTAGCTATGAAAATCCCAGCCATTTGGAACAAAACTCTCCTCTCTGGAAGCAGATTTCTACCAATGTCAAAGAGCTCAAAAGTCAAGTAACTGACTGGCAACATGAGCAAACAGAGGAAGCAAAGCAACCACAGCAATCAAACATTAGGTTCCTTTTTGGGAACAAAAAGGATCAAAGCATGGAATGGGAGGAAGATGACAAAATCAGAACTCCTGCACCAAAAGCTTCCAAGAAAAATATGAACTGGTTACAGGCCATAGTGGAGTTCAAGATGGATTTTGAAAATCAAGTAAGAGAAGTGGAGGAAAAATTGGGAAGAGAAATGAGAATGATGCAAGAAAATCATGAAAATTGAGTCAATGGCTTGCTAAAGGAGACCCAAAAATACACTGAAGAAAATAACACCTTAAAAAAATAGACTAACTCAAATGGCAAAAGAGGTCCAAAAAGCCAATGAGGAGAATGCCTTAAAAAGCTGAATTTGTCAGATGGAAAAGGAATTTCAAAAGCTCACTGAAGAGAATGATGCTTTCAGAATTAGACTGGGGCAAAGGGAAGCTAATGACTTTATGAGAAATCAAGATACTATTTAACAGATCCAAACAAATGAAAAAAATAGAAGGCAATATGAAACATCTCATTGGAAAAACCAGTAACCTGGAAAATAGTTCCAGGAAAGATAATTCAAAAATTGTTAGACTACCTGAAAGCCATGACCAAAAAAAGAGCCAATAAATCATACTTCAAAAAATTCTCAAGGAAAATTGCCCTGATATTTTAGAGGGCAAAATAGAAATTAAAAGAATTCACCAATCACCTCTTGAAAAAAGATCCCCAAAAGAAAACTCCTAGGAATATTATAGCCAAATTCCAGTGTTCCCAGGTCAAAGTGAAAATATTATAAGCAGCCAAGAAGAAACTATTTTAATATTATGCAAACACAATCAGGAAAACACAAGCTCTAGAAGCTTCTACATTAAGGGATTGAAGGGCTTGGAATATGATATTCTGGATGTCAAAGGAGGTAGGATTAAAATCAAGAATCACCTACCCAGCAAAACTGAGTATAATATTTCAGGGAGAAATATGGTCATTCAATGACATGGAGAACTTTCAAGCATTCTTGATGAAAATAAGATTTGAAAAGAAAATGTGATGTTCAGATACAAGAAGCGAGAGAAGCATGAGGAGGTAAACAGGGAAAAGAAATCATAAGGAACTTATTAAAGTTGAACTATATATATTCCTATATGAAAAAATGATCATTGTAACTTATGAAACTTTTCTCAGTATGAGGATAGTTGAAGGGAATATAAATGTGTGCATGTGTGTACATATATGTATATACATACATATGTATGTTTATATAAGAAGGTATATGTTCATATAAATACTTAGGTGTGTGTATATGCGTACATATATACATAGACACCAAGGACACAGGATCAGTTGAATAGGAAGGGATGATATCTAAAAAATAAAATTAAGAGGTGAGTGTAATGATATTGGGATTTCAGATCTTCCATGCCCCTTGAACTTGCTGACATAGCAGGAAGGGGTGGAGCAAGAGAAAGCCACAGCCAAGTTAGCATCAGTACCATGGTAACTAGAAGCAGCAGCAGCAGCAGTGGCAACAGCGCAAACTCCTTTTCCTTTGAGCCTTCCAGAATCTCTGCTAAGGACTCTTGCTGATGACTTCCAGGAATGGGAACTGCAGGGGGTGGGCCAGAGCTGCTGGGAGCAAGCTGCCTGGATGCTGAGCAGTTGTTGTGACTGAGGAGAGGAGGATTTTTGCCTGAGGTAGCCTGTCATGTTTTGAAGGCTTGAGAATGTGGGTGTTTACTACTTTAACTACATGTGCCAACTTCATAACTACTGTGTTGGTTTGACTTTCTGGTTTGGGGACTCAGTTTTCTGGTATTTGAATAAAGGCTGTAGCTATATTTCCCATGTAGAGAGCCTGTTACATTTTGTGATTAATAACCATATCAGCATACTTATAGTTGCTGTAGGGATTATGAATACTGCATTGCTGATACACTGAGAGAGGAATATAATGAGAAGAGATAGGGAGAGAGAGTAGGATAAAATATATCATATAAAAGATGCAAGAGAAAACTGTTACAATGAAGGGGAAGAACAGGAAGCCAAAAGGGAATGGGTTAACCTTACTCTCATTGAATTTGGCTTAAGGAGGGGATAACATACACACTAAATTGGGTGTCTTACCCTACAGGAAAGTAGGGGGCATGATAGATGAGAGGGCAGATGGGGAAGGGTAGTTAGAAGCACACACTTTTGAAAAGGAACAGGATCAAAGTAGAAAACAGAACAAGTGTGGGGATGAATAGGATGGAGGAAAATATAGTCAGTCTTTCACAATATATTTACTAAGGAAATGTTTTGTGTAACTACACATGTACAAACTATATTGAATTGTTTATCTTCCCAGTAAGGGTGGGTGGCGAGGGAGGAAGGGAAAGAATCTGGAATTCAAAGTTGTAAAATCAAGTGTTTTTTTAAAATTATTGTTATTATTATTATCATTTACATGCAACTGTGAAATAAGATATAAAGGCACTGGGGTATAAAGCTCCATTCTGCCCTACTGGATAGTCAGAGGGGAGATGGGGGAGGAAAGAGGAGAGAACAGATTGGGGGAGGGGGTATTCAGTGAGATGTCTGTTTTGGGGTGGTGGGTAGGGGAAAGATGGGGAGAAAATTTGTAACTCAAAATCTTGTGGAAATGAATGTTGTAAATTCAAAATAAATCAAAAAAATTTTTAAACAGAAAAAAGACTTAATATTGAGAGATTTATGGAAATCCTATATTTATGATACAATCTGAAATATTGCTGAGGCATGGGAAGATATCACAAAAACACATATGAAGAGAGTTAGAGGGAAAAAAGTGCCCTCAGTTCATTCCCATGGATTTGACAAAGATGAAACCTTGGAAGAAGTAACAAGATTGTAAAAATAGCACAAGAATTGAAGCTAGAAGTAGATGAGAATAATGTGGAGATGATTCTCATGGAGAAGAACTGCTGAATGAAGATTTGGCTGAGCTGCTAGCTAAAAAGATTGCAGAAGAAAGAAAAACTTTGGATCCTGAGGTCAAACCAAAAAAGTTCACAATAAAACAGTTGGCAGAAGCATTTCATCTTTTGAATTAATTATTTTCTTGTATTGAAAAGATGAATCCAAGTATTTCAAGATTTTTTAAAGTTCAAAGACTAGTTGAGGGTAATATTGCTTGCTATAACTGAATACATGAGGAAAAAAAGAAAGCCTCTGTCCAAATGTTTCTTGGTAGTTTCATAAAAAAATGTTGCACAGCCAACCACCAATGACAAAGACTTAGGAGCAATGGGTATGGAAGGGGCAAAATACTGCACACCTATGTTAACTGTACTGCATACTTTATAATTAACTTCACCTTTCATTTCATAATTGTTTATTATCATGGTGCAGTATTTAATATGTCTGCATTTTAGTACAATTTGTAACTTGCATACAGGTATCATTTTTTGTATGCCTGCAACGGCAAGCAAAGTAGTACTTTGCTCCTTGTTTCAACTAATCAAGTGCCTTTGAGCCAACTCTTTGTTGGAAACAGTATACATTGTATTGCCCTTAATAGGCCTAAGGGAGTTTGGAGACCCTCCCTGCTCTTTAATAGGTCTAACATCATCACATGAAGCCCACAGTAAGAGGAATTTGCTGAAAGAGCAGAACAGGAAGGAGCAGAGCAGATAAAAGCTCAAGCATGAGCTGGGACCAAGCAGAGCTAAGAGAATGTTTGTGATGTTGGCACTCTGTTGTTCTGTCTCTTGTTCTGTGTTAATGTTACTTTGTCAGACAGAAGCACTCTGTCTATTGATTTATGTTAGTGTTACTTTGTCAGACAGAAGCACTCTTGTCTGTTGATTTGTGTTGATTTCTTAGACAGAAAGTGAATTGAGATGATAGTGCTGGCAATGTATGTAAATATTGTTGTAGCACTGTTGAGCTTTGTTTTTCTAGAAACAGAAGAACTTGAGGTGGAGCAGTCCTATGAGCTATGATATGGAACAAGAGCAGAGAGCTGCCTATTTGTGAATCCAGGCAAGAGCTGGGAGCATGGAAGAGTAACCATGGAGTTTGGAAGTCAGTCTCAAGTCAAGATAAAGGAGACTTTACTTGGATATTCAGTGGTGACTGATGATATTGTAACTTACTGTGACCTAGGGATGGATGGCCTTTGTATTTTCCACTACCCCTTAAGGATGATGGGCTTAAGGAGGATTGGAAGCCAGTCTGGAGTCAAGATGAAAGATTTGATCTGGGGAGTCTATATTGATTGAGGAGACAGAGACATACTGAATGATATGTTTTGTTTAAGACTACGTGGCCACCTTAGCAATAAGTTATGTTGTATTGTTGTGAATGTTGTGCTTTAGTTTCTTGAATGTTTGGCTTTAGTTTTATTGCTGAATAAGTAGAGAGTTCATCATACTATGTGATTAGTTCCTTAAAGTTATTGACAGCAGCAGTTCTCAGGAGAGCTGCTCATGATTGACTTTACAATGCCTTTGTTATATAGACAAGTAAAGTGGGTGGGTCAGGGCAAATTTGCATTATGTAAAAATCACTTTATGTAGAGTTCTGCAAAACTTGATGGTATCAATCAATCACTCTAGTAGCAAGAGTAATAAAAGAAATAAGCTGAGAGGAACAGTATGCCCTGCTCTGCTCCAGCCTTCCTTCTGCTTGCCAGATTTAATGTTATTTCTCATAAACATCTATGGGCGATCCTGTCCTTATGTTGCCTAGAGTATGAGATGGGAGTCGCACACAGAAGTGGTTCCTTTCTGGGTATAGGGCTGGGAGTTATGATTATTCAGAGTTTTGCTAAGTAGGGGCATAAGCTAGTTATTGTATAACTACAATTCTAAGGACAAAATCATCATGATGGAGGGGCATATATTATAATTCTCCTTATAGATATGAATGAAGATTACATATATATGTATGTATGTGTATATGTGTGCATATATATATATATATACATATATGTTGTATGTATACCTAGATATACAAACATACATTTGTAATGATCTTTTATGGCTGGAAGGGACCTTGGAGACCAGAAGTCTGATCCAACTTCTTCATTTTATAAATGGGAATCTGAAGCCAAAAAAGAGAGAAGTCAGTCAATGAGTCATCAAGCATTTATTAAGTGCTTACTGTGTGGCTGATGATACATCAAAAGGCAAAACAAGCATCTCTGCTCCAAAGGAACTCACATTCTGGTGGAGGACGTAATGTGTAAAGTATATAAATAAAAGAGATATACAGAGTAGATGAAAAGTAATCTCAGTGAGAATGTACTAGCAGCAGGAGGAACTGGGAAAAGCTTCATTGTATGTGGGATTTGAGAAGCTGAAGGAAGCCATGAAAGCTAAGAGAGCAAAGGTGAGGAAGAAGAGGTGTGTGTGTGTGTGTGTGTGTGTGTGTGTGTGTGTAACATTTTCAGAAATGTGCTTTTGTGAAATCAATTTGGTAGGTGTAGGAAAGATTGGAGTGGGGAGGAGGCTTAAAGCAGAAAAGCCACTTAAAAGGATATTGCAATAGGCAAGGCAAGAGACAGCGAGGGATTATGTTAGGGTGGTGGTTATACAAGTAGATAAAAGGGGAAATATGCAGGAAATGTTTTGAAGGTAAAAGCAATGATATCTGACAACAGATTGGATATGTAGGGTGAGCACAAGTAATGAACTGAGAAGGACTGACTCTGAGATTGAGGGTCTGGGTGACTGGGAGGATGGTGATGTCATAAGAGGAAAAATATTAAAGGAGCAATTATAGGGAAAGAAAATCATTTGTTTTAGATATATTGCACTTAAGATACCTATTGGACATTCATTTTGAGATTTTTGAAAGGCAATTGGTGATACAGACCACATGTCAGGAGTAAGATGAGAGCTGGGTATATAGATTTGAGATTATCTCCATAGAGATGATAAATTGAACCCATAGAAGCTGATGAGATCACCAAGCAATGTACTATATAGCAGGAAAGAAGAGGGCCCAGAACAGTCTTAAGGAAGATTCTAATAGATTGCATCCTCAATCATCTGCCCTGTCTCTCTAAGATCTTCAACCTTAATTATCAACTGCGTCTGTCCCTACTGCTTTCAAACACATCTGTCTCCCTCATTCTTAGATTTTTTTTCATTAAATTCTAACAACCCTTAAAGCTATATTTTTATATTTCTGCTCTCTTTTTCAGCCTGTTTGCATTTTCTCTCCTCTCTCTCCTGAGGCCCTTATAATCTACTTGTTCAAAAGAAACGACTCTCTCCAAAGTTACTAATTATATTATAATTGAGAGATATGACAGTTTTTTTTCCCTTGGTCCTGTTCCTGTTTAACCTATCTACTGCAGTAGATAAGCCTCTCCTTTAGATACTTTCTCCTCTGTGTTTTTTGACATTGCATTCTCCTTTTTCACCTCCTATTTATCCCATCATTCTTTCTCAGTCTCCTTTGCTGGCTCTTAATCCATCACGCCCCCTAACTGCTGGTATTCCTCAAGATTCAGTCCTTAACCCTCTCCTCTTGTCTCTTCACATTCTCTGTTGGTAACCTCATCTACTCCCACGCATTTACCTATCATCTCTATACGGATGACTACCAGATCTATACATTCTGCATCACCAATTACCTACCTGACATTTCAAACTGGATGTCCCAGAGACATCTTAAACTCAATGTGTCTAAAATGGAGCTCATTATCGTTCCCCCTAAACTTTCCATTCTTCCAAACTTCTCTATTTCTGTTGAAGACCACCGTTCTTCCAGTGGCTCAGTTTTGTCATTTTGGCACGATATTGGACTCCTCATTCTTTTACATCTCACAAATCCAATGGGTTGTCAAATCTTGTCATTTCTACCTTCACAACATCTCTGGCATCTGACCCCTTTTTTTCCAGTCATATGGCTACTACCTTCATTTAGGCCTTCATCACCTCTTAACTAGATTTTTACCATAGACTCCTACTTGGTCTAGCTGTCTCAAGTCTCTCATCACTAAAATCCATCTGCACATTGCTGCCAAAGAAATATTCCTTACACATAGATCTGACCATGCGACTCTGCTATTCAATCAACTCCATTGACTTCCTATTACCTCTAAGATCTGATATAAACTCTTCTGTTTAGTATTTATAAGCTCTAAATAAGGGGAGGTTAGGTGGCACAGTGAATAGATAGCACTGGCCCTAGAGTCAGGAAGACCTGAGTTCAAATCTAACCTCAGACACTTAAAAACTAGCCATGTAACCTTGGGCAAGTCACTTAACGCCAACTGCTCTCCAAAAAGGAAAAAGAAAAGAAAAGAAAATGAAAAACAGCACAAATATACTTGTTCGAGGCGGGGTTGCCACAAACCTTCCATTTGTAAAAAAAAAAAAAAAATCTGCAAAGCCCAATAAAATGAAGTTTGCCTGTGCAAGGAAGTTTGAGGAGGGAAGGCACTAACTAGTAAATGGAGAGATCATTAAAAGTTTTATATAAAGGTTGGATTTCTATAACTACATATAACTATATTCATTCATCCATTCATTAATTCATTCGTTTAGATCGAAGCTGGCAAGAAGTACCCGAGTTCTTTCTGAATAATGTTGTATGTGAGGGGACCCCAAAAAGAAACCTTTTTTCTTTGTTTTTTTGCCTTAATTATCATTTACCTCATTTACTAAAGTCACAGAAACCTGTTTCTCATTCTGGAAATAACTAAGGAAAATATGACTAAGCTGGGGGAGGGGAGGAACATTAAGCAAGCACAATGTCCAAATCAACAGAACGCACTCGATCTGAATTTTAATACAATCAGATTTTGCTGGGAATGCTCTCAGGAAATATTAGGTTTAAATATGACTTTTTGAAGAAGTCTAAACTGACCCTAGGAGGATGAAAATATTGTCATACGTCCATGCCTGACTTGCCCTTGTCCAAAGAATTTCAAGACATATTAAGTGAGTTCTTCCTCCATTGTTCCTGACTAAAGTACTGTATAGCATATGTTTTGTTTTGTTTTTTAACTGAAACTTGGTGGAAATCGCACAGAACTGGGGATCTGAAGACCTAATTCTGTTCTTAAGTATCTGAATGACCTTGAGGAAATCACTCGGCTCCTTTGGAAGCCAGTTACCTCACCTGTTAAAGGAAGGGGTTGGACTGAATACTCTCAATATTTCTTTTCAGATTTAACATTTTCTGATACTTCACCTCATCCCCTATTACCTTCTCCAATGCTGGCTATTCTTTCCTCATGTCTCCCCAAATCATTGGACCAAGAGGACAAGCTGGAATACTCCTTGCTCCCCACTGCTGTCCCCAAGTACTTCTCCATCATCATTCAAAATCTCTAATCTGTCTATATCCATATCCTTATCTTAGGCATCTACCAGTCCTAAGGCACTGTCCCCCTTGTTTCAAGGAGTGTTTAGTGCCTTATTCATAGTCTTCCTTTTCACCCCAAGTATTGTTCTTTATTGGTGGCATCAACATTTATGTTTGTATCTTTTCAAATATTCTAGCCCACTTCCCTATTCACCACTCTCTTCATCTTCTCAATCTAAGACGAAGTATATGATAATGGAGGGAGCACTGACTTTGAAGTAGATTCAGATCCTGACTTGGTTACCAAGACACATGTGACCTTGGGCAAGACACGAATTCAAATCTCAACTGTGCTTCTTAATGCCTATGTGACCTTGGACAAGTCATTTAGCTTCTAAGGTCCTCAATTTATTCATCTTTAAAATGAAGGGGTTGGACTCAGCACCACCCAGGCTGGCTGACGCCTTTTCAGGAGGTCCAGGGGGTCCACCAAGCTTCTTCCTATGCCTTCTCTATACCCCTTCTGAGCTTCACTACCCAGAACTCATCCAGGCTGTTTAAATATTCATACCACTCCAAAAAAATGAGAGGCAGTAACTATATTCTCACCCAGTGAGAAAGACCAGTACTCTTACCATCTCTACTGCCTCTACACCCATCAGTTGCACTGTTCTCTTGTCTGCTAATATGACCTAAGGATTTCTGGCAGCTGAACATTCTTTTATGTGTTGTTTCACCAAATTAGAGTTAGAGCTCCTAAAGAGCAGAGACTGACTGTTTTTCTATTTGTATCCCTAGCACCTGGCACAATATCATAAATGCTTTTTCATTCATACATACAAAGCTTACTTGCACCTCTAGGACCATAGATTTAGAAATACGGCCTTAGAAGTAAATAAATTCAACCACCTTCATTTTATGGATGAGTAAATGGAGTAATCCTAAGTCACTTAACGTTACTGGGCCTCAGTTTCCTAAACTGTAAAATGAGGGAACTAAATGAGATAATTTCTCAAGTCCGTTCTATCTCATACACTCAGAGGTCCTCAAAATTTTGTCTCAGGATCCCTTTACACCCTTAAAAATTATTGAGGACTCCCCCCAAAGAAATTTGGTTTATATGGGTTATATTTATTGATGATTATGGTAATAGAACTTAAAACATCTTATTAAAAATCTTAGATTATGAAAATATTTTGGACTTCCTGAAAGGATCTCAGGGATCCCTGGGGATCATACTTTAAGAATCACTGCTCCAAGTCATTTATCTCTGGTCCTATTTTGATCTCTGTTCTACTTCAGCCATTGACAGGGATGGTCAGAATTTATATTTCACCTTCATTCAAACCCCACCCCCATGATCTTGGATTCTGAACTCTACTTCTCAGATTCACTTCTCCTACCCTTTGACTTCTCCCTGTGCCTCATTCCTCTCAGAACTATTCTTCATTCTCACTTCAAGCTCCAGCCTGCCATTCTTCCCTTTCCTCAGAAATTAACATTGTTCCTCAGGGCTCCCTTTTCTCCCTTTGAGGTTCTGACTTTGCATTTAACCATTTCAGTCATACATTATGCTCTACCCTTGAATCTTTTCTTCTGGTCCAATCACTTTTACTGTCTGTCTTTGAACCTTGGTCACTCCCCTTTCTAATTCTAAGCTTTGGGGCACTGCTGGAGAAAGTCAAGAAAGTACATGACTGGATCCATTACAAAATCAAGTTATCTAACCTTCATTGTACTTTTATTGCAAAACAGTAATTTTTAAATCATTTTTCTAATTGACTCTCTACCATGTTTCCAATAACGGCAATTCCAAACTTTTTCTTTTGGTTTTAAGCCCCCTATATAACCACTTCTTTCAGCAGAGGACCCTGTTTCCTACTTTACTGACCTTCACCTCTCTATTTCTCCTACTCTGTATCTTAAAACCCTTCTAGATTGTAATCCATCCTCTCTCTCTTTACACCAGTATCTAAGAAGGTAGGGCAGCTAGGTGGTGCAGTGGGTAGAGCACTAGTGCTATAGTCAGTCAGGAGGACATGATTCCAAATCTGGCCTCAGACACTTGAACTTGCTAGTCAAGTCACTTAACCCCAATGACCTTGCCAAAAAAAAAGAGTATTGTCCCTTCTTTTTCATCAGTTCCATTCTTACTACTCCCATCACCCTTGATTTCATCTCCTCCTATCCCCTCTAGGAACCTGCCCAACAATCAACCATTTTTCTTTTCTTCAATATCTCTTTATAGTTTTCTGATCTGCTGCACACAGCACACACATGTAGTACCTGAGATATCCCTTGACACGTTGGTTCCCAGAATAGCCACCCCTAGTTAAAGGTATTTTGTGACCAACTCAAAACCACAGCTCACAAGACTCTACCAATGTATTTTTACTTGCTGGTCAGAAGACATATTAGCTTTTTTAAATCCATAAAAAAGCACAGCAAATAAAGCGACAAGAAATTATTCTTACTATGCTCACATACCATAAAATCTCCCATAGGCTACCACCACATTGCTATTGTCCAATTTGAAATCATATTGAGAAAGAAAAGAGGAAGAAGAGAGAAAAGTGGAAGTTATCTAATCCTTTAAAATCCGAATGGCCAGATTCTGATGCTCAGTAACCAATACTCTTTAATGCAGGTCCCATCATGGGGTGAGAAAAGGTGGAACATAGTCACTAACCATAGATAAAGACTTCATGTCTTTTATCAAAGAATCCACAACAAAGGGTCAGGGAAAATGTGTCACTGGAAGGGGAACAATTCCAGGTTTGCTCCCCAGAAAAGATATCCACTATATATAATATTGTGATGATATGTTATTGTTCGCCATCCCTATACTATACAAGTCCCTTGAAGGAAAGGATTGTGTCATTTTATACATAATTAAAACTTAATAAATGTTTGTTGATGAGTACATACTAATAATTTGAGGTAACATTCTTTTAAAAATCCTTGGAACATTCCCAGATATTCTCTGCCTGGTTTTCATCCATGTGACCAGGTAGAAATTGGTGGAAACTGGTTTCTGACCATTCATGACTGAAGAGATACTTTATGATGGCAAAAACTCTTCTAAGTGGCTGCAGAGTCAAAAGAATTAATGATTCAGGTGTTGCTAAGCTGGACTTGTGTAGACATCAAAAAGGGGCAATATACGCCTTCATCTTTCTCTTTTCCTTTGTGGCTTTGAGGATACAAAACTTCTTAGATTAGGTCTTAAGAGTCAGGTGGAGGAGGAGAGGTTGCTTGTCTCCCACCCCGACATAGTAGCTATGAATATGCTTCCATTTCTGTATCTTTGAGTTTCTTCTTTCCTAATCTTAGGTGAATAAGTATTCTGAAATGGAAATGCCTAGGCAACTTTGCAAGTTTGGAAGTTCCAAAGTCTCCATCAGAGTTCCCATCTGGTACTGAAGCTGGAACTGGAGCTAAATAGGGGCAATAACAATTAGAAGAGACTGGCTATCAAGTCAGGAAAATTTCTTGAGCAGCTTCAAGGAATCACCCCTCACGTCAGAGAGAAGAGATGACGATGGACTCTATAAAGGCACAGGTCCTCACAGGCCAGTTGAAAACTACACCTAAGAGAAGTTCATGAGGACTTAAGGAAGAAAGACTTCCAGGCCCAAGAGTGAAAGATATCCCTTAGATACATATACCATTGTATTTTAAGTTTGAGTCTATTTTCCTCATGAAAGTTGTGTATATTTGTGGCAAAACGTGCTCTAGGTTTTGGGGGAAATGTTGTATACTGACTTCTTTCTATATGTATACCTTCAGAGTAACTACATCTTTAAAAAGCTAAGAGTCAGATGTTTGCTAATAGAATCACACCAGTGGGGGCTCATGAGTGGCAGCACTAGAAACCTACCCCTTCATGGTTACCACTAGAACCCTGAGAAAGTAGTCAGCTGAGACAATAAACAAATTTAGCAAAGTTGCGGGTTATAAAAAAAACCCACATAAATCCTCAGCATTCCTATATATTTCTAACAAAGTCCAACTACAAGAGATAGTTAAGAGAAACCCCATTTAAAGTTACTGTAGACATTATAAAATATCTGGGAATCAACCTGCCAAAACAAACCCAGTACCTATATGAACACAACTACAAAACGCTTTTCACACAAACAAAATCAGAGATAACTAATTGGAAAAACATCAGTTGCTCATGGCTGGGTCAAGCTAATAAAAATGACAATTTTACCTAAATTAAATTACATATTTAGTGCCATGCCAATCAATCTACCAAAAAATTTCTTTATAGAGCTAGAAAAAATAGTGACAAAAGTCATTTGGAAGAACAAAAGGTCCAGAATATCAAGGCAATTAATGAAAAGAAATGATAGAGGAGATGACCTAGCCATACCAGATTTTAAATTGGGAAAGAATTTTTACAACCAATGTCTCTGATAAAGGCCTCATTTCTAAAATATACAGAGAATTAAGTCAAATCTATAAGAATACAAGTTATTCCCCAACTGATAAATGGTCAAAGGATAGGAACAGGCAATTTTCAGAGGTAGAAGTTAAAGATATCTATAAGCATATGAAAAAATGCTCTAAATCAGAAAGTAGTCAGCCATGCTCTGGAGATCCAAGGAGAAACAGTACAGGCTGGGGAAGTACCCCCCATAAGGCATGCCATGTTTCTATTATTGTATGAATGCTTCACTTGATTTTAGCCTGAGTGAGCATGGTGTGGGAGAGTAGTGGATTTGGAGTTAGAGGACATAAGTTCATATCCCATATTTGCCCTTACTTCCTATGTGACTTTAGATAAACCACACTTAACCTCTCTAGGCATAAGTGTCCTCCTCTATAAAATAAGGACTAGATGACCTCTATGAGGATTCCTGTATCTATGATTATTCAAGGGCAGCTAGGTGACACTAGAGTGCCAAGCCTGGAGTCAGGAAGACCTGAGTTCAAATCCTGCCTCAAACACTTACTAGCTTGTGACCCTAAGCAAGTCACTTAACCCTGTTTACCTCAGTTTCCTCATCTATAAAATGAATTGGAGAAGGAAATGGCAAACCACTCTAGCATCTCTGCCAAGAAAACCCCAAGTGGGGTCACAAAGAGTCGGACACAACCAAACAGCAACAAGGAATGATTATTCCAGAATTTTGCTGCTGCGCTTTAGTGTCGATCCAGAATTCATAGCACCCTCTAGTCCTTATTAAATTCATAACGGAAAAACCCAAAAGACTCTTTTTCAGATAAAAATCAAATTTCAAGTATTTATACAAATAGCCAAGAGACTCCCCTCCTTATATAACTTTGGAGCATTCTGAAAAGGTGAACTGTTTACTACAATCCCCAGCAAAAACTACACAAAGAAGTGCTTGCCGACCTTCTGAAGGTATCTTTATCAGTCCCTGACTTAGGAATGGGTAAAGACTCACCCTAGCTGAACCCAAGATAGCCCCAAGCTGAGTTTTGGTGGAGTTCATAGATTCCTTACTCCCTGCAAACTGAGATCAGAACATTCTTTTCCCCACTCCAAGGGAGTTGTGAGAAAAACATGTCAAAAGCACAGAAACTGAGAGTAGATGGTGAGAAAAAGAGAACACCCACTTTAAACTGTAAACACCAAAAAAAAGCCCCTCAGTCCTGTACAGTTGCCATCATCTTCGCAGCTGAAGAGAACCTACTCCATCTGCCCATTGGAGAGATGGTTTCAGGGAAGTGAGGCTTTGGGAACATACGGATGGCGATCTGTGTTTCATCTGTCAGCAGCTCTACCTCGTATGGTTCCGCTCCCCTGACACGGAGGCACTCTGCCAATAATCACCAAGCTTTCTTTTAAGTATGGTTATTTTTTTATGCTTCCAATAATCTAACCCATGAGACGGTCTTAAGATGCCTGAGTGCTAATAATAATAAAAAGGCTTAAGTAATCTTGCCTATACTAAGGTATTGAGAATGAAGAATTATTCTATGTAATGTACATGTAACCCAACAGAATTCTCCCAAAACAAGCTTTTCTTCTCAGAAATAAGAGGACTCCATGTGAAACTTTTGCTAACTCTGGGCAGCAAATATCTTCTTAATAGAAAAGAACTAAAGACTAATCATCGGGACATAGGTTGTTAGAGCTCAAAGGACATAGAAGATACCAGATTACCTTTATTTTTTCATGTTAAGATCTGGAAGAACTTGATAATGTGGAATGTGAAGGCTAGACGGGATCTTTAGAATTCATCTAGTTCATTTGACAGAGGAGGAAGCTGAGCCCTTGAAAGGTGACGTGATTTGTCAGACCACAGCGGGTCTCCAGCATCCTTCGGTATCACCACACTCTGTCTAGTGGATCATCTTTTTTTGGTTTTTTTGGAGGGGGAAAAGCAGAGCAACTGGGGTTAAGTGATTTCCCAAAGTCACACAGCTAGTAAGTGTTAAGTGTCTGAGGTCAGATTTGAACTCAAGTCCTCCTGACTCCAGGACTGGTACTCTATTCACTGTGCCGCCTAGCCTCCCCACTGGATCACTTTTTATTACAATTTAATTTTTATTTTTGCTATTTAAGTAGCCGTTAAAGGGGCTAAAAGTTATTTAGCGAAGTCAAGAATTTGAACTTCCCCAAAATTATGATGAGAAAATTTCCCTGAAGTCTAACCTTTGAAAAATTATCCCAGGGGCAGCTAGGTGGTGCAGTGAATAGAGCACTGGCCCCAGAGTCAGGAGGACCAGAGTCCAAATCTAGCCTCAGATACTTGACAACTAACTGTGTGACTTTGGGTAAGTCACTTAATTCCAATTGCCTTGCCCTCAGAACAACAACAACAACAAAAAGAAAAATTATCCCAGTATCTATCAATAGGGAAAAAATTTAAATCAAATAGGGTTGGAAAGTTTAATTAGATACAAATATTCATGTCACTACATCAGCTCTTAGAAATAAATATAGTACAAGGTGGAAAGTATAACAAATTTATTTCAAATCAACATGACGCAAATTCATACAGTAATTAAAAACTTTTCAAAAATTGTTTGGCATTGATTTTAAATACATTTTAAATAATTAGACAGAAACTATAATATTTTCATTTGTACCTTGGCATAAATGGATTTCTTCATAATTAATAGTAAATATTTTATAAAATAAATTCTACCAGTTAGTAGTTGTTCCTTTCTTATCTTAGTATCATTTTTGGATAGAAAGAAGTAGTTCGTGTCTTACCATATGGAATATTTCCATCTGAGGGATCAGAGCTTATGGGATTAACAATTCCTTTAGGAGACTTCCAATCAGCCTTCACATAGCTGCCAAACTAATCTTCCTATTGACTAAATCTTACCATTTAATTCTCCTGCTCAGAAAATCTGTTTCAATAGCCTATAGAGAAGAAAAAACAAAACACAAACCCTTTAATCTTAAAATTATTCTAGATTCCACCTACCTTTCCATATAGTTCCATTTCCTATCCTATACATCCTAGTAAAATTGAACTGTCTACTCTTTGAACTCTACAAGCCGTCTCTGTGAATCCATGCAAATCATCCCAGAGTAATGGGGGAGGGAGTGACAAAGAAAATCCCCCATATACGCCAAGGAATAGCCCCAAAGGTTCCCATGTTACCAGGAGAAGAAACAACATACTTAGTCTGGAAAATTCAATTCCTAAGCCTCTATCCCAGGCTAAAATTCTTGGAAACCCCTAGAGATTTAATGGGAAAACAATCAAAAGAATTAATATTTTCATATAGTAGCAGGATATAAAATTAAGCCTTATAAGAAAAATCATCACCTATCACTAAGAAAGCTAAGAGACAGAAAATAGGTATTTCAGATAGAAATATTATGTATTAAATGAAGATTTGAAAAGTATTTTAGCTAACAGTATCAGCAGATGGAAAAAATGTTGCCTCTTCTTAAGTTCATACTTATTCCCTCAGTTTCTTTTTCTTGTCTTATTCTTATAGTTAACATCTAGAGCATTATGTCAAATAATAGCAGAATTAATAGACATCCTACTTTTTTTAGCCTTGATCTAATTGGGAAAACTAGTGCTTCTCCATTACAAATAAATCTGGTCTTGATTTTAGATAGATACTTGTGATCTTATTAAGAAAATATCCTTTTATTCCTATGCTTTTTAGTGTTTTTAACATAAATAAAAATTTATTTAACAAATAAATTAATTAAAAATTTAACATAAATTTCTTTACATAAAGAAATAGCCCATGTTAGAGGGGCTGTGAGCAGATAAGCATACTAATACATCATTGGTAGAATGACACATGGGCTTGATTATTCTGAAAATGTTTAACTATACTTTTCCTACCCCAGTGATCCCATTACTGAGCATATATCCTCTCTTCCCTCCCCCAAAAAAGTCAAAGGCAGAAAAAAAGTTCCCAAATTTAGCAAAATATTCATAACAGTACTTTTGTTGTAAAAAAAAATGGATCAAGTAGGTACCTATCAACTACGGAAGGCTGAACAAACTGGCATGTGAATATAATGGAATGTTATTGTGCTATAAAAAGTGATAATATGAGGAATTTGGAAAAACATGGAAAGGCCTTTTTGAAATATTGAACAAAGCACAGTCAAGAGAACAACAAACATGACAATTACAATAATTTAAATGAAATGGGGGGAAGCATTTCTGTGGCTCTTACATGTCAGGCACTATGCTAAACAAATTCTAAAAGGAAGCCAAACTAATTCATTTGCCATGCTCAATCTTGATCCCAGGGCATGGATAATGAAATGTGCCCCTACCCATTGCAGGAGAGAGATGACACAGTACAGATATGAAATGTGACTATCCTGTTAAATACAAATCGATGTATTGATTGGCATTGCTTAATGGGGTTTTTTCCTCCACTGTTAAACAGGGGCATGTCAGTGAAGTCACACAGATGTCTGAATAGCTCCTTTTGATACCAGCAGGCAAGAGACAGTGGGGCCACTTAATGACTAAACTAAAGATGTACTGATTAGTCTAAGGTTTATGGCTTTGGTTATCTTATCCTTAAGAGTAACACAATTTCCCCAAAGAGGCTAAAAATCCCCACAGAGCAAAAGCACAGTTGCAGAGGACATAGAACAATTTAATGCTCTATGTTCCAGGACAAAGAGCGGAACCCCTACCTTCACCTCTATTCAGTTCTAATGAAAGAAAGTCAAGTGAGTCATGCAGTTGAGAGGCATACTGGTTGAAAGACAAGTCTGGCAAGCCAAGTTGAGAAGAAACTTTTCTTTAAAAAAAAATTATCTTGAACTTAAATACAGAAAGACCAAAAAAAAAAAAAAAAGAACATTTCCATGTTCACAGCACAGCATAAAAGAGGATTCAGAATAAAAGCATGAATTTGCATTTCACATTGTTTACTTTTTTAAAAAAAACTATATAATAAGAACCTCAGAGAGGCAAACCTTTGAAACAATGCATGAGAGGTTCTGAGGACAACTCTGGCTGTATCATTCGCATTCCCTTTATTCCCTTCACTCCTGTCCCCTGAGTTTTTTGCTTTAGACCTTGAACTTCCTCTCAATGGACAGTTGAATACTGTAACCATAAAGGAATAGATGTAGTTCAGAGTTAGTAATCTTGTGTAAATTAAAATAGGCTATTATAAAGACCTGTTTCTAATCTGTCTGAATCTTTTATGAAGTTTCCCCTACACCACTGTGTCAATCCTAAAGCTATTGAAATAGGAGCTATTATTAGCTCAATAAGTTAAAACAAAAACAAAAACAAAAAAAACCTTGCGGTTAATTTCCAGTTATGTTGCCGGGACTCTGAGTAAAGAAAAATGAAGAAACAGGCAATTTTTCCTCTGCTAGTTCTCAACAATCATGCTAAATCATTCAGAGCAACCAAAAAACCATTTTTTCCATGATAAACAGAAGACTTCCTTAAATATTTCATTTTGCACATTTGAATATAAGATAAACAACTGATAACTATCTAGATTTTTCTCAGCTACCACCTCCACCACGAAGGCTTCCCTGATTCTCCCCTTGCCTTCATCCTTCACCTTCAATGAACTTAAGCCAATTTACTTTCCCTTCCTCTTTGGAACAATTGTGTTGTTTTATGGTGCTATGAGTCAAGTGATATGGGCTCTAATTTAGATTCTGCAGTTACCAAGCTGCCCCACTCCTATCCATCCTCCAAATAGCTCCCAATGTGACTTTGTTTATATTCAAGTCTGATCACATTATTTCTCTAGTCAATAAACTTTGACATCTTATTGCCTCTTCGATATTTCTGTGTGGCTTTTAGTCTTTTCACAACCTAAACTTTACAGATTAGTCATATGTTGCTTCCCTTCCCACTCTCAGTACTTGACGAAGCTTCTGGCACACAATGCACACTTCATAAATGCTTATTGACTGACTGGCTCTATATTGCAACCAAACTGGTCTTCTCTCTGTTCTTCACATGTGATATTCCATCTTCTCCCCCTCTTGCCATTATACTGGCCATCCTTCAGGCATAAATGTACTACCCCCTTACCTCTGTCTTCTAGTATCCCTTACTTCACTCAAGCTCTATCTACCTCAGGGTCCTCAACTGTAAAAATGAGTTTAGTAAGAACACCTACTTAGCAGGATTGATATGGCAATCAAATGAGGTATTATAAAATGCGCTTAGCACACACAGTGTCTTACACATACTAGGCACTATATAAATGTTTATTTCCTCTGCTCAATAAACTCCAGTGGTTCCCTGTTGCCTCCAGGAGCAAATACAAAATGCTGTTTGGCATTCAAAGCCCTACATAAGCTAGTCACCTTCTATCTTCCCAGTCTTCTTACACCTTACTCCCCCAAGAGGTATTCAATCCAAAGACACTGACCTCCTGGCTATTCCACAAACAAGACACCCCCTCTCTCAGTTCCAGGAATTTTTTTCCTGTCTGTCTCCCATCCCTAGAATGTTCTCTTTCCTCTACTCCAACTACAGACCTCCCCAGCTTCAAGTTCCAACTAAAATTCCTTCTTTTACTGAAAGTCTCCCCAAACCCTATTAATTCTAGTGTCTTCCCTCTGTTGATTATTTACTATATATCTTGTATAGAGCTTGCTTTGTCTATATTTGTTTCATATTGTCTCGCCCATTAGATTGTAAACTCTTTGAGAGCAGGGTCTATCTTTTACCTCTTTTTGTAGCCCCAACAATTAGCACAGTGCGTGACATATAGGAAATACTTAATAATTTTTATTTATTTATTTATATAAATATTATTTATTGATTGATTCCCCTATTCTATCTATACTTGTATAATGAGAGCAAACAGGGATGCCTCACCCTGACTGGCTCTAGCCAGAATAAAGCCCATTGATTGTTCCTGGAGCTAAGCTGGGCCCTTTCCAGTCACCCAAGAAGCAATCTCCTTGTTCTTTCCAAAAGATCATGTGTACAGGCCCAGTGATAAGACTTGCTACTTTGGTAGGATGCAGCAGAGTCTGGGAGCTCCCCTCCCTAGCACTGCCCAACAGCAGTAGGAAGACCGCAAAACAGTTTAAAAAGACAGACAGATTCAGGGTTCTTCTTTTCTCCCTCACTCTGAATGTGTAGCATGTAAGATTCCCACTCTAGGATTTCACATGAAGGCTAAGGCAATGGTGAGTGTTTCCTCTCCAAGAAAAATGTCCCCACTTCTGCATAGCAGCTAGAACTGGGGCTAGGAAAGCAGGTCTGGCCTCTTGTGCAACTTTTTCTTTTCCTGAAAGGTGACTGAAGTTTGATCCTCAAATTGATGTTTCCAGTCTTATAAATAAACTTGTGAGTTCAAGAAATCTGAGCAACTTTGGTCCCTTGGTGGACTCTCAGTTAGAGTTTCTGTGTTAGAGATGATAACCACTGGCAGGAAGAGGAACAACCTCTGACTGGGCTCGCCAGAAGACATGAACCTTGAGGCACAGTGAAAAGAGCCTAGGTGAAGATGAAATTCTGATTCAGTGGTCCCACCAATGATTCACATTTCTGTGTTTTAAGTATCACCCTCCCAGAATGGTACGACAGTCATTATAAGTTACTGATGTCTGCTGAAATCTTTATCTAAGTTGCTGATGAGTCTTTTGTGCTAAGCATTTCTTCTGTGTGGATGAAATAAATAACTGCCCTATACTTGATCAATAATGTACATTCTATTCTCTTTGAAGGAGAATCTAGAATCAAACCTAAGCTTCAAGTGATTCTTCCTAGGGATCCTAAGTGGGATTATAAAAAGCCAGAGGGTTTGAGAGAGAACCAGATTGAACCTGCTCTACATAAAAAGCCTTAGTAGGAAAGGAATGGAATAAATGCTCTAGTTCAGAGGTTCTCAACCTTCTTAATGCTGCAACCCTTTAATACTCATATGTGGACATATCTGCATGTGGGTGGACCTGCCTGGAGATGGAGAGAGGAGCGGTGTCTCGGTTCTTAAGACCATCAGAAATATGTGTTTTCTGATGGTCTTAGGTGACCCCGTTTGACCCCCAAAGGGGTTGCAACCCACAGATTGAGAACTGCTGCTCTAGTTTATTACATGTTATTCCCCACCCTATTCCCAACCCCTGATTAAATGTAAGGGTTATTTCTTTTTAGTCATATTTCCAGTATGTGCTTAATAAATATTGATTGATTGGCGTATCTGAACATCAAATTTCTTGCAACTGAATTGCTGCTGGGAATTAATTTGGATAATGGTACTTGGATATGCTTGGGATTTGGCTTGGTCATGAAAGCCACATATTTTATTGTGGTGTAGAAATGACCCTGGTTTCTCAAGGTAGAATTCTGATAGATTCTACCAAGTTGAAAAAGCTTTTGAGTTTTGATCCAGTGACAAACTCTTCATCTGCACCTAAAGACTTAACCTAGCCACTCATGAGTAAGTCTGTCATCCATAAATTGGCTACTAAGTAAGTGACAATGGCAGTCCGGGGTGACTTCTTTCTGATTCCAAAGTAGTGGTGGGGAGATGGTAGAAAAGGAAATTGAGGATAAGTACTAAGAATCACACAGTTTTTAGCCCATCTACATACACGTATTTAATTGTTAGAGCTCTACACATGAACTCTTTATCCAATGATGAATGAACACACCACTGAAGGAAATGAACACCAATATTGACATTCTTCTTTAAACTGAAACCAGAAGATGCCAAGGAAGTTACATTCAAAGGAACAAGGTTTCACAAGGTCCACTTAGAAGGGGAGGGCACAATAAGCATTCATTTCTTCCTATAGAACATAAGCAAAAAGATCAATGTCAAGATAATTACAATTTCTATACCACCATCTGTTGATGCCTTGAGACTATGGGTGTCTAGCTTAAAGGAGAAAAGATTTAGCAGGGAATGATAACTGTTTTAACCATGAGAAAGACTGTCATGAGGAAGGTAAATTAGACTTGTTTGGCATAGTCCCAGGGAGCAGAATGAGGATCAATGAATAAAAATTGCAGAGTGGTAGACTTAGGCTCAGTGTTAATATATGTCTTGAATCAGAGGTTCCCTCTTAAAACAAAAGGTCTAGGTAAACTGTGGGGGATCTCTTATTTCTGTTTCCTTATTTCCCTGTACATGTAAAACCTGGAAACTTCTATGTGTCACCATCCCCATGAGTAGCCACTAGCTCCTCTCACAAGCACTTGATTTTACAAGGTTTCAAAATAATAATTACCACTGCCATTTATGTAGTACTTTACAGTTTGAAAAGGACTTTGCACCTATTACATTTAAGCCCTACAACAAACCTGTGAAATAAGTATGCTATTATCATCTTTATTTTACAAAAGAAAGATTAAGTGACTGCATCTTAGTCACCCAGCTAACATGTGATGGAAACTACATCTGAACCTGACAACAACTCTATCCACTACATCAAACACCACTCAGCAGTTTTCTTGATATAGTAAGCTCTCACATAGGAGCCTATAGAGAAACTTTGCAGCTAATGAGACAACCTTACTCAAAGACTTGTACTCTTTACATGACTTACATGGTTACCCTGGGTGGAGCCACAATAAGGAAAGAGGCTTCAGTCCATTCCTCTGTGGCAGTGTTCACTACCTGCCACTCAGTTTTGTTCTACTACTCTCTTCTATCAGCTTTCTCCCAGCAGATGGTGCTAAGCAGCTGGAATGCATCACCATCCACACTGTTCTGATAGCTGACGTTTAAACAGGTCTTTCACCAGTGTAGGGTCAGTGTCTCTGGACTATTAAAACCTTCCTTTTGTTTTACGTCTGGATTCTACAGTCCTTATCCTCCATACAAAAGGTTCAGATGACTGTGAGAATGCCTATTTCTTGGATCACTCAAATGGGTCCCTGTTTTCCACTCCAGGTTGTCTTCTAGTGAATCCATAGCTGTTTATCTTTTCTCTGCACCCAATGCCAAGACTTTAAGCCTCCAACTACTACCATAATCTCTGAGTCTTTTGGGGTTTGAACAGGCTCCACCACTCTTGTTTTTCATTTTGTCTCATGTCATTCTTCTGGGAAAGCTGGCACAGGTCATGCAAATTTCCCTGGATTTCTTGATGAGCACAACATGGATGTACAAAGGGATAAAGCCAACAATTGCTAGTAGCTGCTCCTTACACTGGTCTCCATAATTCAGAAGAAAAGAGAGGATCACCCCATAACTATATAAGAAATAGCTTAACAATTAGAACTGCTCACGACTGTAGTTGACTATTACAAGAGATCATAAGTTTTCTATTACTGGAGGTTTTCAGACAAATTGGATGACAAATTTTTGGAGACATAGAAAGGTCAGATACGGTTGTTCTATATGACCTATTACACTCTTTCAAACTCAGATTCTGCCACAGAGGATGAAAACTTAGGGAAATTTTATGATTAACTTGAAAAGAGGTTCTGAACCAAGTCAAGAATAGCTTGAAAATGTGAGACTTCAATATAAAGGTTGTCCTGGGAAGGATGACAAAAAATACATAGTAAATTTGGCTCAGGATTAAAACAGGAAAGAAACCAGAGGTGTCTAACCTCAGAAATCTCAAGCCACCTTTCATGTATATTACCTTGTAGGAGGAAGATAGAAACTAGGACTGAAGATGATGACTGCAAGATTTCTTCAACACTTTAAAGGACCTGTGATCTCTTCCACATGGGCACTCCCTTCAGTGGTACAGATGTCAGATGTATCCACACCTCATTCTGTGCAATTTGGATCTATGCTCATTCCCACAGAGTATCTGTCTCAAGGGCTTTGTCTAAGTCTTTCAACATTCCATGGAGACCAATGAAGCACTTGGAATACCCATCAGTTATTCCTTGCTCTTACTATATTACTGGCCTTCTTTCTTTTCAGATCAAAATCTCCTAGATGATATCTACTACACCACTCCTTAAATGAAAGTAATCTTTGGTTGCAGTGAAAGTGCTACAGCTTACTTAAGACTGCTTAACGTCTCTTCTTCAGACTTTGGACCCATCACAGTTTTGATTCTTTGGAGAGTGTGGTGTTCTATGATTCAGTCACACAGCAACACATTTACTGATGTTTAAAAAAACAATATCATTACCTAAAATATAAAAAGTGAAACAGACTATCTTAATGGATGACGGAGAAATGGATACTGATACAGAATGCATTTCTAAATGAGCTATCTGTGTGCAGTCAGATCAGGAACTAGCAGATCAAAATCAGTACTAAAGTAGAGGAACAGATAAGATAAAAAGATACTGCATGAGAACACAATTCCAAGCCAACCTATTTAAATAAACTGCTGAATATGAAAAATGAGACCTAGACAAAAAGGACATTGACATGGATTACCACTATTTCAAATGTAAGTGTAACTGATATAAAGTAGTCACCATAGCAAGGAGGCCAAGAGACATCTTAGCAGCATATCTTTGAATCAAGCTAACAAGAGAAATATGGCAGCCTAGAGAGCATATCCCTTTAGAACAGTCCTTTAATACCCATATGTGGGCGTATCTGTATGTGGGAGGACCCACCTGGAGGCAGATAGAAGAGCGGTGTCTCAGTTCCTAAGACCATTCGAAATATGTGTTTTCCTGGGGGCGGCTAGGTGGTGCAGTGAATAGAGCACCGGCCCTGGAGTCAGGAGTACCTGAGTTCAAATCCGGCCTCAGACACTTAACACAAAAAACTAGCCGTGTGACCTTGGGCAAGTTACTTAACCCCAACTGCCCTCCAAAAAAAAAAGCAAAAAAAAAGAAATATGTGTTTTCCAATGGTCTTAGGCGACCCCTGTGAAAGGGTCGTTCAACCCCCAAAGGGGTTGTAACCCACAGGCAGCAAAGGCCTATGTAAATGTGAGCCCTTAGGGGCAACACTTAAGTTCAAGTCCAGCCTCACACTCACTAGCTGTGTGACCCTGGGCAAGTCACTTAACCCCAATGCCTCCTCCGCAAGGTGAGCTATCATCATGATAGAGTATAAACTCTTGGAAGGCAGGGGCTGGTTCACTCTTGGTTTTTTTTTCTATCTCCTAGTGCTAATGGAAGATGGAGTAAGAGTATGAAAAAATATTGCCTTCTTGAATGTTGAAAACTAAAAATAAATAAATTTTTAAAAACCAAAAAATACTGCCTTCTAAAACAGTTGGTAAACAGAATAGAAAAAATATTCTGAAAATTAGAAAAATAGAAAAAGTATCAGCAGAAAGCATGCTGTACGTTTTCTCAAGAACATTAACAGAAAAAAAAACCTGGAAGGAGAACCACAAAATACTAGATAAAATACAAGAGCAGTTCTGTCAGAGTTGAATCAATGATGAGAGCAGAACCATAATATTTAGACTCCAATATTTCAGGAAGAATAGCATCTGAGATCTTCAGAAAATAATGAGACAAAATAAAAAAGTCTTTGATAATGTCTTGGCTACATTTTTTAATTTCCCACAGAGCCTAAGGAAGTGTTCTGCAAATAAGTCCTTTAAAAAGATGTTTGTAAAACTGAATTAGTGCATGTGTAGCCTGACAGAAAGCGGGCTTTTCCCATTGAAAATAAAATCTAAGTCACAAAGGTAATTCAAAATAATTTATCATTTAATTTGAAAATCAAAGATTATAAATACCAAACCAATGGGGGAAAAGACCATTTAGTGCTTTTCTATGCCAAAAATCCTGTATTAAAAAAAAAAAATTCACATGGTCATTTGACGAACTCAATAACTAAATTGGTCCAAATAAAGGTTGGGATTTCTCTCTAGATTCAGCTTACATAAAATCTTAAATGCAGCCTAAGACCCAAAGGTTTGTAGCCAGGGATTCATAAACTTGTTTTTTAAATATTGTGATGACTGTATTTCAATATAACTGATTTTCTTTGTGATCAGACCTATTTTATTATGTGCATTTAAAAATATTATGAAGAGGGCCATAGGCTTCATCAGACTCCCAAATGCATCCATCACATGAAAAAGGTTAAGAACTCCCAATGTAATGAATGCTATTTTTCAGGGTAGACTCATATACATTAAAATCTGACTAAATATTTTTGTGACTAAGGATTGTTTAATTCATTGTATTTTTAGTAAAACCACCCAGCCCCGGGCTTGTCACATAGTGGGTGCCTAAGAAATAAATGTTGGTTGATTGATTTGTAAAAATGGAAAGAGGCATCAAAAGACCAACGAGGAAATAAAAGTAGATATCCATCTAATGGGAAGTTTGTATCAATTATAGTACACGAATACAATGGAATACTATCAAGTAGTACAGAGCAGCAAGAAAACAACACAGAAAAGCATGGGAAGTGTTAAATGCATTACTACAAAGTAAAACAGAAAGTAGGAAAACAAAATACTTGACTACAACAATGTAAATAGAAAAAAATAGATCAAATCAGAACTGAAAGCTGTGTAATTATGATGAAGAGATGGAAGAAGAGATGGGAAACACCTCTCTCCCTTCTTTGCAAGACTAGGGTCTATGGGCATAGAACATCCCATATACTGCTGGAATCTGACTGACATGTTGATTACTGAGGGAGTAGCAGTAGTATCACTCAGCCTTCTCCCCCAACAATTTCTCCACAATGTTCTAGAAAATGCACCAGAATAAATCCTGACAAGGAAATTCAAGGGGAAAAAAGTGAGTCATGTTTCTAACCCAGGTCAGTAGAAGGAGGACAGCAGACACTGGGGAAAGGGTCTGGTCAGGGGTATACTTCACAAGGAGCATTCTAGCACATAGGAATAAGAGGAGCAACACTGTGCACCAGAATAAGAGGCCCCAGACTCATACAGGAGGATCTCAATTTGTTCAGGTTGTGGGAACAGGTGCAACTTGTAGCTGCATCATACACTCTCCAATTCTGGGACACTGAGAGTGAACTGAGAGGGAACCTGTGCCTCAGGGTTAAAGATTCCAGGTTAAAGAGCAGTAGTTCCAGTTTGAGGAGCAGTTGTTGAATTAGCTAGGAACAGGTTCAGAAGTAAACAGTTGGGACGGCTAGGTGGCGCAATGAATAGAGCACCGGCCCTGGAGTCAGGAGCACCTGAGTTCAAATGTGACCTCAGACACTTAACACAAAAACTAGCCATGTGACCTTGGGCAAGTCACTTAACCCCAACTGCCCTCAAAAAAAAAAAAAGAAGTAAACAGTTGTCATCTGCCTCTGACCCCAAGATTGGATCAGGGTCTTAGTTCCAGCCTCCCAGGTCAGTCTGAAACCTGTAACAGAATAAAGCAGGGGAGGAATTACAGACCAAAGGAGACCTTGCAGTTCTGTCTTCCTGAACCTGTAAAGTTTTCTAGTTCACTGATAATGGCCGAGTCTAAGAGAAGTTTATTGGAATTTCCTGCCAGGTGCAAGTCAGCTGAAGTGTGGCACAGACCCAAACCCAGTTAATGAACTTGTAGAATTCAGGCCAAGGGAGCAGTGATCAAACTTCATCCTGAATCATACCACTCTGGGAGCACTAAAAGATTTTAGCTCCCCAGCCTGAGCTCTTCCTAAAATCCTAGAATAACACAACATTTGATATGTTGATGGGTTTTTCTGAACTACCTCTTTCTTTTCTTTTTTATTAAAAAGGATAAATCTCAGCCAGAGTATTTACCTCTCTTTCAATCCAATACAATTCAATAAACATTTAATAAGTACCTCCTATGTTTTAGGCACTGTGCTACAAACTGAGGACACAAAAAGAGGCAAAGACAGACCCTGCTCTCAAGGAACTCACAGTCTAATGGGGGACATAACACATAAATAAATATATGCAAAGATACACATACACAATAAGAAGGAAATAAGATATACAGGCAATGGGGTACAAGATGCCCTACAAGAAAAAAAGGGGAAAGGAGATAAGAGGGGGGAATGTGATAGAAGGGAAGGCAGACTGGGGGAAGGGCTAATCAGAATGCATGCCATCTTGGGGTATGGGGGGAGAAATGGGGAGAAAAATTGGAACTCAAAATCTTGTGGAAATGAATGTTGAAAACTAAAAATATACAAATTAATTTTTTTTTAAAAAGAAGGAAATAAGAAAGAAAAAGCAATGGATTAAGAGGCATTATGGAAGACATTCACAGGTGGAATTTTTTTTTCTAACATTCTTTGTAACATACAGAAATAGCCAGATATCTATAGACATATCATTGCCCCCACACAGCACATATTCCTAAGACGCTGAGTCAGCCTAAAGTAGAAATAGCAAATTATTAGAAATGAGGACAGTGTGAGAGGGAGGGGAACAATGTGCCAGATTGGTTTTGATCAATTTGTCACATCTTCGAAATAAGTTAAGTCACTTCTGAGGTTCTAACCTATGCAAATTAAAACCAAAATCTCTTCTATAATCAGTTTTCAAAAGGGGGGGGGGGGGAAGTTGAGATACAAGGTTTCTAAGATTCCTTCCAGGCAAAAAGTCTATGAGCAGCTGGCTCTAAAATAGTGGTCATTAGGTGACAGTGCCCCCACTATATAATTAGGTAACTGTGTATTCCAATCAGCTACAAAAGTAGGTGGTGACTAAATATGTTTATGACTTGCTAAGTGATAATAAATTTGAAATGATAAAAACAAACCAAGTTATAGTTGGGATCCTTTAAATTGCAATACACTAGAAGCCTGGCCAAAAGCTTGCAGAGAGTGCAGCTGACAATATGGTGGCAAGACTTGTGGATTTAGAACCAGAAGGCACTAGTATAAATCTCAACTTCACACTTTACTGCCTTTTACCTGGGATAAGTAACTTGCCCTCTCAGAGCCTCACTTTCCTCATGTATGAAATCAGGAGATTAGACTAATTGATCTCCATGGTTCTTTCCCACTCAAAAATGCCCCTGTCCTAGGAATTATTTCCAGTTCAAAAATGCTGTGTACAAAAGCTCTGTGTATTAAATTTGTTATAGATAATAGATTTAATAATTCAATTCAATAAACATCTGTTGTTATTGAAGCATGTCTGACTTTTTGTGACCCCCTTTAGGGTTTTCTTGGCAAAAACACTGGAGTTGTTTGTCATTTCCTTCCCCAGATCATTTCATAGATGAGGAAACTAAGGCAAACAGAGCTAAGTGACTTGCCCAAGATCACGCAGGTAGTAAGTATCTGAAACTGGACTGGAACTCAGGTCTTCATGACTCCAGACCCAGCACTCTTATCCACAGAACCACCTAACTTTTCAATAAACATATATTAAGTTTCTATTATATGACAGGTACTATGCTAAAACCTGGGGATACAAAAAGGGACAAAAGACAAATCCCTGGATCTTAGAGATGAGTAGAAAATAGAGAGATATGACTAGGGACAGAGAAAGAGAACATTAGCACAAATGAGTCTACCTTACTGGCTAACTATGAACTTGAAAGTTTTAAGGAATGGGGTATACAATAACAATCTACTTCAATAGATCCATTATCTCATCAATGTGGGTAGGGTATTCCCTTCAACCCATCCATGACTTCCCAGCCAATACTATTATAGTCCATATTCTCCCATAGATCTTCTATAGAGGATCTATCCAACTTATGAGAGTGGATAGAGCGCCCAGCCTGGAGTCAAGAAGACTGATTCATCTTCCTGAGTTCAAATCTGGCCTCAGATACTTACTTGCTGTATGACTCTGGGTAAGTCACTTAACCCTGCTTGCCTTAGTTTCCTCATCTACAAAATGAGCTAGAGAAAAAGAAATGGCAAACCACTCCATTATTTTTGTCAAGAAAACTACAATATGGGGTCAGGAAGAATCAGACACAAGAGAAAAACTGAAAAACTAAAAAGCCTTGAACTGGGATTAGACAGATATTCCCACAAGGTTGGACACAAAAGACATGTGATATACGATGATGGGATGTTTCTTATCCAAGAGAAACGATCACAGGCTCTTTCATTTCATTCTTCAACAAGACACTAAATCATCCTCAGCACTGAAAAGGAAGAGCCATTCTGGTTTCACTTTCCAAGGACAAGAGTTGGTATAATCTGACCATTCAAATATATGATCACAGTAGAAATTGAGGAGTCCCGTGAAAGCAAATGCTTTGCATGATAACCCTAAGACAGATGTAAAACCCAATGTTTGTCTAATGTGGACATAGCTTCTGCCTCAGGACAGGTGACATTCAGAGACCGCCATGCTGCTTTTCATCTCAACAAAAAAGGCTGACCACATACAGTTAAAATCTCATTGGTAATATTTTTATTATTTAATAATATCTCCCATTAGTCAAACCGAACCAACTTAAAAGGCTTGATAAAAGTCATCAAATAATTTCAGATACATACTCTGGGTAAGCAAGAACATTTCTTTATGAGATGCCAACTTGATTGGATGATTTTACATGATGCAAAGGAAAAAGCTCTAGATTCAGAGGTCCTGGGATCAAATCCTAACTGATATTACTTGTGTGACCTTGGACAAGTCACTTTAACTTCCCTGGGCCTCAGTTCCCTCATCTGTAAAAAGAAAAAATAAGGGAGTTAGACTAGATGACCTCAGAGGTCTCTTCTAGCTCTAGATGTACCATACTATGACTTATAACAATTGACATGGTCATTGGATCTCACTTTCAGCTTTCTGATTGGTTCCAGGGAGGGACTCAAGGCAGCATGGTGTAGTGGGAAGAACATTGGATTTAGACTGAGAAGAACTTGGTTCAAATCCCAACTCCGTCCCTCACGACCAGCTTGACCATGAACATCACTTTGTTCATTTGTAAAATGAGTTCAACTAGATGAAACACTAATACTATCATCCCATGAAAGCTTTCCTACTTGTTCATATATGGAATTGAGAATGATACACCTCCCCCCACCCTCACCCAACTTGGTCCAATGAGTACAGGAACTACAACTGATAAGGCAGTTCAATTAGCTGGTGTGGATTCATACCCTTGAATATAAAACTGACCAAGTTGCCTGTATTTATAAGTCACTTTGTAGTGAAATCACAGGTCTGCAAAAACAACAAAAAGTGATTCAATACAACTGAGGCATTCATAACAACATACATGGTGATTTCATTCTTTCAGAATGAGAAAATATCAACAGAATTATTCTGTGAGCATTTGCAATGTTAAAAAAAAAAAAAAGCCCTCCATTTCAGGTTATTGAAAGCTGATGAAGTTGGAAAAGAAAAAAATTCCATAAAATGATACATTTTGTATTGAGAAGAATGTATATCACACATCTCCAAGAGACTAATACAAAAGGCTCAGATTATAAAATGCTTGGTGGGAAAAACATGATAATGTTTTTTTCAAATTCAATAAAACTTAAAATCATTCAAATAATATCTAATCAAGACAAGGAACTTCAGAAATGAAAGCAACATATACACAGAACACATCACAACAGGAATGGGCTTTATTTCAACCAGACAAGTCAACACTTCAATTAGTATCCACTTCTTCACAACCTGAAGATGTAAAAATTAATGACTGTATTCAAAAGACAAAGAGGGAAACCAATCTCTCTTTTGATCCATACTGTCCTTCCTAACTCCCCTTCTTTAACAAGCCAAGGCAAAAAGATCAGTTCTTTCTAGTATTTTGTCCAGGGTCATCAAGACAAAGGCAAAAGGGGAGGGAATAAAACCAAAGTCAGTAATCATTAGGACATCTATTTGAAATAAAAATTAATTTTTACAAAAAAAAAATCAATAAAATATTTTTTTTGCTTTTTAGAAATATCACCTTTCTCAAATATTAAAAGCAAAAACATTTTAAAATTTCTACTCATAAGATCTCATTACAGCACTCTGGGGTATGTGTACAAAAAAGACATAAGAGTTTGGTGACTGATTATCATCTAATATCTCATGCCATAATTTATTGATTTCTCTGATACTCCAATTTGCAACAGAATTCTGATAAGGTCAGAATTCTATCAAAGAACTCCTTCAAATACCAAACATAATATATGAAGATTTAATATCATTTACTTTGTAGGGGTTAGAAAGTTATCTTCATAAAGGGATTCAGGTTTCATTTAGCATTGAATTGCTGATATAAAATAAACTAAGGCTGAATGAGGCTGCAGTGTTTTGAGCTTGGAATCAGAAAGACCTGGGTTCAAATCTAACTTGGACACTTATCAGCTGTGACTTCTGTGTGCCTGAGACAACTCCTTAGGACTTAATTAAATCATGAATTGGCTGTCATCTGCACCAGCAAATGATTATTCTCACCCTGGAGAGAATCCAAGACTTTTTGTGTATTCCCACTTAATACTGCAGATTTATAGAAGGCAAGGCAAAAATGTTCATCTATTCCTTATTGCCACAGTCTGTTAATATAATGTGGAAGAGAATAAATCTTGGTCTGGGAATGGGATGATGCAGGTGTCCCCATTCTAGACCAACCCTGTCTTATCTAAAGTTTATCCTTCCCACAGCCTAGAAAAGTACTCTGCACCTGGTAGGCATTTAACGATTGTTGTATATACCACTGTATTATAATCCCACTTCTATCACTAGCTATGCAAAACTAGACAATTCACTTTCCTCTCTGGGTCTCTGTTTCCTTCCCTATAAAATGAGGGAGGCTACACTTAGGTCCCTTCCAGTTCTGACATTCTATGGTCTAAGGTTTCTTCTAGGCCTTTCACTCTATGAAGTTTGGAGTCTTTCCTGCATGGGTACTTTCATAAAGCCTTAGCTCTCACTGCTAAGCCAGTAGAATAGTCAGCTCCTTGGATAATGTGAATGTATGTTTACAGAAAAAAAAACTCTCATTGTGGAGGAAGGGGACATAAATTGAACTTAGGAGACAGCTCTCCTTCCATGGGACATTCACTCACAGACAGAAATGAGACAAAAAAAAAAAAAACCCCCGACAAACTCAAAAGGGAAAAAAGCGTTCACAGTAAAACATGCTAGCTTTGTAGTTTCATTTGAAACCAACAGCAAATCATGAAACGTCATGAAAAATATAAGTCAAGATATAAATCTCCTAGAGTGATTACTAAATGAAGTTAAAATTACCACACTGATCAGTAAACCCCAGAAGAAAAACACAGCTATTACATTTCAGGTCCTTCTGAAACATTTTTCAGCTTTTTAAAACAAACACATAAAACTGGGACATTTGGCCACGTTGCACATTTTGTCCTTTTAAAAAAAAATACAGTATACAGGATGAAAAAAAAAACAAAACCTCTTGTATTCCCCATGTGAATTTTGAATTCTATGCTCAAAACCCCAAGAATAAAAGATCAGCTAGAAGGATTTCAGATTATTTACAAATCCAGCAGGTACGACTGCCAAATGGCTTCGTTCCCATCCTGATCCTGGCTTTCACTTTATCCAGCAGCAACCTCAGCAGGGGCATCTTTTCCATCTTTTGTCCAGGTGACATCTTTACTGATCATCAGTCATCTTAAACAATTCCAGTAGAGCCCCAACAGCGCCAAAGTAGCCCTTCAAAACAAGAGAAAGCATGCAATAAGAAACTATTTCAAAAAATGTTAAAATAGCCAATGACCTGAAAAATTCTTGGAATGTTAAGTCCCTGTTTGGGCTGGATAAGCTCAAATCTAATTCCATTTGAACATCATTAAGTGCTTACTACATGCAATTAATCAATCAAGCATCTAGTAAGCACTTACTATGTTCTGGGAACTCAGATTATGGCTTGGGGAAACAGACAAAAATGAGACGATCCCTGCCTTCAGGGAGTCCAGTGGAGACAGCACATATATAAGACACCACATATATAAACACATAATAAACAGGAACTGTAAATAGGCAGATAGGAACAGTTATTGCCCTCAAAGAGCTTACAAGTAAATACAAGGCAATTTAACACGTCAACTGGGAGACATCAAGCAAGGCTTCAAGGAGGCAATACTTAGGCTGAGCCTAGAAGAAAGATAAGAGTTAGGAGGGAATGAATTCCAAGTTTTTGAGGTTGGGGAGGAGGGATATGTCAGGGGAGAGGAACTCAGAATACAGAAATGTTCTATTTGGTCACACTATAGAATGGGTGAAGCAGAGTCAGAGGGAGATATCTGAGAAAGTGTATAGGAGCCAGACTATGCAGGGCTTTAAAAGCCAGGCTGACAGATTTGAATTTTACCCCAAAGGCAAGAGGGAGCCATTGTGGGTTTTTAAGTAATGGGCTCTTCAAAGTGTGCAGCTTTCTTCTCTTCAACAAGAGTCTCAGAGTTGTTTCTTTTTTTATTTATTTTTAGTTTTCAACATTCACTTCCATAAGATTTAAATTTTCTCCACCTCCCTCCCCTGCATGCAATCCAATATAGGTTCTACATTTAGATTCTTATTAAACATATTTTCACATTAATCACATTGTATAGAAAAATTGGAATGAACGAGAGGAGCCATGAGAAAGAAAAAAAACAGAACAAAGCAAAACAAATTAAGAAAAGAGGGCAAATAGCATGCTTTGAGCTCAGACACCACAGTTCTTTCTCTGGATGTGGATGGCATTTTCCATGATGAGTCTTTTGGAGTTGGCTAAGTCTCTCAAAGTCAATCATAGCACAATGTTGCTGTTACTGTGTACAATGTTCTCCTGGTTCTGCTCACTTCATTCAGCATCAGTTCAAGTAAGTCTTTCCAGGTTTTCCTCAAGTTTACCTGCTCCTCATTTCTTAAAGCATAATAATATTCCATTCTATTCATATACCACAATGTGTTCAGCCATTCCCAAATTGATGGGCATCCCCTCAATTTTCAGCTCTTGGCCACCATAAAAAAGGGCTGCTACAAATATTTTTGTACATGTAGGTCCTTTTCTCATTTTTACAATCTCTTTGAGATACAGCCCTAGAAGTGATACTGCTGCATCAAAGGGCCCTTTGGGAAAAGTACCAAATTGCTCTTCAGAATGGTTGGATCAGTTCACAACCACACCAACAATGAATTAGCGTTGGGATTTTCCCACATCTTCTCCAGCACTTATCATTTTCTTGTTTTGTCACGTCAGCCAGTCTGATAGGTATTATATGGTACCTAAGAGTTGTTTAGATTTGCATTTCTCTAATCAATGGTGGTTTAGAGCATTTTTCATGACTACAAGTGAGCTTTAATTTCTTCCTCTCAGAGTTTTTTTTTAAATTCCAAGTGTCCAGTGACCCTTTTCTCCTCTGTATCACATTCTTTCACCTTCTCATCTTCTCAGGAAGGTCAGGATTTAGATCCCTCTTGATTTTCCCTCAAAGCCTTTGTTTTTCTTCTTATTCAGTAGCTATTGTTTTTAAAGACACATTTCATTCTCCCAGGATAACGTCTCCAACCCTTCCACTGGTGCTTTATCATCTGTTCAATCTGTCCCCTCCTTACCTTACAATCCATCTCTTCCTTCAGCTCAGAACCAGGAATCAAGGACCCAGCATGACTGGTTCAGGCAACTGGTGGCATAGTGGGTTCAGAAAGACCTGAGCTCAAATCCAGCCTCAGATGCTTATTAGTTGTGTGACCCTGGACAAGTCACTTCTGTTTGCCTCGGTTTCCTCAATTGTAAAAGAGGGATAATGAGAGCACCTACATCCCAGGGTTGTTGTGGGGATCAAATGAGATGCATCCCAGGGTTGTTGTGGGGATCAAATGAGATAATTATAAAGCGCTCAGAATGGTACCTGACACAAAGTTCAGGTAAAAGAGTGCTATATTTTGGCCCAAATAAATTTAAGGACCAATGAGTACAATATGTCAATAAAAAATAAAATTTAAGAAATGCTTGCTCCCTTCCCCCTTTCAATGATGTGGATGGCATTATTTATCAAACTTGCAGATTACACAAAGCTGCTGGGGATGGCCAGCATATTAGATGACAGAATCAGGATTCCTACAGATCTTAATAGGCTAGGACAATAAATTGCTTTATAGCAATTAAATTTAATATAAAATTTTAAAAAGCCTTGCACTTGAAATTTAAAGTCTTTTACTCCAAAGGCACCTAGGTGGCACTGTGGACAATGTTGGGCTTAGATCTGAGAAGACCTGAATGCGAATCCTGCCTCAGATACTCACGATATTGATCTTGGGCAAGTCCCTTATCTCTCAGCCTCAGTTTCCTCATCTGTAACATTAGAGAATTGTACCCTATGGCCTCTGACATGTGCCTTACAGCTTTAGATCTAATCCTATGAATTTTTAAAATCAGCTTGACACATACAAGGTAGGAAGTGTGTGCTTTGACAGTAATTAATCTCAAGAAGACTTAAGAATTCCAGTGATCCACAAGCTCAATGAGTTTATAATGAATGCAATTTTAGGCTGCATCAAAGAGAGGCAGTCACTGGGACTAGGGAAAGGACAGTATCTTGTTCCTGGTCAGATCACATCCAGAATAATATGTTCAGTTCTTGGTGACTCTTTAGAAAGGATACAGGTAATCTGGAATGTGTCGAGAAAAGGTCAATGAGGAAGGTGAAGGGTCTTGAGTTCCTGCTCCATGACAAGTGGTTGGAGATGTTTAGCCTGGAGAGAAGAGGTCCCAAACAGTACACGACATTGGTCTTCAAATATTTGGAGAATTGTCATGTGGAAGAGCAATCACACCTGTTCTGAAGGTCCTATAGGGCAGGACAAGTAGTAATGGATGGAAGGTGCAGAGAACCATTTTAAGCTGGATGTAAAGAAAAACACTGCAAAAGTCCGGAATGATCTAAAACCTTGAAAGGTAGCAGGTTCCCCAACACCAAATATCTTCAGGTTTGATGACCATTTGGGTTCGTTCTATATATGAGAAACTTGTTTAGATGCCAGTGTGACTAGGTGGCCTCTGAAATTTCTTTCAATACTAGGATGATGATACAGTGTGACAAGTTCCAAAGGTCTCCTTTATTAGTCAATTATAGTCACAGTCATAGGATTTATAGCTGGAAGGGAACCTCATTTGATAACCAAGACAAAAGTGAAACAGCATTTCCATAGCCACAGAGTAGCAAAGCAATCATCCAAGTCCAGATCCTCTGACTCCAAGGACAAGAAACAGCAAGAGTCATGGAAATCCATTGTTGAGAAGAGAACTGCTGCCTTCTCCCCATGCAGAAATAGCCTGGTACCCTCCTCCCACAGCAGCCAAGAGGCCATGAGACTCCGGTGTAGGCATGGTGAGAATGATGCCTCATCAGCCACCATAATATTGTAAAGGACCATGATGCCTGAGGATGAGAGCAAACAGTGAGAATAAAGGCAGAGGTTCAGCAAAATGGACGATTCCAGAAAAATGTCATTATTGAGGATCTAAGCCCCTTCAAGGGCAGAGACTGATGTTACCTTTCTTTGTGTTTCTAGGGCTTAGCACAGAACGACGAACTGTGCAAAGAGATGAAGGCAGAAGATGGCGTACCAAGTTCAGAGACTAGGCAAGTAGGCCGATCTCTCTAGAACAATTAGGATAAGAAGGGGAATGTTGTGAAATGAGCCTGGAAAGGAAGCTGAGGCCAGATGGTGAAGGTCTTCAAATACCAAGCCTCTCTGTGCTTCAGTTTGGCCTTTTGTAAAATGAGGTGACTGGACTGGGTATTCACATCACTAAATTCTGTATACACAACCTTGGACCACTTCCAAGTAGGAAAAAAAATACTGTCTTATTTCCAGCATTCATTTTCACCAATAGGTATCATGGATAAGTTGTGATTGATACTAGCTGAAGTAATGCCCCTACAGAAGAGAACCACAGAAGCCCTAAAGAATTCAACACAAGCTTTCATGTTCTTTAAGAAAATCAAATGTTTCCCTAATGGATAAATGATCAAAGGATATGAACAGACAATTTTCAGAGGCAGAAATTAAAGATATCTTTAAGCATAGGGAAAAATTGGAACTCTAATGCATCGTTGGTGGAGCTGTGAACTGATACAACCATTCTGGGGAGCAATCTGGAAGTATACCCAAAGGGCTATAAATAACTGCATACCCTTTGACCCAGTAATATCACTTTTGGGGTTGTATCCCAAAGAGATCAAAGAAGTTGGAAAAGGACCCATATGTACAAAAATATTTATTGCAGCTGTCTTTGTGGTGGCAAAAAACTGGAAGTTTAGGGGAATGGCTGAACAAGTTGTGGCATATGAATGTAATGGAATACTATTGTGCTGTAAGACATGGGAAGGAGATGGACTTCATAATTACCTGGAGAGGCTTATACAAATTGATGCTAAGTGAGAAGAGCAGAACCAGGAAAAATTTGTACAGTCACAGACACATCATATAT
>CM053598.1:69040360-69058463 GCA_028646575.1 Pseudocheirus occidentalis | reverse complement strand
TTCTCAGCAATGTACAGTTAAAAGACAACGCTACAAGTCTCAGAGTGGAAGGAGATAGAAAATTTGAAACTCAAGTGATTGTGGAACTGGATCTTGTAAACTAAAAGTAAATAAACAAGTTAATTAAAAAAAAGAAAATCAAATGTGATTTATCTGTCTCTTTATTCTTTTTTTTTAAAAAGAGTAAATCATTCCACACATGATTTATTGCTGTTATTTAGCTGTTTTTTCAATCATATCTGACTCTTCATGACCCCATTTGGGGTTTTCTTAGTAAACTGGAGTCATTTGTCATTTCCTTCTCAGCTCATTTTAAGATGAGGAGCTGAGGCAAACAGGACAAAATGACTTGACCAGGGTCACACAGATAATGTCAGATTGGAAATCAGGTCCTCCTGACTCCAGGGCCAACATTCTTTCTATTGTGTCACCTAGCTGTCTCCATATATGATTGAGTTTGCCTTAAAGACAGAGCAAAAAGTCTCACAGTAGGTACTCATTCTGACATTCATACAAAGTAAATTCCAAAGAGAAAAAAAAAGTCTTCAGTTTGTCTTGAGGTGAATGCCAAATATAATCTACCATCTTCTTCTACTACCTTCCAGATTGTCAGACTAAGGAGACAAATCCATCAACTGACAAAGGAAACAAAAAGAGATCTGTAAAGTATTCATCATTTGGAGAGTGTGGTAGAGACAGACAGAAAGACAGAGAGATGACAAGATGAAAGTCTATAATCTGACTCTGATGCTTCCCAGATGAATGAACCACAGGTAAGCAATTCAATTTCTCTGACCCCTGGTTTTCCCAGGATCACACTTAAGCCAGTGACACTCCATAAGGCTATTGGAACGAAATCACTTTTTTAAATTACAAAGCCCCAGACGCGTGAGAGGAAACTGTGGGCTAGTAGAAAGCTCACGTGGGAGCCCAGAAGATCTGGTTATATGATCCTGGCCACTTACTTATCCCTCTGAGCCTAAAACAGATGAAAATATAGTTGGGAAATACTTAACAAAATCAATACAAATACAATAGAATACAATAGAATAGAGATACAATACAATACAATGCAATACAATAGAGATAGCCTTAACCTTAACATGTGGTATTCTAAGTCAATATGCAGCCAACAGGGATCCTTATGCATGGTCCGGTGGCCCCCATTTCTATTTGGCTTTGACACCCTTGCTCTAGATAATCCCTTAAGACTGCAGACTACAGGTTGCAGAAAGGGTGTTAATCTATATTGAGAGAGGGAATTTCCTCATTTGGAAATGCCTTATATTCATTAAATTACAAATCCAATCCTGTTCCTTCATCCCTATATAAACACGGGCATTTATTTTAGGCCAAAATGATGCCATACGTGTCATACCTACCTCATGTTCCAAGAACAGAGCTTTTAGCTGTCCTTTGGACCAAAAATCCATGGCATATGCTAGCAGCTTCATAGAGACCATATTGATTCTAAGGAAATTCCCAACAAACACCACTCTGTCAATATTCTGCCAGGAAAAAAAAGAATTTTTTTTTTTTACATTACTATATAGAGCTATAGAAACAACAAGTAGAACACATTTCCCCTACAATTTTTATTTTAAATGTCAGTTTCTCAGCATTCTCTGGCTTAATGCCAAGAGTTACCCAATACATTGCTTGGGAGTACTGGAAGGTACATGGGCAGAAAAGAAGGCAGTATCTGCCCTGCCTCCGAAAAAAGAGTTTCATAGCAGTCTGAAGAAGGAGGCAGCATGAAATCTAGGTCCCCACTGATGGTCCAACTACAACCATAGCACTGCTTGCTCCTGTACACATTATCAAAAGGCTGCCATCAACTCTCGGCTATGTGCTTTTGCTCAAACATTTCCCCATGCTTAGGAGATAGTCCCCTTCCCACCCTGCTGAGTCAACATCAACAGTAATCAATAATAACAGGTGGCATTTCTATAGACCTTTCAGCTTCACAAAGCACTTTATACACATTAACCCAACTGATCTTCAAAATAATCCTGTGAAATAGGCATGAAGGTATTCTTGCTCCCATTCAACAGACGAGGAAATTGAGACTCAAAGAGGTGAATGGGTTTGCCCACAGTCACCCAAGTAGTGTCAAAGGCAGGTCTCTTCCTAGTTCTAAGACCAGCATTCTAGCTACTACCTTACATAGCCTCTCAGAAGCCCCTCCCTTCTATAAAGTTTACCCTGAGTCCCCAGATAAAAACAATATCTCCCTCATCAAATTTCAGATAACAATTTACCTGACCCACTTTTGCCTCCCAATCATGCTTTACCTTCGTAATATACTCATGTGTTATTATATCTCCATTATCAGACTGTAGGCTCCTTAATGGCCGAGATGGTGTCATTTTTCTGTCTTTGAACCCCTAGTGAGAATGCCTTGCACACAGAGGGTAACCAATGTTTGTTTGTTTGTTGAATCTGAATTGTTCCATATTCCCTGAGCACAGAATAACCAATAGTGGGTAAAGGGAGACCCAAAGCACAAAAGGACAGTACAAGCAAGCCAACCTAGGGTTTCTAGGTAATTAAATGGGTAATTAAAAATGGGCATAAATGAACAACAATTGGTACCACTTTTGCAACCCAAATGTTGCCGGGGATCCAAGTCCTGCATGTTGGCCAAATCTCTGGTCTACAGAAGACATCCAAGGGGATGGTAAAGAGAAAAGCAAATTAGTTCCTCAAGGTAAACCTTACCTGCATGGTAGCACTCTCAACTGGAAGGTTGTGGGAGAGGAAGGAGTTAGGGGTTTAACCTGAAATGACACTTGCCAATGTAATTTCATTTCATCCTGAGCTTCTAGAAATGCAATGAAGGAGCCAGAGCATGACTCTCAAACCAAGAAACAATTTTTTAAAAAGCACCTGTTCAACTCAGATGGTTCAAGGCTACAGAAGGCCAAACGTGGCATTCCTTCCAAGCACAGGATATGTGTAACCCAGGAAGTAGGCTATTGTACTTAGCAGTTTTATTTATAAATAACTGGAAACAAAAGGGAAAAACTCATGCTTTTACCACCCAACATTTTAAATCCTCAGAAGGCAGCATGGTGTGTTGAAAAGTGTGCTAGAGGTTGCACTGAAGGCTGTGGCTACAAATCCCAGTTCTACCACTTAACCACCTACATGACAGGGAAGTCAGTTAAACATCCTGGATTTCAGAACCTTTTCTTTAACATAGAGGTTGGATTAATAGGCCTCTCAGGTCTCTTTTAGCTTTCAACCTATGATCCTTTGACTAGACCAGGCATTAAAGATCTGTCATACTTGGAGAATAAACTTACACTAGAGATAATAACCATAATTTATGTAGGGCATCCCAAAAGACTTAATGGAATTTGGGCTTTAATAGGTTTAAATTGCACTAAGACTTCTGTAGCAGCCTGGATGGTATTGTTTTACAAGCATGACCTCTATGTGGCAGAGTGGGAAAGACACATGATCTATAGTCAAATATTCTAGATTCAAATCCTCTAATGCTTACTGCCCACAGGACTTTGGTCAAGTCCCTTTTCCTCCCTGGGTCTTAGTTTCCTAAGTCAAAGAATGGGTTGGACTAAGATGGCCCCTGAATGCCAATCCTAGGTTTCTCACAACCACTCTGTATAATGAGTACTACAAGTCTTTTCATCCCCATTTTAGAGATGAGGAAACTGAAGCTCAGAGGTTAAATGAAGAGTCCAAGGTCATACAGCTAGTAAATTTCAGAGATAAGACTGGAAACCAGGTTTCCCTGTCTTCAAGTCCATTCCTCCTAGCTATTATTCTACTCTACGCTTCCCCATTCACATTTGTGTTACTATGCTATCCCTACTTGTATTACTATGCCATACATGTAGACTAACTCTAAATCCCACACACTTGGAAACAGAAATGAGCTAACTGCTTTTCCCACTCCCCAGACCTCCCAGGTTGCTTGGACTCCAACTCAGTCATCACCAACCAAGTGGACCTGCTGACAGAGTTTGCCCTCCAAACAATAGCTCTGTTGCTATGGAAACATTTCAGAGAAGGGGAGTCCAGCCTTGGAAACCAGTATTACTTTCCCTGTCCAGTATATCAAGAGCAAGCAGAACCTAGAGGAACCTCCATTTCCAATGGCTTGAATTTCTAGCCATGTAAAACCCTGAGGATCTGATTTCTATGGGCAATCCCATTCTGACCCTGGGTTTCAACGAGTCTTGCTTCTTAGAATAGGGCAGTAACCACCATGATCCATGGGAATTTGAAAGAGAAAGGCCATGTGCGAATAGGCAAACTGCCTTCAACAGAGAGGGAGGTGGCAGTGAATATTAAAAAGGAAGAGAAGGCCTGGGAAGAGACCAATTAAATTCAGAGGAAAGGTTTTTCCCTTTCCCTCTTTTACAACACAATGTTGCCAGAGAATGAAGCTTCTCCTTGCACTGAGGAAAAGTATCAATCTCAACAGTCTTGGGATAGGACTGGTAGAGAGCCCAGGACAAGAAGACATTAAAAGCTGACAGTAAATGAAGCAGTCTGACGGTCAGGGAAGCCAGACTTCTAAAGGGACAGGACTTCTCAATAAGAATGTAAAATTAAAGATTGAAAAAATAAGCAAAAAAAAAAAACCAAAAAACCCCTACAACCCTTCCCTCTCTAGAAAACTCTCTGGGGAACTTATCCTATGGAGCTCATAGGAAAAATCCTACTCGGTGAAACACTTGGGGCTAGGGCAGGGAGAGAATGCTCCCACAAGCTGGCAAAAACACATGGCCGTGGAATCTAGCCCACGAACCTCTAATAGAGTCCTTTTCTTCTACTGATACTGCCTGGGATACTTTCAGACCCCAGACAGTAAAACCATTTCCATAAGTCTTACAATTCTTCCCATGGCTATAGGATCATTCCAGACATGTTAAGTCTGGTTAAGCCTCCCATGGACATCCCACTGCACTACTGCCATAGTATTTTCTCAAAAGAGAAAACACATTTAGATACTAACCCAACCAGGCCATAAACAGCAAGGAACACTTTAACAAGATAGAAATAAGGGAAAAGAGAAGACAACCAATGCTCTGGGGAGAGTGGCAGGTGTTATCTGTCGATTGACCTTTGGAAGATCATGAACATGTTCCACTCTATACATATTAGTCTGAGGACATATTTGGCAGTTGGGAGCGAGGAGTGGAGAGGATCCTTTGGAAGATAATATTTTTTAAAAAACCAAACAAACACCAAAGCCTTCTAGCACAGGGTGTTCTGAAGGCAGGAGAGGACAGACTTTGAAAAGACACATCTCTAGAATGTGTTCATTTAATTTTCTGTTATAACAGCTCCAAGGCTAAAGACTAGATTTTAACCTGATTTTCAAATCCATACTTATATACAGATTGTGAAGGATAACAAACACACTTTCCTATGTGAAATAAATACAGTGGAAGGCCATTGGAATCCTAGAATTTGGAGACGGGACTAATACCTTCATGGGTTGATTTCATATTAGACCTCAGCTGTATTGCAGACATGTTTTGGGGTGATGTGACTTGCATATGTTGTCAGTTCTGCAAAGGCTTTTAAGAGGCCATCTGGTCCAACCCCTTTGTTCTACAGTTGAGGAAACCAAAGTAGAAAGCAATTAAGGGACTTGCTTGAAGTCACACAGAGCCAGGACCTGAATTCAAGTTTTCTAAGTTCAATATGGTTTTTCCCCTGTCCTGTCTTGCTTTTCTAATCATAAGCCAAGTTACGATCAGTTTGGACAGCAATTGCATGCTTTGGTAAGCAGCTAACTTCACTCCCTCTATTGTCTCTGCCACTCAGGGATCAGAGATCATAGGAGCTCAGAGCTTGGAAGAACCTTAGAAAATCATATACTCCAAATCTCCCTCCTCTCTTCCTGGCCAAACTCTCTTCTCCTTCATCAAGTTAAGTCGGACACTTTGCATTTCAGAAAGCAACTATTTGTCAAAAGGTTATCTTTGCAAAAGTTCAAAAGAGGCATCACAGCAAATTGATAATTTCCTGTAACTAGGGGTGGGGTGGGGGTCGGGTGGGGGGGTTCTGCCGGCCTCCGCTGCCACTCTCTGTGCTTTGATAGCCCTGTACAATGCTGCTTGAACTCCACGCCACAAGGCAACACTGTAGAGAAGCCGAAAGCAGAAAGAAGAAAGGATGAAGGTGAAGCAAGGATTCCCATTGAGTTTCTGGCAGTGAAACTGAGTTGAACTGCTTCAGAGTCTCATTCTACCAATAACTCTTCGCATGAAGATACAAGGAAACAAACAAAAGAAAACGTGCAAAGAATTGCAGATCCCACTTCCTTAGGCATGTGATGAATGATGATGGCTTATCAGGGTTAGCTTGGATTTGAAACTTACAATGCTGCCATTTCCAAACGAACTGACTTGGCATTGGGGATCATGCAGAGCCAAAGAAGGTCATGGTGTAGTGGAAAGAGCACAGGCTTTGCACTCAGGAGAACTGGGTTCGAGCCTTAGCTCTACCACTTCTTGGCTATGAAGCCTTGATTAAGTAGATGAAGGGCTTTGAGCCTTCTTAGGATTTCTTACTGGTAAGAATGATACTTCTGCTGACATACCTCAAGGGTCTTTAGAGGATCAAATGAAGCTGCACATATCCAGTGCTTTGTAATATTTAAAGTACTCTAAAGATGGACACTGTTGTTGTCATTGTTACTACCATTGCTAAAAGACCCTATAACCACCAACTGCTAGAATTGGAAATGGCGTGAGAAATCACAAGAGGACAGACCTAGATCATAAGGTCATGGATTTAGAAGGAGCCCCGGAAGCCTGAGGCCTATGTAGGCTGTGATTTGCTCAAGGTCAGGCGGAATTTGAACCCAGGAACTCTGACTCCAAAGCCAATGATGCTCTTTCTACTCTACTACACTGCCTCCCACGATCACATAGTCCAACCACACTTAAAAATGAGGTGGTTGAGGCCCACCCGTCAAGGTGAAGTGATTTATCCCAAGTCAGAAAGCAAGGAAGGGGCACAGGCAAGACTCTTGAACCTCCTGTCCTAGGATTTTTCTAATTGGAAACAATTTTCTTTTTCCTCTTCAAAAACATTTTTATTTTAAGTAGACTAATTGAAAGTATGTTTTTATTTTCTTTTTTCTCCTTAAAAAATACTGGCCTTTTCCTATTACAGTACCAGTCTCCTTTGAGAGTCCGCATTTTATGAGATGTGTACAGACTGAACAAGGAGGGGATTTTACTGAAACATTAACAAAAATCAAAAAAGCTACTGAAAAGAAAAGGCCAAAATGCAAGAAGAAATGAGCATGCATTGCATAGGCAGATGGTGGGTCTGTAACCTTACCTCGTTCTGGGCACACATCCGAGCAATGGAGCCGATGTTATTTGTAATGGTGACCAAAGTCGCTCTGGCTAGGTCCTCTTTGCTGATGGCATCTCGTTTTTCTTTACTCATCATGTTGCCAAAGCTATGTTGGAAATATTAGCAAAGGGGTTCAAATCATCCCAAAACAAGGACCACATTTCACCCACGTGACTGTGGCAAAATTCTTCCATAACTTTTGTCTGGACAACTTTGCCTGTGACTTACAAGCCCTAATTTTGCTACCATGGTTTGTACTCAGAAAATATTTTTATATCAGTGGTTGGCTTCTTTTTTCTTTTCTTTTCTCTTTTCTTTTTGAGATGGACCACTGATGAGGAAAGGGGTGGTGGTGGTGGTGGTGGTGGTGGTGGTAGTGGTGGTAAAAACGCCCCCAAGCAAGTACTTAACAAGGGAAAATGGTGGTAATTGTTAAAACATCCCAAAGTAGCCCTATTTAGAACACATGTTTCAACAGCATGAAAGTTTCTGTGCTTGCTAAGATGTCAAAATCAGCTCCGAGCTCTTCTACACTATGTACTGAACTAGTCTGTATCAGCGGGGGCATGGCCACATCAGAAGACATTCGGGGCATTGGCAGCCATGTTTTCAATTGTTACTGTACCTGCCTAGGACAAGAGTACCATAGGCTTTGGAGCTGGAAGGGGCCTTAGAGATCATCTAGTCCAACCGTCTCATTTTACAGGTGAGGAAACTGAGGCCCAAAGAGCTTAGGTGACTTGCCCAAGGTCACATAGTAGCAGAGTTGGGATTCAAACCCAAGACCTCTGACTCCAAATCCAGTGCACTCTTTCCACTACACCACTCTCTACTTAGTCTCTACCTTGATGCTACAGCAGATCCTTGAAGGCCAAATCGTTCATAGTCTCCTCCATAAATATCCTTCACCAGCTTATCAACATTGGTGCTGTCTCCTTTAGCTGCCATTTCCAGAGCTTCTTCAAAGGTCTCACAACCAGTCAGCAAACAGCACAGGCCTAGGAATGTTCCACCTCCAAGACTAAAGGAACAATAAGGTTTATTTTTTTTAAGACTTGTTTTAAAAAGTGCCCACCGAGGTACCCAAAGAGGCACATTTAGAACATTAGCACAGCAATGAGGCAGGAGGAGAAAAACAAGGGATAGTTCACATCAAATGGACTAGGGCTCGGAGCAGCTCAGAGTGAAGGCTAGACCAGGGAGTGGGAGCTGAGTTGGCTAGGATTAAAAACAAACACCTTACGAAAATGGCATGCCCTTGGCCTTGGGATGAAAGCCATATCAACAAGGTTTCCATGAGTTACAGTTGTGAGACCTTGGGCTAGTCCATTAACTGGACAGCCTCAGTTGCTGAACATATTACAGAAGGCTGAAGGTAACTTTCCTCTCTGGATAGTTTGTGTGTGGGAAATAACTAGAGTCATTTAATAAACATAAAAAGTACATGTAGTTGATATGCAGGCTAGAAATAAATTGTGCATGCATTAAATAGGGAAACCATAAATGGAATCTTCAACCCTCCAACAAAAATATCGACTTTGGCTTCTCCTGCCTGGAGAATTCTTCCTTCTTTCCTCTGATCTCATTCCTCTCAGTGGCACAATCCCATTTATGCAGGTGTATTTCTTAAATGAGATTTCTGAGAGGAAGCAACTCATCTGAGATCCTGGCCAATTGCATCTGAGAAAAGATGATTAACATTCTGCAATCCCTCAACAGCATAAAATGGCAAGGATGTCTGACTTCTTATCTGAGCTGGACATATTCTCTGACCCCTCAGACAAATGTGCATTTGATACAGAGAGAGAAAGAGAGAGACAGAGAGAGAGAAAGACAGAGACAGAGACAGAGACAGAGAGAGAGAGAGAAACCACTTGAATGTCTCTATTTAAAATTTGTCTTGTCATCTGTTTAAGTACATTTAAATTGTCCTGGAAAAGGGGTAATGGCTCCTTTAAAAAACATTTTGGGAACAAAAGGAAAAGAAGCTAGAAGTCTAATACTAAAGTCAGCTGCATGGGGATTATCTGAGAGAAGAGGAGCCAGGTTAAGTGAAGAGCAAAGCTAACAACTAGAGAAGCCCCTGACAGGGCCATGGTCATCACATGGTGCAGATATCTGCACACTGTCGTGATTCCTTTTGCTTGAAAGAAAGAAAACAAAATGCAGAGGCAGTGAGGCAGGAGCTTGAAAGGCAAAAAAAATCCTTTGTGGGGAGGAATTTGAAGCAGACAGTCAAAGGTCTATATAAATAGGAGAGGCTCATGAGGACTTCTTACACCATGCTGCTCTGAAATCCCAAAGTACCAAAAACATATGGCGCAAAGAGCTTTGAAGACTAACAAAACACTGTTTTCCACCTTGGATTGGGAGGAAAAAACAGAGGTGGATTAAGTAGTGATCCCTACTAGTAAAAATTTGGTGACTGGGCAAGTCACTTATCCCCAATTGCCCTGCCTTCTCCCCTCCAGAAAGACAACAAAAAAAGAATAAAAAGTTGGTGAGAAGGGTACTGTATTATGCCTATTATGCCATTTGCATTTCCTTAAATGTCTTTTAATATTAGCTAGGGTTAAAGTAGCAACAGCTTATATTTTTAAAGGTTATATTAATAAAAAGTTATGTTTTGGGGTTTTTTTAATCTTATTGAACAGGAATCACATAATCTGTGTTCCTCAGTAACCCACTGCCTATGGAAAGATTGGCCATTTGGACTCCATGGCCACAAGCCAGGTATTGTCCTTCAGTTAATGGCAACAATCTAAACTGTGGGCGCAGCAGTGGAGAAATACCATCATATACATCTGTTTGTAAACCCAGAGCTAGACAGGGACAACAAATGTAATAATGGTATTTATAAGATAGCATGGTCTTGGTAAACTGACTGCCTTAGAAGGAAGGCCATTCATTATTAGGTAATATGTACAGCTGAAGAGGTAAGTGATTTCAAACAAAGGAATCTAAATTAAGTAGGTGGAAAATAACTCATGCAGTCACAAAGCTGGGAAACAATGTATGAACACACCAGAAACAAAAGGTTCCTTGCCTATACAGCAAGTGGAGGATATTACATATAAAGATCTGATTAACTGGGCCCATATTTAGGATGTAATTGGAAATGTATTAGTTTCTCAGTAATAGTCAGAACCAAAACTTATCACTGAAAATTTTCATGGCAGATGGTAAGCTCTCTAGGCCTTAGCTGATGGTCTTTTGTAAGGTGTTCTCAAACTAAAACTATTCAGCCCCTGGCAGTCAGCTTTCTGGTGGTAGATTCCTATGGTACTTAGATAAGCTGTTCTTCAGAAAGACAGACATATCCCCATCCCCAAGGGCCTACACTTACACTGCACATTACCAAAATTTTGTAGTGCTAGGTATTTTTTTTTTAAAAGAAGTCTTTCTTTTGAGATGGACCCTTGAGAAACTTAAGCTCACAAGGGAAAGAGAAAGAATTCTCTATCTCTTGCCTTGATTTTTCATGCTCATTCCAGCTCTCAGAATTTCTAGCTCCATTCAGAACCCCAGCTCAAGTGCTCTCTTCACTCACTCCTCTCTTGATCTCCACAATAAAACCATCTTCCTTTTCCCTCCTATGACACACTCCCATCCCCAAATGATTTTGCATTTACTTGGTGTCCCTTTTATATTTGTTCACCAATATACATATTCTTTCCACCTAGCAGAATGTAAGCTCTTCAAAAACATGAGCTGATTTCATGGGGTTTTTTTTTTCTTTGAATCTCCCATACCTACCACAGACAAATGCTAGTGGGAAAGAATTAATGATTTAAAAAAAAAAAAACACCAGTATTACCCCGTCTGAGAGTCTAAATTTTCCTCAGAAAGGTTTTCTCTCTCTTAAAAAGATTTCCTCAAAAAGGTAAGCCCTTCACTTAAGATTAAATGCATTTCAGCAAAGTATGCTTGTAAAGTTCATTTATCTAAGTGAATACAGTTTTCCAATTGACTTCTGTAATAAATTGAAAGACATTTTGCCAGAAAAAAAAAATGTTGGTCCCCAAACATTTTTTTAAAATCCCATTTAAGAAAGTGCAAACCATAATTTAAAAAAAAATATTTTGAAGGAAATAACTTCCTATAATATTGTTTGTCTACTCAAACAAAATAAAAAACACACCATTAAAAGAGAATATGGTATAAAGCTGACAAATTGTAGCAATACAAGAATCTTTCTCACTGTCTTTTAAAGGAATCAACAGGCCCTGAAGAGTCTGGAGATTAGCTAAGTTTTTCAGCAGGTATGGCTAGAGGAAGGGTGGGCAGAAACAGAAGTGGATAAAGGTAAAGAGAAGAAATAATTTTCAAGTTTCTTAACTTCAATCTGCAATTCACTTTTAACTTAGGGACCATCTTCAATAACTCCATTAGTGATCCCTCAAGAGAAAATTCCTGTTTTCTCAGTCACTGCACCTTTAACAGAAAATCCAGGTTCTGAAATAATTCAATATGCTCACAACTTTATTATTAAGCTGCAAAGTTCATTTGGGTCTTCATAGTTCCTTCCCAGCAGTTCTAAAAAATTAGGCTATAAAGATTGGCATCATACATTGCAGTGAATCTCAGAATATATTCTAAGCAAACCCTTCTACCCACTGAACAGGACCTGAGTTCTCTTGCTCTACTGGCAAAGGCCAATAGTCCCTAATCCTAGAATGGTTTCTCTAACCACCCCACCCTGCCACCCAGTCAAAACACACACACTTAATTTGCACCAATCTTTAAAGTTCAACTCAAATGCTCTGTGAAGTCACCCCCAGTATCATCATAAAGGACCCTCTCCCTCAAAGTTCTAATAGTAATTTGGCTTTTAACTCATGTAGTTATTTTATAATCCTATGTACTAAAGTAATCTATATGGGATGTTTTATTCTGCAGAAGACTACAAGCTCTATGAAATCAGGATTTATCTAAATTTTCTATATCCCTTAATTCCTAACACAGTACACTAAACACAGTTAGTAGGTGATTCATGTTACTTGGATTAAATAAAACAATCTTATGTAAAAATCAATGCATCAGGAACCCAGCCTGAATATTACTGATCACCATATCATCATACTGTAAACAGAATCAAAATTTAGAGCGAAAAGAAATCTTAAGGAGATCAGATGGTTCAATCACTCATTTTACAGACGAGGAAGTTGAGGACCACAGAGACAGGAAATAACTTGCCCACGATCATATCTGTAATGAGTAGCAGTGTGAGGCCCTCCAATGTCTTTAAAAACCTAGGGAACGAAGACTGTTATACTGCAGCAGCAGAAGGTTCTCCTTAAGGAAGATCTATTTACCTGGTCCCTGTAACTCTTTTATAGTTGTCCTTGGAATATACTGCTAGGATGCTAACACCTGAGCCCATGTTAACCAGCAACATGGGGTATGGATTATCAAGGCAGTAAGGCTTTTTTTGACACTGTTCAGGATCTGTGGGTTTTTCAAAATAGTAACACTCGGGTTTGCCATTGAAGCCGATGGAGTCAACATAGAGCAGCCCTTGTATCAAACAGTCCAATTCATCCAGCTTGTGGAGCTGCAGATTGGCGATCTGAAAGAAAACAAGAAACCAAGGAGAAAGGGATGGTTAGGGCATAAAATGAGACCAGAGAGGCTCAAGTGTGGTCCTTAGATCTATTTGCAGAGCTACCCAGGATTAAAGGAGTACAGCTATCATTCTTAACAGGGAGTTCCAAAGACATTTAGAGGAAGAAAAAAAAGAATCTAGAAAGGCAAAAGTTGAAAGAAGGCAGATTTTTTTTTAGTTCAATAAAAGAAAAGATTCTCTTAACTTGAATTCTCTAATAACAGATACAGTTGAAGCTGAGCTGAGGCTGTGGGTCCTAAGCAGAGGCCAGATCATGCTGAGCCAGGAATGCTACTGCATGTGCAAGGCTTGCATTTTGTGAAAAGGAGGTCCTCTGACTTAAGAGTCTGTAATTCTCATTCACAGACAAGCATATTGTATATATACACTATAAGACATATGCTCATCTTATTTCTAAGAAACTATTCATTAGCATGTTGCAAAAAAAAGGGCTCTTAAAAGGGGAAGTCGGAAGAGAGTGACCAGGCAGCAACACAAAACCACACATTTATTGCTCTGCCTTGGAAACAAATACAGAAGTAATGTTTTTATTATTAGCGACTCCTACTCACGTTTGGATAGAGCTTCACTCTATTTAGAGCTATATGGACTCAAAACCAGAAGGGGCCTTAGAAATTTTCTAGTCTAATCTCCTCCTTTTAAACATGAAGAAATTGAGTTCTGGAGATGTTTAAAGTGAATGCCCAAGGTGGTCGAGTCAGGGTTTGAACACAAATCCTTTGATCCCACATCCAGGAATCTTTCCACTGTATCACACAGTCACTTCTCTCATAATAACCCTGAGCCACAGCTAGTATATATTATCCCCATTTTATAGATGAAGAAATTGAGACTTGGAGATACTGAGGAGTTTGCTCATAGTTGTATAACCAGTCAAGGCTGGAGGTTTTTTCCAGTAGACCATACTTCCTCTCATGGGAAATCTGATGGAACAAGGTGACAACTGGAAGTTGAGAGCTTGGGTATTAGGCCTACCTACTGAAGGCACAAACCTACTACTATTAAACTTAGTGGTACTGAGCTAGAAAACTGTTTCTCTCTTGCCTGGGAGGAAGTCCTGACTATCTGAGGTTCAGAAAGGAAATAAGAAGGAAAGAAAGACAAGAAACTATCAACAGCAAAGTCAGATCAAATATGATTAAATTTTTATTTTTAGACTATATGTAATATTTAAAAAGGGAGTTCTATCTATATTATGTTACTTCTACCATAAAAACAAACTCACAGATTTATTCAAAGGGATCTGAGAGGTCCTTGAGTCTTACACCTCTTCATTTTACCAATGAGGAAACTGAGTTACAAAGAGGTTCTGGGCTCATACAGCCACTAAGTATCTGAGGCAGAATTTGAGCCCAAGTCTTCCTGTCTCCTGAGTTGATCATAGTTTAACTTTCCAAAATGTAGGGTTCCAAAAAGTAGTACTCATTTCAGACAAAAAGACAAAGGGAAAAAACCGCTGACCTCTTGGCCCACCAAAAGTCCCCCCAAGACAGTAAACACAGCTTTGTACAAAAGCAGAGAGATAAGTGGAGAAAACACAGGAGTGTTTTCTGATGCCCTGGGTCATCCAGTTTCACCCCTTTCTAGTCGTGTCACACAAATTGAGTCCTGGGCTATGGGCTCATAGCAGTGAAGTGTGGGTGTTAGACTAGATGAGCTCTAATGACCCTTGGACCCAGTGCAAAGGTTTTATGAATTCTATAATTCTGAGAAAATATTCCCCTTGTGAACACAGCCAATTGTTTCAAGAAGGCCTCCAAAAAGAGCCAATACCAAACATCTGACTTGTTCTTTCCTACCTATGGGGAGAGGAAAGCCCTTGAGAGATCTTGTAAGTTCTTTGACAAGGAATATTGGGAAAATATTCCCCTAATAGAAGTTGTTTTGTTTCGTTTTACCCAGTCTAAACCTGCTGTTACCTCAGATACATGAAATGTTAGATCTTGAAGGATACTTAAGATATCATCTAGTCAAGCCACCTGATAGCTATAAGGAAAGGCAAGTTCATAAAAGTGGAGAAAACGGCCCATAATTATAAAGCTGATAGGTAGCAGAGGTAGTACCCAAACTCGAGTCCCCAGATCCCTAAACTCCAAGTCTACTATTCTTCCCCTTTTTTACTTAGCTGAAGTGGTGACCTTAGACAAGTCATAAGCTCATCCAACCTTATATTTCTCTGACACTACTACTGCCCCCCAGGGTTTTTGAAAATCAAGTGAGAAATCAATCCAAGACTCACACTTGAAAATCAGTAAACAGACATATAGAGAACTCATCTTTATAGAGAATACTCGTGGAAAGTGGAGGAACCATGCCAGGAAGAATGATGAATAAAATGATACAAAGGTCAGTGTAAAGGACTAAAGTGGTAACGAGTTAGCATATCCATGATCTAACTGAATGGACAGCAGTTTCATCAACCTTTCCTGGTATCATAGGTCAATCTGCTTAAAAATTAATCTTGGATAATAAATAATAGTGAAGGCCATACCCACAAAAGCACTGTCAACAAAAGATAGGCCATGAGACAGACTGGTGAAATGTCCTGAATGCAAACTAGAAAATAAATAGCTAAAGCAAAGAAATTTAAAACAACAAGGCAGAGTGCATGTAAGTGTACACACACACGTGCACACACACACACACACACACACACACAGGGAGAGACAGACAGAAAGAGAGAGATTTTCAAGGAATAGGCTTCTCACCAGTTTCTCCCAAACCATCCTAAAAATAAATCATAGAATATGAGATCAAAAGGACTTCAATCCATATATAAACAAAAATCCCCTCTGCTGTAAGATCTCCAATAAGAAGTCACAAAGACCTTGCTTGAGTCTTTCTCCTAGAGTAGCGGTTCTCAACCTGTGGGTTATGTTCAATTTAAATACTTCCTACATATCAGATATTTATATTACAATTCATACCAGTAGCAAAATTACAGTTATGAAGTAGCAACTTGGTTGGGGGTCACCACATGAGGAACTGTATTAAAGGGTCGTGGCATTAGGAAGGTTGAAAACCACTGTCCTAGAGGCAGCCCTGTTCATTTTTGGAGAGAAAGCTTTTTTCTTACATTAAACCTAACCTGTTCCTCAGAAACTCCTAAGGATTGTTTCAGGTCTGCCCTCTAGGGCCAAGCAGGACAAGTCTCCTCCCTCTTTCAAGGACCTACCCCCTAAGTGTTCTGCTCTCCTGGTTAAATTTCTCCAGTTCTTTTCACCAATCATTGGGCAGCAAAGTCTTGAAGACCTTTATTCTTTTGGTCGACTTCTGCCATACACTTTCCAACATCCTTCCTAAAACTTAATGCCCACTGGGTAAATCCAACACTTCAGATCTGGCCAGAGCAGAGTAAGACCAAAACCACCTAGACACAACTGACCAGTTGAAGACCACTTTAGCTTTTCTTGGTAGCTGTATCACACTACAGACTCTCAGAGCTTCAGAACAATAAATGCCTCAAGGGCTTCTTTCCACCCACCCCCACCTCCACCCCTGACAAAGTGCTCTCTATCCACATCTCACCTTCCCACACATAGTTATGAAGATGATTGTTTTTGCCCAAAGTATAGAAATTTCTATTTGTCTCAATTAAATTTCTCCTTATTAAATTTGTTCCCATATTCTAGCCTATCAAGATCTTTCTCAATCCTAACATTTTCATCCAAAGTGCAAGGTATCCCTTCCAGTTTTGGATTGATTAGACTGAAGGACTGATTGAATCATTCATTCATTCAAGAAGCATTTACCCAAAACATGCTACAATGAAAGCTAAAACATGCTATATCTATCTTCATCCAAAGTCATTGATTAAAACATTGAAAAGCAAAGAGCCAAGGACAGATCTCTGAGGCACTGTGCTAGAGATCTTTCTCTATGGCGGTCACTAATGAGGATTCTCTGTATCATCACTCAATTGGTTCCAAGTGTACCAATTGCCCAGTCCACATCTCTCCATCTCAGCTCCAATCAGCAAGCTAATGCTTTGTTTTGCATAAATAAGATGGAGTAAATCCATCTTTGTTCAGACACCAGAGAAATCTGGTCAATTTAGTATAGAATTTAAAATGTGAAATAATTTTTAAAGAAATTCACATATTTTCACTACTTTAAAATATTCTAAAACCTAAATGTTTACTTGCTGTTCTTCATAAACAATACTAGCTTTCCTTGCCCACTTCTGCCTAGCTGTCCCCAATGCCTGGACTGCTCTCTCTCTCCAAGTCTCAATCTCCTGGTTTCCTTCAAGACTCAACCCAAATCCACATTCTACAAAGGGCTTTTCCTTCCCCTCAATGCTAGTGTCTTCCTCTGAGATGACCTCTCATTTACATTGGGTATAGAGATACACTGTTGCAAACAACATAGTTGTTTGAATGTTTTCTGTTTGAAAAGCTGGGAATTTGTTGTTCTACCTCTTTTACTAAGTAATTACCTTAATTTGAGAAAGCCTCTTGCAAGTAGTCCAGGTCCTGGGTAGTACAGATCTTTAAAGGAGACTTTATAGAAGTGACTAATGTCTTTATTTCTTTTTATGTGTGTGCTGTCCCCTGGGCTCAAAAATACCTTCCTCTTAGTCACTTCAACAGCCTTTTGTTGTGTTATGTGATGATACCAAGATGAAAAATGATAGCCCTTGCCCTCAGGCAGCTTACGGTGTACAGCAGGGGCGTGTGTGTAGAGCTCTTACGTACAAAGCTAAAGACAGTACAGGGAGTACCAAAATGTTTTTGGTATGTTCTATCTGTATGTGATACAATATGATGGACCATCATAGATCCAGAAAAAATGCTCTAGGGAAAGAAGACAACAGTTTCAGCTGAGAAAAGCAAGGTACTGTGGAGGAAGAGGTACCCAAGCTGAGTCTTCATGTAAAGGGGAGATTCTGAAGGGGGAAGATGAGGAATGGAGGGTATTCCTACCCAACTATTTGGAGGGAAAATCAGTTGGTAGCACATCTCTACCTCAGTGAACACCTGAAAACCTGGGACTGCAGAACTATGTACTTAAGAATCAATCTTGGGGCAGCTAAGTGGACCAGGGAATAGAGCACCAGCCCTGGAGTGAGGAGGACCTGGGTTCAAATTCAGCCTCAGATACTTAACACAAAACTAGCCATGTGAC
>CM053598.1:69015360-69035360 GCA_028646575.1 Pseudocheirus occidentalis | reverse complement strand
CCCTTTGTTTGCTTAGTGTGGAGTTCTTAAGGCCTCCTAACTAGTGTCATCAGTGTTGCAATATACTATGCTGATCCTGTTGGACTTTGGTGTTCATCTTTTTGGAGGGAAAGGGTAAAGGGAAGAAGAATAAAAGGGAAAATACCTGCATTCATGGCTGAATATGTGGGCAGGAAGAATAACTCTGCCTATCCAGTCAATAAGTTCACAGAAACCTAAGCCTCACTTGATAAGCAAAGAGAGAAGCTACAGGAGGCTCCAATCTCTCACTGTCAACATTCACACTGGCCAGAAATGAATGCACAGAAATCAAAGGGACCTAATAATCACTGACAATGTACAAGCAGCCTCAAAAGTCTACTTTGCAAATGTGTTAGATTGATTCCCTCCCAAATCTGATCATTCCAATATTGTACAGGGAGAGATGGGCCGTGTTTCTCTTTCCCAAACATTCTGTGTATGTGAATCCTTTTAACATTCAAACATCGAACAGACCTATTCACAGTGAAAACATAATAAGTAAGATCCTTCTGTACATAAACTATGTACTGAAAGCATGATATCTTGAGGATTTTTGGAAACTACATTAAAGTCACTGGGGAGAGATTTCAACAGGCAAACACATGCAAAGTGGCAGTGATCCGGGCATGAAGAATGGTGTGGGTAAACAAAATCAAGAAATGGCAGGACAAGCAGCTAGAAGTCTAGCTGGCCTAGAATGTCCAGATTGTGAAAGGGAATATAAGACAACTAGAAAGGCACCTGGGAGTCATATTGGAAAAGGTCTCCCTTGTCAGGCATTTGTATTTAGTTCTACGGAGAATTACTGAAGGTTTCTGGACAGGGGAAGGATCTGATCAGATATGGGTTCTGCTTAACCCCAGAAGGCAGAAAAGTAGGTGCAAGATGGGAAAGGCAGAGGTCAGCTCTCTAGGAGGTCAAATTTCCCAAAATTAGTGCTTTCTTAAAGCAGAATGATCTTCAGGAGGTAGTGGGAAAGCTTTAGGGACAGCTGTACAAATATTTTTCAAGGACTTTGTGAATGAAAAAACTAGAGCAAAGGATCCCTGAAGTACCTTCCTACTAGATTCTGATTGACCAAGAGAGATAAACCAAAAAAAACCTAAGTGATTTAGAATATTATCCTAATCCATAGCAGACCCATTTCTTCTCAGCAAGGACGAGGTCGCTGCCCTGATAATGATGTTAAGACTAAGAAGCTTTGTCTACAGTAAGTCATCTCAAAGGTTCCAAGGAAATACCACTGACCCCTGTATCCGGACCAGAATCTAAATTCAGATGACTGCCTCAGGCATGTCCTATGACTCCCTCTCCACAGACACCAACAGAATGGTTTGTGCCTCTATCAGGTCTCACAAAAGGAACTTTATGAAACTGAATTATTTCCTTATTAATGAAGATGATGTTGTTTACCACTATTCTCTACAGACAAGCACTAGTCAGCTCTCCATCTTCTTGAGCAGAATTACAGAATGTTAGCAATAGAAAGAATAAGGACCTTTGATTGCCTTGATATAAGGACTCCCATATGAAGAAATTTCTCTACCAATGCAGGTGGAACCCTCTGCAACTTAAGGTCATAGTATTGCTGGACCCCTAAGGGGTTAAATGTTGTTCTCAAAGTCATATAGCCAGCTGATATGTCAGAGGCAAGATTTGAGCCTAGGTCTTCCTGACTTCAATGTCAACTTTTATCACTACTGTTTCCAACCAAGAAATGGGAGAGAACTACAAAATTATCCCATCCGTCCCATTCCTTTTACTCACAAGTACAAGGAATGGATACCTGAGGTAAAGTGTCATACCCAAAGTTTCACAGAGAGTCAATGGCAGAACTAGACTAAATCCCATGCCATGATCTTTCATCTGTATCATCCTGCCTACAAAGTGGTTCTCAGACTTGATAGAGTCCATGACCATTTTTAGCAAAGTAAAAGTCTGCTTGGACAATCTCCCTTGCTTGTTTTTACTTCGTGCCACCAACCTGCGCATTCCCCACTCCCTCCTCCAAATAAAGGCTTGCCAAAATTAATAGGAAGAAGAATTGCTTTTGACAAGATGCCAAGGCAGAGACTTCTGATCTGTGTAAAATACCATAAAATGATTAAGACATGTCATAAATAAAAGTAGAACTTTGGTCATATTATAAGCATGTATACTAGAATACTACAATTAAACACTCAGACTATTAGAACTGACAGAGGCCTCAGAGATCATCTATTCCAGTTATCTCAAACTAAACTTGTTTACCTAAGGTTTAGACTTAGATCATTGCTTTAGGCTTCCTGGAAAATGTATGCTGCATAAGCTAGAATTTTCCCAGCTCCTTTCCTAACTCTTGATCTTATCTATTTCTATGGTTCTTTAACTTTTCAAAGCACTTTCTTAGTTCTTTTTTCCTCTTATCCTAGAGAAAGTCATTGGAGGTGAGGCAGCACAGGGCAAGACATATTGCGACTGTAACAATGAGGAAAATGAAGAAATTAGGACACAGGTTCAATTTCCTCTCGCCTGAGGCAACACAACTGGTGTAATGAGACAGCCCTGATTAAAGCCTCAGTCCCTTGATTCCTAGCCCAGCACTCTTTCCACTAGACCCAACTAAAGTTCATTTAACCAATAACATGTTGAATTAATGTTATATATCAACTGTATTATGGAGTAAAGATGCTGACACGGACTAGCTTGGAAGTTTAACCAACATTTGTAACATTGTAATGTATTTACAAAGTTTTGGAACCCAACCTATTTGCAAATTAGTTTCAGCCTACAAGGTTGAAGTATATAAATACCTTCCCAGAAGGATAAGTATTTATCCCATCATAGCACATATTTAGTACTAGAAGATGCTTTAGAAATTATCTAGGGCAAATACTTCATGCATACATACACACATACATATATATACAAAATCTTACATTCATACATACACATATACATGTATACAGACACACGTGTATATATACACATGTGTGTATATGCATATGTGGATGGATGGATGATTTTGTATGTATGCTTACACACATATATACATATATATATATAGTGATATATATAGTGATAAAAGTTGGCGTTGAAGTTAGTTCCCATATATATTATATATAGTCAACTATATGTGTGTGTGTGCATGTGTGTGTGTGTGTGTGTGTGTGTGTGTGTGTATGTGGGAACTAACTTCAATGCCAACTTTTATCACTACTGCTTCACCAAAAGATGGGAGAGACTTTTAAAAAGAACAACTAACTTGCTCAAAAACCCACAGGGAGTAAGTGGTACTGTGGAGATTCAAGCCCAGACCCTCCACCTACAGGTCTAGCACTAATTTCAGGGCACAATAATGGATCATCAGAAGCAAACTTTGCATTCATGGATATCTTTGTGTCCCTCACAACTCCTCATTTGATAACACATTTTGCACCCAGACAGGCAAAGAAGTGTTGGCCCAGGATGAGTTGTCAAAAACAATCAGGCCTGAGGGTTAAATCCTGTCTTTTATTGTTTTTGTACAAACTCTAGAGCTAAAAAAATTTTTTTTATCATTTTTTAGATAAAATTTTATTGTATTTAAAAATATAACAGCTTAACAGGTGGTCAAAAAAAAAACCTGCCTCTGGTCTATTAAACAGAACATGGAATTTTCTACTCACAGTGAATCAGGTATTATTCAAGAAACCCAACAACAGAGAAGCAGACCTGCAAATAACTCTAAATATTTTAATGCAGGAATGAAATTTATGGATGAAATTTAATGTAATGAGAATAAGAACAAGTCTAGAAATCAGAAGACCTGGGTTCTAGTCATGGTTCTTTTTAATAATGAGCTACGTGACCTTACTCTTTTCTGAGTCTCAGTTTTCTCATCTTTAAAATGAAGACTGCTGGGGTGGCTTGGTAGCACAGTGAATATAGCAATGGCCCTAGAGTCACAAGGATCTGAGTTCAAATTCAGCTTCAAACACTTAACACAAAACTAGCTGTGTGACCTTGGGCAAGTCACTTAACCCCAACTGCCCTACCTTCCAAAAATAAAAAAATAATGAAGACAGCTGGACTAGAGCAGTAGTTCTTAATCCGTATGGGATCATAGACTCTTTGGGACTAGTTTAAGCACCCCTTCTCAGAATACTATTTCTAAATGTATAACATAAAACATATAAGAATACAATAAAAGCCAATCATATTGAAAGTATAGTTACCAAAATATTTTTTAAAGCCAACATAATGACCCCCAAGTTAAGAAACTCCTGAATTAGATGGTCTCAAAAAGTGCTCTCAGTTTCCAGTAAAATATGGGCCAGTGAGAAATTATGGGAAACCACCTGGCATTCTTCTAACAGCTTGTAATGGGATCATCACAAGACCTATGTACCTTAGCAGGACAACTTATAAAGTTCTCATAGCAGCTACCTTTAAAAACACATAATGATGTGTGTGAGATATGTCACTAAAATATGCTTTGAAAACAAACTTTTTTTTTTAGCAAAAGATTAATTTGATTAGTGGTCTAGTTTGCTGAACTACCATTCACATTTTAAAAGGATGAAGTGTCTTAAGGGTTGTATCCTAAAGAGATCATAAAAATGGGGAAAAGACCCACGTGTACAAAATCATTTATAGCAGCTCTTTTTGTGATGGTAAAGAATGAGAAATTGAAGGGAATGCCCATCAATTAGGGAATGGCTGAATAAGCTGTGGTATATGAATGTAATGGAATACTGTTGTACTCTAAGAAATGATGAGCAGGCAGATTTCAGGAAAAACCTGAAAAGATATATTAACCAACGCTAAGTGAAATGAACAGAACCAGGAGAACACTGTACACAGTAACAGCAACACTGTGTGATGACTGACTTTGATAGACTTGGCTCTTCTCAGCAGTGCAAGAATCTAAGACAACACCAAAAGGCTCATGATGGAAAATGCCATCCACATCCAGAGAGAGTCACTACAGAGTCTGAAAGCAGATCAAAACATACTATTTGCTCTCTCTTTGTTTTGTTTTGTTTCTTCTTTCTCATTGTTCATCCCATTGGTTCTAATTCTTCTTTACAAAATGACTAATGTGAAAATAAAAAGATGAAGTATCAAGATCACTAATGTTTTTTCCTTTTTTTAAAAAAAAGTAAGAATGAATAAGAGTGATAATTAAAGCTGGCCTCACTGACAGAAAGATCTGAGATTAATTCTGCTCAGATATAGACTCTTTGTGTGACCTAAAATGAGTTACCCACCTCTCTGGGATGTTCCAGGAAATTCCCTAAAACAAGAAGTTGCCAAATAGCTGTAAAAAAAATAGTAGTAAAAATGTCTATTTGCATTTTCAGAAGGTTTTTTTTTTCCTCCCCAAGAGTTTCCCATACCACTGAAATCACAGTCCAGGGTAAAAAAAAAAATTAAAAAAAAAAAAAGCAATCCCCACCTACCATTCTAAAATCCTCTTCAAATTTGAAAGCCCCACCTCCTGTGGCACAGAGGGTTGTATGAAGACTGGAGAAGTTCTTTTCACTCCCCATCTGAATGAACCTGTGCATGGCACAGCTGGGGAATCGGATGAAGTGCAAGTTGCCTTTCCGCCCACACATTGTCAGGTTCTTCAGCTCTAGGTGGACGTCTCGGATCCCAGTTTTCCCATAAGCTGTGTTAGAAGTCAAGTACTTCCTTATGCTCTTCAAATTCTCCACTTCCTCTTGCTCCTCCTCTGCAGTAATATCTTTTGGTTCAAAGTAGACCAATTTAACCAGTGTTCCACCAATGTCCATGCCAAACCATGGGAAGGCTAGAGGAGATAAGGGGGATAATAGATTAAAAAAAATTCATAATGTACTAAATGTCCCCAAATGGAATTCTGACCACCCCAATTAAACATGTTATCACCATGCATAAACAGGTGATCCAAGGTCAAAATTGGCATATGGAGGTCTCAAAAGCCAGCAATTAAGATTCTTGAGGCTGAATGCTACGTTCAACCAACAAGCATATATTAAGTCCCTATTATAATCCAAGTATTGTGCTAGAACTTAGGGGTACAAGACCAAAAATGAAGCGGCCTACCCTAAAAGAGTTCATATTCTATTGGGGAAGAAGACAACATGTATTCATATAGCATTCAAAGAGACACAAAATAAACGCAAGGAAAATTTGGGAGATATACTATCTGGGGAAATGGAGGGGTGGGGAGGATATGTTAGGAGAAGTGTTTGAGCCGAGTTCTGTTGGAAATTGGTGTCTGAAGCAGAGGCAGAAGAAAGGAAGAAGTTCATAGATCACAAGAGAACTAAAAATGAACATATCACTATGATGAGGTAGCATGCCCACCTAGGGCTTTGCTTCCCTGCTTGGAAAACACTTCATCTACACTTGCTCCTCTTGGAATCTCTGGTTTTCTTCAAGTTTCAGTTCACTCACCACCTACCTACCACCTTTGGCATGAGGTTTCACTTGTCACCCTCCTTTTTTTCTATATTATACTAAAAGATCCTTAAGGATTAAGATAGTTTGACGTCTGAATTTTTGTTCCCAGTGCCTAGTAGCAATAGGCACTTACAAATGCTTGTTGATTGATCAATTGATTGATTGTATTTGAACTGGCTTTCTAATTTAATCAGCCTACTGTGCCTAACAGGTGTGACCCCCAACTAAGAAATGGATGGGAACCAACTTGAACAGGCTCTCAAGTTTGAATTGTGAGTGGTTACACCTCTGAAATCCTCAAATGCTACAAACCAGGGGTTTATTTATTATTTTGTTGACTGTCTAGACTTAAGAAGGGAATAGAGAAAATATTAACAATGCAAACTAAATTTAAAAGAGTGTCCTTACATTTACCAGCACACACAGCCCTAACCCAAACCCCTAAAGTGAACCAATCAGGCTTGGACAAGGACTACTGATGAGGAAGTCAACCATCTTCTTGCTCTCAGCCTCATCAGAAAGTAAAGCTTTCCCACTAACTAGAGTCATCTAAAAATTGAGGGTTTTCCCAAGGCAAAAGGAACCAAAAACATAAACAATAACAATCAACACAAAGACACAGCACTACATTATGCTGTCTCTTTTTTATATAGACCACTATCAGTACAGGATAATTACAAATCTGAAACCAAGATTCTCCTAATTCTTTATCCTTTAATTATCACCAGCATTAGCCACTCACAATTCCATAGTGTTTTATAGTACAAATCATTTTGCATAAATTCTCATTTGATCCTCCCAATAGCCTTTTAAGGGAGTATAAATAGAGTAAACATTTATTCCTATGGTTTGGGGGGGGAAGTGCAGGGGTACAGAAGGATGTCCCCAATTTAAATAAGATTGACTCTCACCTCATGGAATTTACAGTCTAGTATATGTCATACATGGCCCAGTCTGTGGAAGTATAGGGACCTTTCTCAGGATAGTGTTTTTTAATGTATAAAATAAAATACATAGAATTACAAAGGAAACTGATTATGTTGAAATACAATTATAAAAGTATTTCTTTTTAGTTCACAGACCCTAAGTTATGAATCTCTGGTCTAGTAGGAACACAAGACATCAATACAGATCACCATACATACAATATGTTAGAAGCACATTAGATGAATCTCCCTTTGCAGAGGTGGGGAATGTTATAGGGAATAGGGGTGGGAAACACTCCCTCTGCTGTCAGACTCGACAGGTATGTTGGTTGGTTTTGATGAAATGCTTCATTTTTTCTTTCTTTTTTTAAAAAATTCTTTGTTGCAAGCAATAAAACTTTAAGTAGAAGAGGGATGGATACATTCATAACAAAGATGAATGTAGAAACCAAAGATATTAATTGAAATTAAAGATTTTTTAAGTGTTATAAAATCTAGAGCTATGATAAAGGGGTTGGGGAGGGGAATACATATCACTTGACTGGGGAAAAAAACAAGGAAATGTTCCCTAAGAAAGGGGTATTTGAGTAAAGCTTTAAAGTATGAATAAGAATTCAACAGATTAAGTGGGAGAGAAAGAAAAGGGCACTCATGCATAGGGAATAAATAGCCTCAGCAAAGACATGGACCATCAATCAATCTAATGCTATCTCTAGGGAGAAATCTCCAGATGAGAACTTTATCCTTGTATCTTGTGCATAACAAATACAGAACCCAACAAAAATGCCTCCCAGTTTTTTTCATCTGTATTGCTAGATTTGATTGACTGAAATAGCATGTGGTCCTTGGCCAGGTAAAAGAAGGCACCAATATCAAGAAAGCCATGGAACACTTCAGATGCCAGGATGGGGCCAAACCAGCAAATCCCTATGGCTACCAGTGGACAAATCTCATCATTATTTTGCTTTGACTTAATCACCAAACCATTTGTCTATAGCTGGGGAGATGATCCTTCTGCCTCCATTGCAATTTGTTCTCATACCCTGCAAAATTTTGTGTTCACTGACTGCATTTCTTTGGATTTCATTTCCCTCTTCCTTCCACAAGTCTGTCTAGACTGCAGAGGAAAGTCTCTGATTAGAAAACAAAATTACCAAAAAAAAAAGTAAAATGAGGAAATGGATATGAAAGATCTCATATAGACAGTATAGATGGTATCTTGGAACTGATTGGATATGAAGCAAGGGAAAGGGAAGAGGGAAAGAAAACCTCAAGATTCTGAACATGGGAGAGCAGGTGAATGTGGTGGTGCTACAAATCAATTTCAGGGTGTAAATATGAGTTCCAGTTTGGACTAATGTTTGAGGGGCCAGTAGGATATTCAGGTAGAACTGACCTAGAAGCAGCTGGTAAAAAGGGTCTTTATCAGCACCTAAGTGGCACAGTAGACAGTGCATTGGACTTGGAATCAGGAAGACTTATCTTTATGGGTTCAAATCCATCCTCAGACACTTACTAGGTATGTGATCCTGGGCAAGTCAAGTAACTGTTTGCCTCAGTTTCCTCATCTGTAAAATGAACTGGAGAAGGAAATGGCAAACCACTCCAGTATTTTTGCTAAGAAAGTCCCAAAATGGGGTCACAAAGAATTGGACATGAGTTAGAATCTCTTTTACCTGGAGGTAGCTATTTAAATTATGGAATGAATAAGATTCCCAAGGGTAAATAGAGGAAATAAGAATGCCAAGCTCAGGTCCTTAAGAATGCCCACATTACAAGGTGAGGCAGAAGATGAAGAGTGGATAAAGAAACAGTGTCCATACTTCCATCTCTTCTCTAAGTGTTTCAAGGGAGGACTAGGAGATTCTCTGTCTTTGAAAAGAACAGAAAGAAATAGACTCTGACCACCCAAAAAAAAAGAGGGCAGAGTCAAAAGTTCTAAACAGGTCAAAGGGATAGAATCTGGATGAAAAGGAAGAGGCCAAAGATGAGACTGGAGATCAGTGACTCATTACTAACCCTAGAGAGAGAGGTTGTAGAGTGGTGGGTAAAATCCAGCTTCAAAAGGTTGAAAAAGTAGACAACAAGGAAGCTATAAACAAAATTTTACAAGGGATGTAGCACTGAAAGGAAGGAAAAAACTGGGCAGTAATTAGGTAAATATAAGGGGAAAAGGAAGGCTTTTGTAGGATTGGGGATGGTAGATTTAGAGCTGGAAGACCATCACGTCCAACCACCTCATTTTACCTCTGGCGAAATTGAGGCACAGAAAAGTTAAGTGGTCCCATAGGGTCACATGGCATCAAAAGCATTTGAACCCAAGTCACTTTGACTGAAAATCCAGTGCCCTAGTCACTATAATCTGCCATCAGGACATGTTTGTAGGCAGACAAGAAAAAGCCAATGGCAAAATATTTAAGACAGATTAAGATGCATAATAGAGAGATGAGTGACAGAACAACATTCTAGAAGAAGCTTGAAGATGTAGGTCAAGCGGGCAGGTAGAAGCATGGGCCTTGGTGAGTATAACATTTCTCTCTTCTGTCACCACAGAAAAAATGTGAGAGAATACTAATTCTGAGAAAGTTTAAGGACTTGGAGGAGAGCTGAGGGGGCTCACATCAGATGGCTTCAATCTACTCCGGGAAGTAGACAGCTAGGTCACAAGATTACAGATTTAGATATGAAAGGGACCTTAGAGGCATTCAGTCCTACCCCACCCCCACCCCCATCATTTTACAGATGAGGAAACTAAGGCTTATATTTGAGTGTGAAATGGCTTGATCATGGTCATCCAGCTAGGAAACATCAAAGGCAGGATGTAAAACCAGTTCTTCCTGACTCCAGGTCTAGAATTCTGTCCAGTTTTTCTAAATAAATATTAATGACAGGGGCATATAGGTTTAGAAGAAACAAGAAGAGGACATGAAAAAGTTAAGAATACTCAGGAGGTCCAGATGAAGGCAAGTACCATGACTTGGTAGTGGGTAAAATAAGTCAGTTACTGGAAAAAAAAAAATCAGGAAAATTAGTTGGGGGTGTAGGGGTTATGTAGGGATGGGGATTCACAAGTTTCTTGAAAGAGCCCAATGACAAGGCACTCTAGATTAGCGTCTAGTTTAACATTAAAGGGGGAGGGGGTTTTCCAGGCTGGATCTAGAACAGGGATTCTTAAACTTTTCTGTGCCAGGGACCCTCCTACCTTCCCTATTACTGTAGAGGGTAACACTGTCTTCCCAGTCCCTCAGACTACCAACCTAAGAGTCTTCCTGGTCTCCTCACTATCAGCTTCCCACATTCAAGATCTGAAGGCTTATAAACTTCACTTTTGAACATCTCTCATTCATGCCTTCTTCTTTCCTCTGATACTGCCACCACCCTGGTACAGACCCTCATCACCTCACAACTGGATTATTGCAATGGCCTCTTGGTGCAGCTGCCTGTCTCAAGTCTCTCCTCACCTCAGCCCATCCTCCCATTCAGTTACCAAAGTCATTTTCCAAAAATGCAGGTGTGACCATGTCACCTGCACACCCACACCCACACCCACACCCACTCAACAAATTCCAAGTGGCTCCCTAGTGCCTCCAGGATAAACTACAAAATCCTCTCTTTGGCATTCAAAACCCTTCATAACCTGGCCCCTTCCTATCTTTCCAATCTTCTTTACACCTGACTCCCTACCATATATTCTCTCAACAAGTGACTTTGATCAATAGCCTCCTTGCTATTCCAGGAACAAGATATTCCATCTCTCATCTCAGAGCATGAACCCCACGCCCCATCCCCATGCCTGGAATGCTCCTCCTCCTCATCTCTACCAACTGGCTTCCTTTAAGGCCCAACTAAAATTACCTCTGCTACAGTAGTGGTTCTCAACCTCTGGGTTGCAACCCCTTTGGGGGTCAAATGACCCTTTCACAGGGGTCACAGGGGTCGCCTAAGACCATGGGAAAACACATTTCCCAACCCCTCTTAATTCCAGTGCCTTCCCTCTTTTAATTTTTTCCTATTTATCTTGTTTATATTTTGTCTGTATATATTACTTGCTTGTTCTCTCCCCCATTACACTGTGAGCTCCTTGAAGGCAGGGAATATCTTTTGCCTGTTTTTGTATCCCCAGTACTTGGCACAATACCTGGTAGTTAGTAAGAATTTAATAAATGATTACTGAGTGATTGACTTTTGACAGTCTGAAGAAACCTATGGACCCTTGTAATGCCATGCACCAGCAGATTTCCAAAAGAATGCTACTGTGAACAACTTTTAGTAATAATGAACACTCTGTTTATTCCATTACAAATCAAGGCAAACATTCACAATACATTGCAACATAATATTCACAACATATCAAGGTACAATATTCAATCTTCCATTCATGGGGCAAATCAATAATCATTCAATCAGTTCATAATACAATAATCAATCTTCCACTCATGGGGCAACCATACATCAACTCAATCAGTCACTACACACAATCATTAGAAAACCACACAAATCTTCTACCTCTTGGTGTCCAGCAATCCTCAGTTTCATCCAAGGGGAAGCCTTTTCTTCATCTTGACTCTGGGTAGTCTCTCTGAATCCCCTTCCATGGTCCCAGCTTCCTCATGAATCCACGAAATAGTGACCTGGATTCAGAAGGAGACAGCTGCCAGGTCCTCATTCAGTCCTCAGGGCAGTGCCTGGCACACACTGAAGTTCACAGGGTCCAGCACATCTCAAACACTTCACAATTTCTCTTGCCTTGAACTCAAGGATCAGCCAGGCCACAAATAAACAAAGTCTTATCCTGGTCATGCTTCTTCAGTCCTCCAGCTGTTCAGCTGGCCCTGGGACCCAGAAAGAATACTGGCCTTCTGGAAGGCCTTCACCAGATTCTGGTCTCAGGAAAACTTCATCTCTTTTCTCAGTCAGCTTCCAGATGCTGGGAGAGAATCTCTCTCTCTCTCTCTCTTTCTCTCTCTCTCTCAAAAACTCCAACTCACTTCCAGCAGCCCAGCTCCTGAGACAATCCTGCTTCCTCGACAGGAAAATTCCAATTCTGTCTCTCTGTCTCTAGAATTCTTCTTTATATACAGCACTGGCCTTCTGTCTCAGCCAATAAGGGGAGGTCATGCCTTCTCGACAATGGACAGGGCTCATACCTTCCAGACAGGGCTCATACCTTCCATACAGAGCTTACACCTTCCATATTTAGCCCTAAGTCTGCTAAATTGATTGCTGTTACAACCCTTCTCAGAATCTTTTTAAATAGTGGGGGAAAATGCTAAATTTTAGATGTTAGTGATCATAAAAATGTAATTTTTCCCATCCACATTCAAGGATCCCCTGAAATCTGTGGACCTCAGGTTAAGAAGCCTTCTAGGTTACTAGAAGAAAACAAAAACAGAGTAGAAGAGAGAGAACTGGGATGAGCTGAGGGATTGAAGGTCAAAATAATGGCAAAGAGGAGATTTAGTAAGATTAACAGAGGGGCATAGGTGGGACAAGATGTTATAACCAAAGAATGGAATTGAAAACTTACAGCTCTTAGCAGTACAATTCTCGGAGTTGGTGTTATCTAAGGTATGGTCATGATGTTTATCTGAAATGGGGTCAGAAAAAGGATGCTAGAGTGAAGAAGAACCTCATGGAATTCTGTGGTCACACACCTTCTGCTGAAGGGTTAGCAACAGAATACTTAAGTCTGCAGGGACGACAGCAGGGAATAGGATTGAAAAGAAGATCATCAGTCAAGTATTAAAGTCAGGATGGCAAATGAAAGCAACAAGCATGGGGACAAGCTGGTATGGCAGATGGTGTAAGAGATGATATGCTCAAAAGAGCAAAGGTGACAGGAGGATGGTTGAGAAATAACCTGAAATTAGCAGTAAAGAGGAAGAAATGTGCCCACCCCACCTCAATTCATTGTTAGGAATAAAAGAAGAAGCAGCTACTGATGGAAGAGGTTACAAAATACGGAAGAGTTCACTGACCATTGTGATTCCAAAAGGCACAAAGCTAAGACATGGATTAAGTGAGCTGAAGCGGGACTGTGGAGATGGAGGAGTTATTGGAGGGGGGAGGTTGGGAGGAGGTACTCTGAAAATGCCACTTAGACCTAAGGCCATGAGCCAAAGTGGAGAATGGATATAATAAGAGGCATTTATTGCCCCAGCCTGCTCCCTCACAGCCGAAAAGAGCATTTACACAGTTAATTTACAGGTAAACCAAGAGTAGAAAACAGAATTAACCTTAATTCCTACTCCTAGAATCTGCTTCAGTTCTTGGACTGATGGAGCAATCTTTGGGATTCTAAATTCCCTAGCTCTGGGAAGAAAAAGAATAAAGGGCTGCTGAGGGATGGAGTTCAAGTCCTCCAAGCAGGCCATAGCTCGAGAGCCACTGGGTTCTGGGATGGATATATATTATTACACCCATTTTAGCAAAGAAGAAAGTGAGGATCAGGGATTTTAAGCATACTTGCCTTAGATCCCACACCCAGGGAATCAGTGCCTTATTTCCCTACACCACTCTGTAGTGGAAGATTTTTTCCTTATTTTTATTGCCTTATTTCCCTACACCACTCTTCAGTGAAGAAAATGCACAAACTCTTATATTAACACAGAAAATTCATGGTGCTAGATTGATGTCCTCAAGAAAAGTTCCATTTCATTTAATACCATGGTCTCCATAGGACTGCCTTCCATCTGTCGTGAATATAATACATAAAGAGGCTACCAGAAAGGAGAAGCATCTGAAGGTGCTGACACATCCCTTTTACACTAGTAGCACACACACATATGCATATACATACACATACACACACACACACACACACACACTCATCTCATTGCTATAGGCTAACACTGCACATCAATCTGTTTGAAGCAATTTCTAAGAAAATAACAAAAGTACCCCCAAAATAATGCCTCTCCTGTCCACTAGCCACAAGAGAACCTGCTGTAATTTAATGCTGATCCTAACTAGCTGCTCAATTAAGAAATAACTCTGAAATGGGGGGGGGGGTACCCCATACAACATAAAAGAAACAACCATCTCCCCCACCCCCATCTTTAATAAGTGTTCTTTCTGTTTATATCAAGATTTCAGTGCAAATCTTAGCCAATCCTTAGGACAGTCTAATAATACTTTTTCTAGATCCCTGGCCCTATTATATAGCCCTGTTCTAGAAAAAGAATGGAAACTGAAGATCCTTCAGCCTTCCTATAATCATATCTCACTTCTCTAAAACCCAACAATATGCACTATACCTTTACATCACATTTCACTGTACATACAAATAAAAACCCACCGTCGTGCAAAGGCCAAAGCAGTCCTTACAGCAGCTGGGCATGGAATACTGCCCCCTTAGGATTCAAGAGACAAGGGTTCCAATCCTCTCTCTATTACTCAGTTATTACCTCCACTCAGTCACTTCCCTTCATTGGGCCTGTTTCCTCACCTGAAGTGGGTTGGGTCTTACAGTGCTTTCATACTCTTTCCAGATCTATGATTCTATGAAAGTCTAGTCCAGAGGTCCTTAGCCATTTTTTGTGTTATAGGCCCTTTGGGGAGTCAAATGAAGCCTGTGGATGCCTTCCCAGAATAATGTTTTAAATGCATAAGATAAAATACAAAAGATTACCAACAAAACCAATTATTTTGCCATAAAGATGCATTTTTCCCCCATTCAAGTTCAAGGACCCCCTGAAAATTATCAATGGCCTCTCATCTAGGGTCTGCTAGGTGGCCTAGCAGATATAGTGCTGTGACTCAGAGGCAGAACAATCAATTCTAACCTCAAATATTTACCAGCTATATGAATCCCAAGCAAGCTAAAGCCTCTAAGCTTTAGTTTCCTTATCTTTAAAATGGAGATTATAATAGACCTACCCCACAAAATTGTTTTGAGAATCAGAAGACATAAAATAGGTAAACGGCTTTGCAAAATCTTAAAGTTCTATTTAAATATTAGCTATTATAATTATTAGAGGAACAAAAGGAAAGCTAAGCACCTCTAATAAAACGTGCTGAACTATGCTCTACTTTGGCTCAATCTCTATATCATGTAACACCCACCTGTGAAGTGCAATAGATGTCGCAATCAGCAACTTTGCACACAGATTGTCTACACAATTTGTAGGCCACCTGGGCCCCTGGCTGCTTCTTTCCATTGCTACACAATCTAGGGGTGATTTCACAGCTCCCAATTAGCCAATCAGGAAGCAGAGTAAGGAAAAGTAATTTAATTTTGGAGATTCATAACTGTTTATCTTAATCAAAGCTGCTAAAGTTAATAGGAATGAAAGAAGAAACCTCTATTCATTATACTCAAGCTACTATAATATCCACAGATTTAATTTAATCCATGTTCTCACATGAAAAAAATTCAGACTTTAGAGTCCCTTTGTCTAACTCATTTTGTGGACAATAAAACTGAGGTCCAAAGAAATAAAGGGACTGACAGGATCCACAACAGATTATCATCAGGGATGCTGGAGCCAGCTTGAACCACCAACCCACTGTAAAATTTTCAATTGTGGGTATTTACATCATGAAAATCAGCAAACACTACCAAACCAAGGTTTGATTTATTGTTCTGCTGATTGTCTGGGCTTAAAGTGTTTGGGGAGTAGAAGGGGGAGTTAATAACAGAGATGAAACTTTTTTTTTTTGGAGGGCAGTTGGGGTTAAGTGACTTGCCCAAGGTCACACGGCTGGTTTTTTGTGTTAAGTGTCTGAGGCCGGATTTGAACTCAGGTACTCCTGACTCCAGGCCGGTGCTCTATTCACTGCGCCATCTAGCCGCCCCACGGAGTTGAAACTTTAACAGTGTACCTTGAGTACATTCCCTTCTCCCTTTCTGAGAGCTGGTTGTTAAACATTTTTATTAATAAAACAATCTTCCATTTATGATTTTACAAGTTTAAGCATCTTTTTGGAGCTAAACCTAGTGGTTCTTACAGACAAGCAAAGGGGAAGAAAATGTGATTGTCATCCCTAATAAAATGCTCTCTCTCCTCGGGAAAATAAAAAATCCAGTTTAGTCACCACAAAGAAAGCACCACCATTCTGTGTTTTCAAGGTGTCCAAATGAGTGGTTGCAGAAATAGAATGTTATTGCTTAGCGGTATTCTCCTTCCTTAATCTGCATCCAGTTTCTGAATTTCTAAAGAAGGGAACAGTTTTCTGCCAGACACCAGGTGCAATTATGCAAGAGTCCACTCACCTACACATTCAGAACCACTACCACCCACAAGGGATTGCATGCAAATAAAAAAAAAAAAAGCAAGACACAAACTGTTGCACTCTAGCCCTAAGCCCCTAAACCGTTGCCTAATTTCCCTTGAATCACATAACATTCTGAGTGAGAAGGCACCTCTGAGACCTCATCCAACTTATATCTGAATAAGAATTCCATCTAAATCACAGGGTCCAAAAAGAATCTACAAAGCAGTAGAAGAAGAAACTATATTGTACTATGGCTGGTGCAGAACTGCAATAAAATGTTTTCTTAGCAAAAAAGAATGAGTTCTACAGATATATTAGATATATAGTTTTGTAGATCTGTCTCTTCACTTGGCCATTAGTTGGAAAGATTGGATTAAAAGGAGGGGAAGGGTCACATCTCTTAGCAGTCTGACTGCTTTTCCCTCCTAGGGGACCTAAACCCTGGGATCATCCCTGAGGAAGAAAGGAAAGCCATCTTTCCTGGGAGGGGAGGGTTAAGCCCTTACCATTCCACATTTTTGGTCGCAGGGTATTATTGGTCAGAGTGTTTGCATGACTGTGGAAGGCTTTTTAACCTGTTCTGATGAGAGCTGGACATATATTCAAAAGCAAAAACAGTTGGGGATTTTTCCTCTCAAAAAAAAAATGGAAGGAAAACATATTTTAAATAATAAAGAAACTAGGAAAGTTTACTTGAAAGGCACCTCTCAAAGATCATTTTGCTGTTCATGCTAAACGCAGAAACTTGCTGTGTCTGACTATTATCTCAAGTCCAAACATCCCTTGCCAATGCCATGCTTGGAGCACACCCCCTCTACACACCACTGCTTTTGGAGAAAGTTCTGCCTTTTTTTAAATACAGTCTCAGGTGTTATCCCCTCTAGGAAGTTTGTCATAATTATTCAGCTAGAAATGGTCGCACCCCCTCTTCAACTCTCTTTGGAATTTCTTTTATGCATTTATCACATTTCAAACAGTGTTAGGTTTATCTATTCTATACTCTCTTATTCTTGAGAGGTCCTGACCCTGCCTCCTAATTAATTTCTATGCCTTAAAAAAAAAGTGACATGTCTAGATATGAAAAACAAATATAAAAAAAAAAATCACACTTATAGTAGTCTAAAACTTGGACCAAGTAAAGAGAGTATTTGGTCCAAAAACAAAACAAAACAAAATTCCTAATTATGTGTTGACAGAAGTAATGGATGGAGATTAAAAAAAAAAGATATTAATTCTCAAATATAGACAATGTGTTAATTTATTTTACTGACAATTTATATTTATTGCAAGGGAGGGCTAGGGGTAGCAACAATTTTTGCCCCCTAAAAGAGAATCAATTTTTAAAATTATGTACAGGCATCTTGCCCTACCAGAAAGTCAGAGGGTGATGGGGGAGGATATAGGAGAGAGCAGATTGGGGGAGGGGGTAAATATGGGATCACTGCCCTGGGGGGGGAGGGGGAGGGGAAAGATGGGGAGAAAATTTGTAACTCAAAATCTCATGGAAACAAATGATGTAAATTAAAAATAAACAAAAGTTAATTTTAAAATAATTTTAAAAAATAATGTACAGGAAGCAAAAAAAGGAGTAAAAAGGGGACAGAAGAATAATTTTGTTGCTATCTTATTAAACTTCACACATAGCATATATATGTACACATGCATATATATGTATGAAACTTTTAAAATAGGCTAAATAACAGTTCAGTTTTTTTATTTAAATTTTACTCTTTCATATTAATATTTTTAAAAATTACTTTGCTAAGCAGTACAAATTTCAATGTTTTTCAGGTTTTCTTACTGTTTACATTTAGTAAATGGGAAATATTACACATCTGGTCAGCAATCAGTTTATCATACTCCAGAATCATGTTGGAAATTGATTTCTTTAGATACCTGAAAACTAACCTTAGCAGCCGCCTCATTTTTTGAGTTTTCTTTCTTGAAAAACCATTGTTCCCCACTGAGATTTTTTCAAGAATTTGGACCATTTAATTTGTTTTTCATTGTAGTCCAATTTGCTTAAGTCAGGATGTTTTGCTTCAAAATGACGAAGAAAATTGTATTCCTTCCGAATAGCTATTACTTCTTGGCAAACAAAGCACAATATTTTGTGTCTCATGTAAGTAAACAAATATCTATTTGTCCACTCTGGATTAAACACTCAATGTTCTGATTCAATCTCCCATTTCTTTTTATCACCCATTTTACAAAGTCACCCCAAAAACTTTAATGTTAGAACTCCAAAAAAAATCTTTATAACTCCTCACATACAAAGAAATAGTAAACTGAATATCTGACCTTAGAGAGAGGAGCGTCAGACACTCATGTAACTTGGAGAGCAACCTCACAACAAAGGAGGGGAAGAAGCCATCGAGTTGTTGCCACTCATCAAATAGTGGGCATCAGCTGCACTGACAAGTGCCTACCCTCACTTTGTCCCTGTTCAACTCCAGCAATGATGGAAAACAGTGAAAAGATGTTGACTCCTCTCAGACTAGACTGACTGACGGTGGTTGCCACAAGTCATGTGACAAGACAGGCACAATAGTGAGTAGTGGAAGATGCACTTAGAATGCATGGGGCATGGACAAAGCACTCATTACATCTTTACTTTCATTTATATCCTCTATATTTTTCACCAGACAGCCGAAATTCTTTAGAGGGCCTATATGATGTATACATGATGTATGGGATGGGACTAAGGTAACTTCCTATAAAGTAGCTGAGAAATTTGCAGACCTGGTTGTTTTAGCAAACTACAGGCTCAGTAAGTCAAGTGTAATGGAAGTTAAAAATGCTAATGCAAACTTAGGCATTAAAAGAGGGATAGCAGCCAGCATTGGAGATGGTACTTGTACTCTGCTTAGCTGAACCACATCTGGGTTACTGCAACAGTGGATTCTGGGTACAATATTTTAGGAAGGCATAAGCTGGGGATCACCCAGAGAGAGGTAATCAGAATAGCGAAGTCCTTGAGATCATGCCATTTAAGAACTGGTTAAAGAAAATAAGGGCATTTGGTTTGAAGAAGACTGAACGAAGACATCATAGTGAAAGCCATGCACCAGCAGATTCCCAAAGGAATGCTGCTGTGAACAGCTTTTTTTTTAAATTTATTTTATTGACTTGTTTGTTTACTTTTAGTTTACAAGATTCAGTTCCAGAATCACTTGAGTTTCAGATTTTTCTCCCCCACCCTTGCCATGGTGGCATACAATCATGTATAGGATCTGCAAACTCTTTCACATTGTACAACAGTCTCACTGTATACGTGTTATATCCAATGGAGTGAACAATGAGAAAAGAGAAACAAAAACCAAACATAGAAAAGAGTGATAGCATGTATTGCTTCAGTCTCCATTTAAACTCTGGTCTTTCTGGATCTTTCTCTGAATGTAGACATCTCCTTCTGTCCTGAGACTT
>CM053598.1:68941528-69014860 GCA_028646575.1 Pseudocheirus occidentalis | reverse complement strand
ATTCAATGGAGTAAATGAAAGTAAAGTTGTAACAGTTATCCGTTGCCTCTTCTATATGGGATGATTAACCCCATTTTGTCTCTCCCTGTCTCCTGTCATTCTAGTCCTCTCCCACCTCAGAATTTCACCTTTTAAAGTATCATCCCTTCGTATTCAATTGATCCTATACCCTCTATGTACACATATACACACATGCTTAGATATGTATTCATACGCATATATAGCCTCCTATATAGACATATGTCTAAGTAGACATTTGTATTCCCTTCACCAATCCTCATACTAAGAAAAGTTTCATAAGTTTACTATTATCGTTTTTCCACATTGGCATGTAAATAGTTCAACTTTGATAAGCTCCTTATGATTTCTTTCCCAGGTTTACCTTCTAATGCTTCTTGTGTTTGATTGTCAGATTTTCTGTTCAGTTCTGGTTTTTTCAGCAAGAATGCTCGAAAGTCCTCCACCTCATTGAATGACCATATTTTCCCCTGGAACATTATACTCGATTTTGTTGGGTTCTACAATTTGTTTAGCCATCTCCCAGTCGATGGCCATCTATTTCATTTTTGCTTCTTTGCTACTAGTAAAAGTGCTGCTAGAAATATTTAGGGATACCTGGCTCCTTTCTTTTTATCTTTGACTTTCTTGTAGTTTATGACTAACAAAGGGTGCCGATATTTTAGTCACTTTCTTAGAATAATTCCAAATTGCTTTTCAGAATAGTTGGACCACTTCAGAGCTCTCCCTATGGGGTGTTAGTTTGCCTGATTCTTCACAACCCCTCTAGTACTGGCAAAAGCAAGAATTGTAAATTTACCGAGCGTGAGAGGGTTTTCGTTTTTCTTATTGTTTTAGTGATCTGGAGCAATTTTTCATATGGTTGTTGATGATTTGCCATTTTTCTTTGAGAATTGTTTGTTCAGATCCTTTGACTACTTACATATCTGATAATGGCTGTTAGTTTTACTCATATTTGTTTGTTCCCAGGAGTAGAATCCAGGCTTTATGATTTAAATCTTTTTCTATAATATACCTTAACGTTTGAAAGATGTTACTTATTTGCTATGAGTACTCTCCTAATACAGAGTGCAACTCCTCTGTAAGTTAGAAGATTATCTTTGAGAAGTGTTATGGCTGGGTGGCTAGGTGGCGCAGTGAATACAGCACCGGTCTTGGAGTCAGGAGGACCTGAGTTCAAATTCGGCCTCAGACACTTAACACAAAAAACTAGCCGTGTGACCTTTGGCAAGTCACTTAACCCCTACTGCCCTCCTAAAAAAAAAAAAAGAGAGGTGTTACAGCAAAGTAATTCATTACTTTGCAGTCACTGTGGTAAAAAGCTCCTCTGAACATAGGGTGATGGTTGGAAAGCAAACTTGGGGCCCATACTTGATCCCTTTCTAGCTTGATGTGACCTGGTAGAACTTATGCTCTGCTAGAATAGCCTTTAAGAACCTAGGGTTTCCCCCATGCCGTGGTGAGGCATCAGATTTGAACTTTGGTTGGAGTCAGTCTTTCTGTAATACCATAACAAAACGATTATGCAGAGCAAAGTGTTATAAATGCCATAAAAAGGGGACAAACTCAGGAGTGGGAGCAATGATACTTGGTAGGTATCAGGGAAAGCTTCCTTCAGATGGCATTTGAGATAGGTAAGATTTCAGCATTTGGGAGGTGGGCAGAGAATAAGAGGAAAGGAAAATCATTTCAAGAAGAAGAAATGCTTGAGCAAAGGTTTAGCAGTGGGAAAAGTGTGGTTTTACAAAGTGTGGTTTTATTTGTGAAGTAATAGAATTGAAGATATGTTCTGTGACTGCCAAGTTAGTGATTTCTAACTGATGTATACAAAATTATTTTGGAAATGATCATTTAGGTATTTGGTCCTGAAACTACACAGAAAGAGTTCTTTGAAGGGAGTATTATGCAGCTGGTGAAAGACTTCTTGAAAGGAGAAAATCGTCTGATTTTTACTTATGGTGTAACCAACTCTGGCAAAACATATACATTCCAAGGTAAAGATGAAACATTTAAAGTTTTTTCCTCAAATGGTAAAAGTACCAATATAATCCTTAAGTTTTCATAGCATACTTATTAGCTATGTCTCAATTAAGTAATAGAAATGTTTCTTATTTAATGAAAGTGAAGAATTGTGTGTCTATATCACATAAAAATTATTTTATACTGAGACCTAACATTCACATAGCATTTTTCTTGGTATTTATTTCCCTTAATTTTGATAACACTATAAGGTTAGGTATTACATATTATAACTATTTTACAGATGAGGAAATTGATGCTTAGACCGGTTGTTAAATGGCCTTTCCATGGTCTTATCTAATAAGGATTAGCTTTGACTCTACGAACCTCCTAAGTCCATGTCCAAGGTTATTTATACTAATCATCCTTATGTCTTTTAATTGAGACCAATATCTTTAGCTTCAAAGGAACCACCTGATAAAAACCAGAAGATAAAAATTTACAAAAAGTTGCATAAAAGTAGAGATTAGTTAAAAAATAAAAAAAGAAAAAGAATAAAACCAGGGAAAATTTGAAGTTTGCACTCTATTTTAATCTCATATTTTGTGAATATATATCTTAATATTTGGGTATAACAGGTCTTAAACTAGAATTGTAGTAAATTTGATGTCAGAGACTTTGAGTAGATGTAATGCTTGAGAGTCCCTGGTGTCTTTTTCCTACTTCTAACCCATTTTATTCTTATTGATGCCTGCCTGACTTGTATTAGAGAGAGTCCTTAAGATAGTGGGAAAGGCTTCTCATATCCCTTCTTCCCACCTGTTGCCAATAATATCTTGAAATAATTTTTCATCAAATTGTGTTCTTAGGTACAGAAGAAAATACTGGTATCTTGCCCAGGACAATGAACATGCTGTTTCATACTGTTCAAGATAAACTGTATCAAAAGATGGACCTAAAGCCACATAGATGTAGAGATTACTTACGGTTATCTTCTGACCAAATGAAAGAAGAAGTTGCTATTAAAAATGCCTTGCTTCGTCAGATTAAAGAGGTGTGACATAATTTAAATATGTAAAACGTACATGTGGTGTGACCTTTAGAAAATGTTCAATATCTTGGTTTTAATTCTCTTCCTTTTGCTTGTTAAAATAGGGCACGGTACAGCCAAGTGTATGAAGCAAAGAATATGAACATACTAAATTGTACACCCTCTCAGCCCCCAAGATGTTTTAAAATTACATGTTAAAATCCATTTCCAAAATTTGTGTGTGTCGGGGGGTTCTTCTGAAGGTGGCAGTCAAGTTCACCAGTCTTTTAGGGTTTATCAATGAGATGACAAAGGGAGCTGTCCTGCTTAGTGTTGTTCATACTAATATGCAATTCAGGGAAACATTGAGCCTTTTACTAATTTTCAGAGAATTAATTTTGATGAAAACTCTATTCCTTGCCTTCCTTGTAAGTTTCAGGGTCGTTTCCTGTTTTCCCATGAGATTCTGATGGGACACAAAGTTTATAAGACCTTTCATTCCTATAATCCCTACATTTTGCCAGCTTACTACTATTTTTTTGTGAGTATAATAGATACTCGTAAAAGTATCTATTCACTTCTGCCCTGAGTCCTTCCTATGTAGGGAACTTTTACCATTAATGTTGCAAGGGAAAAAAGGTATTTTTTAAGGAAATTTTGTTCAGCGTGGGAAAGAGGCTATCAAAGAATGGCTAACTAGGTTGGTTATTTTGTTTCCTGGCTTTTGGAAAAACTCCCCACATGTGATGTTTTCCCCTCCTTATCTAAATCTTAATGTTTGCTTTTATTTTTAGGTTGCTATTCAAAATGGCAGTTGTGACACCTTATATGGTAAGGTTTCCTTCCTTACCTCCCTTCTTTTTTTTTCAGCATGTTGATCCCATTGATATATACAGATTTTATAGGCTTTCAAAAGTACAGGTCTAAATCTAATCCATGCTAATGACAGTAACCTGTATTTAGTAACTAAAATTCATCTGTTTTGAAATGTCAAAGTCCATGGAGAATTTATCTCCAGATAGATTGTATCCAGATAGAATTTTATTCTCCACAGATCTTACTATTATTGGAGGTAACTTTCTCATGGTTGCGTAACTTTGGTGCTTAATAATTATTAGTTTGAATTAATGATGGACTTGGTGTCAGGGCTAGTGAAAATGCAGCTTTGTAACCTGTAGATTCTTGCTCATTGTCCAATGATGTTTTAGAAGGGATGTTTTATTGTTCATTAGTATTTATATAGTAGAAGAGAAATAGGAAGAAGAGATGAAAAAAAAGTTTTTAAATAACCCATTGGATTTTTTTTTTGGCATAGTGCTTATTTAGATAATTTTATTTTCTTTTTTTGGACAGGAAGTTGCAACTCTGTGAACATCTCAGATTTTGAGGACTCCAAAGATTTTGAAAAACCTAGTTTGAATGTAGAAAATACAGTGAAATTTTCAGTCTGGGTTTCTTTTTTTGAGATTTACAATGAATTTATTTATGATTTATTTGTTCCTATATCAAGTGACAAGTTTCAAAAGAGAAAGATGCTGCGTCTTTCTCAAGATATCAAAGGCTGCTCGTTTATAAAAGGTAAATAGATAATGTGGAAGAAAGTCCCTACTACCCAAGTCTTTGGACATTAAACAACATAAAACGAAATTATACTCATTCTTTTTGTTTGTTTTTGAGAGGGGAGGCGGGGGGGGGGGCAGGGCGTAGCTGCAGTAAGTGACTAGTAAGTGTCAAGTGTCTGAGGCTGGATTTGAACTCAGGTCCTCCCAATTCCAAGGTCAGTGCTATATTTACTATGCCACCTAGCTGTCACTCATTTATTCTTTATTAAACTTTTGTCACAGAAATTGGCATATCTTTCTTCTACATTGATAAGGGAAGTGCCCAAGTCAGGGTTATGAAGGGTCCTTCCTCTGTAGTAGTCATTTTATGGGTATTGTAAATACTTGCATTACCTTGCCTAGACTGACTGGTCAAAAGTCATAAACTTTATCATGGCTCATTTTATTTTTATTTTTTTATTTTTTTTAAATTTAAATTAAATTAAATTTTTTAAAAATTTATTTTCTTGTTTACATCATTCATTTCCACGAGATTTTGAGTTACAGATTTTCTCCCCGTCTTTCCCCTACCCCCAAGCCCAAAACAGAGATCCCACTGTAAAGCCCCTCCCCAGATCTGCTCTCTTTTATGCCCTCCTCCATCGCCCCTCTAACTTTCTGGTAGGGCAAGGAGGGTCTCCCTATCCCAGTCCTTGTATATTCATTTTATTTTTAAAACATTGGACCCACTTTTTTCTGCTTCTGTTCTTTTAGATCTACAATGGATTCAGGTTTCTGATTCCAAGGAGGCATGCAGACTTCTCAAACTAGGACTGAAGCACCAGAGCTTTGCTTCTACAAAACTCAACAGTGCATCTAGCAGAAGGCAAGTGAGGGCAGAAGACTGGAGCCATAACCTACCTATGATAATCAAACAGTTACTTGGACACAAAACTCTCCCTTCCTTTTTGAGGCCAAGTAGACTGCTTTTTGATGCTGTGTTTTCAGCAGTAGTGCTGTAGTGCTAGCTAGTCCTCATCCATCTATTGGACCAAGGAGAGAGATTGGGGCTGAAGGTAGTAGAGGTTTGAGTCTTTTGCATAGAGATGATAGCTGAAAAATTGATGGCTTTAAAACCATGTTTCAAATCAAAGTATTTTGCAACCAGATGTGAGATTTTAGGGTAAAATCTGTCACTAAAAATGTAATGACAATCATTGTTTAATCTTTGTTTTAGTCACAGCATATTCACTATTAGAACACTGCAGATAGAGGATTCTGAAGTGCCCCACGTAACAGGAGTCAGTGAGTAAGTAAGCATTCTCTTCAATTTAACTGCTTTAACAGTATATTCCAAGGCTACTCTCTCAACTAACTCCCCTTCTCTTCCTCCCCTCTATCTTGCCCAGACTATCACTGTGTGATCTGGCTGGTTCAGAACGAAGTATGAAGACCCACAATGAAGGTGAAAGATTAAGAGAGACTGGAAACATTAACACTTCTTTGTTGACTCTGGGAAAATGTATTAATGCTCTAAGGAACAGCCAGAAGTCAAAGTAAGTGTCACTAAAAAGACATATGAAGCTTAGACATAACTTTGTTGTGCTAAATACGAGATTCTCAGGGAACAATTTAAACGTAAAGTATGCACAACAATTAATTACAAAGCTTGAAGGGACTCTGATCTGAGGCAGGAGAGGAAGTAGCTCCCACATTGGTGAGATTTTAAGCAGCCTAATAAGTGTGAAGTACTAAGACTCTGTCCATATAATCCTTAGAAGGGTTTTACATATTCCTCCCTGCCCCCCCATACTTCAGTTTTAGTTTTTTCTAAAATAAATTTTCGTTGATATCTTTTTAAAAATAGGTTTTTATTGATATTGTCTGTTTCTTTTTCCCCATAGTTATACCAGCTGTCCTTCTCCCTGCCTACCCCACCCCCCATCAACCTATATAACAAATAATTTTTTTTTAAGAGACAACCAAATCAATTCAGCTAGTTGATATATTGAAAAAGTCTGAGAACATGTAATGTATAGCGCTCATGGACTTCTCCCGTCCACAGAAGGGGAGGCTGGGGGTGTCTTCCTATCTCTTCCAATCTTGCTTGATTTCTATAATTCTATTATAGTTATTTTTAATTTTTTTGGTGTATAGTTGTTCTTTTCACTTACTATTGATTTCTTTTGTTTCTACACCACTCAAATTTCCTGCTGTCCCTTCCCTCCCTACTCCCAGGAAGCCATTTCATATAGCAAAAGATATTCTTAGAGGAAAAAAAGTGGAAGAAGAGAAAAAAAACTAGCAAAACCGGTCAATGCTTTGAACATCTGATATTCTGCTTCTTTGTGTCCCCTTGTCCCTGTCATTCAGCAAAGGAGTTGGAGGTGGGAGGGAGAGCCTTTCTCCTATCTCTTCTTTCAGAAGAAGCTTGTTCTTTGTACTTTTTAAATATTTGTTTTTGGTTGCTTTGTGGTTTTTCTCCATTCACTGTGTTGTAGTCATTGAGTCTTTGACTCTGCTTACTTTACAACTGTTCATGGAAGTCTTGTGCTTCTCTATAATTCATTACTTTTGTTGTTTCTCAGAGCACAGCAATATTTCTGTTACATTCAGATACAATAGGTTTTTGAATTCCTCCTTCAGTCATTGGCCTGCTTTGTTTCTGGTTTTTTGCTCCCACAAAAGTGCTCCTGCTCTACTGTTGTCTAATTTGTTTGTTTAAATTCGCTTCCCACACAGTGATTTGTGGGTCATGGCTAGTATTGAGAAATATTAGATAAAAGGCATTCTGGAAGAATAGTATTAGTGTAAATACTGACTTAGTAAATAGAGGATACTATTTACATCTTCTACAGAAATGTAGCTCTTTAAAGTTTATTGAATGCTTTATATCATTACCTCATTTAATTCTAACAGTAACCCTGTCAGGCGGTTGCTATTATTGGGGGTAATAATTTTTATGGATTTTTATGGATTTTTATGGATGAAGAAACTGAGACTGGAGGGTGTTAAATGATTTAACCCAGAGTCCAGAATCAAACAGCTAGTAAGTATCAGAGGTGGCATTGCAGCGCAGGCCTCCATGACTCAAGAGATGAGACACTTTACTATATTGCAGAATATTTCTTAGTTGCAGGTATTTTGAGATAATAAACTTCTAATGTTTTCTATTCAGGATTTGTATATCAAATACTTATGACATAGAATGCTGGGAAACTGAGCCCATTAAAAATTTTCAATGTTATTTCCTTTATGACAACAGTGATATTAGTGTAGATTTCTTGTATTACTTTTTTAGGCCAACTCTCTGCCCTACAACCCAGAAAGAGACTATTTCAGTGGATATTGTGCAGAATTAATAGGAGGCAGTTGCCACTTTTGAGAATGTTGTATAGGGGCAGCTAGTTGGTGCAGTGAATATAACACTGGCCCTGGAGTCAGGGGGACTTACTAGCCATGTGACCTTGGGGAAATCACTTAACGCCAATTGCCCTGCCTTCCCCCCTCCAAAAAGCAAAAAATAAGAAAAGAATGTTGTCCAAATAAGCATTATCTTATGCCTGTAGTTGCTGAATTATTCATTCCTGTATAAGTTTTCAGCAACTGACTTTGAAATCTATTTAAACACATGCTCACTTAAAATTTTTTTTCTTTTTTAGGTTGCAGCAGCATGTGCCCTTCCGAGAAAGTAAACTTACCCATTATTTTCAAAGCTTTTTTAATGGCAAAGGGAAAATATATATGATAGTCAACATTAGTCAGTGTTGTTCTGCCTACGATGAAACGTTCAACGTCTTGAAGTTCTCAGCTGTTGCACAAAAAGTAATATATTTTGACCACTGTAGTTGCTTATCTTAATTTCTCATTCACTTTTGCTGAGTATACTGAATACTTTTTCTTTGAAAACATAACAGCAAGTAAAAAATTATAATATTAATTCTAAAAGATTTATTTGAAAGTTAAATTTTAAGTAGTTGTCCAAAGGGGATATAAGTACTAAACACATGTTACTCTGGTACTAAGTGAGTTTTTTAATATGTGCTATTGGAAGCATTAATGCCATTAATATCTGCATTCTGATTTTATCCCTGAGGTTAGCTGATTCTGTTGCCTGTCTTAATGACCATTGGTCTTAAGGGGATATGGGGGATAAGGAAAATCTTGCTGGTACAAGCAGGACCTTGGTATTGATAGATTATCTGAGTGTTTTTGGATTATTGATAGATTATCTTTACCCATGCTTCCTCTTAGTAGTTTAAATAATCAAGTTGATTAAATATAAAAATGCTAAAAATCTCTTTGAAGCACTTTTGGGATCTGTTAAAAATCTGGGTTGTCAGTTGATTTATCTAGATCCTTCACTTAAGAAAAATACCGAATATTTTAACAGGTTTTTGTTCCAGACATTTTAAATTTTTCTCAAGAGAAATCATTTGGCCAGATGAAATCTTCCAGAGATATGTCATTCATTGCTAATAATGCAGATACTAAAATGTTAGGAATGAAGAGAGCCACCATTGAATGGGAGAGGAGTCTTGAAGATCTGATCGAAGATGAAGATTTGGGAGAGAATCCTGATGAAGCTCAAGACGACCATAACATGGAAGGACTAGAAATGACACTGGACGAAGAAGAAACCGTCAGCAAAGAGGAGCGTGCAGTATGTATTATGACAGGCTGGCCTGTTTTATTCTAGGACTTTAAGATCTGTTAGTCTTCAATAATCCCTCAGAGTCCTTTTTTTCACATTTATGTATGCCTCTTTGGTTTTCAGCTTAAATACTGTTAATTGCCTGCCTATAACTAGTTTTCCGATTTCTTCTAAAATTAGTAGAAGAGGAAAGCAGTTAACTTGGATTTTCATGATTTAAGCAAAGGTGAACCCCCAGGAGTAGGGAACCATCCTGCTGCCTAAGGAGGGGCAAACTGGCCCAGGTTGGAAATGGAGCAGATCAAAACTTCCATGCAGCTAATAAATGGGATTGAGCTCATGATTAGCTACAGCACTTCCAGTTTGGGCAAAATTGAGTTCCCCAGTGTCCACCCCTAATCCCCCAAGGGTAAGGCTGTCTGTGTCTGGGCAGCATTAATCTTACTGTTTAGAAGGAGCATGTATATAAGTGGGTGGGCTTCCCCAAAGGTACTGCTGCTTTAAAAAAAAATTCATGGATATAATAAATATAATACTGCACACAGAAAAATTCACATTGTGCATTGTTTTCTATAGAAACTGAATATTTTGTCTTGCAATGATCTATGGACTCTTGTAAAAATTTTAGAAACTACTTTCACTGATAGAAGACTTGAAGAACAAACTGATCAATGAAAAGAAAGAAAAGTTAACCTTGGAGTTAAAAATTCGTGACGAAGTTATACAAGAATTTACTCAATATTTGGCTCAACGGGAAGCTGATTTTAAGTAAGATTAAAACATTTTACAGTTTGATTCAATCCGGCAAACATTTATTAAATCCCTTGTCCATGTCCGGCACTATTGTGTGCTATATATATATATAAGAAAAACAAGGCTGTCCTTGCGTTTTAAGGAGCTTACATTTTAGTGGGGTGGGGAGGAGTGGAAATAATGTGTATGTGAGATATTTATGTGCCAAATCAATATGTTTTAGGGAGCACTAATAGAATCAGGAGCAGTTTTTTGTAGGAGCTAGCATTTTGGTTGAGCCTTGAATATAGTTAGGAATTCCAAGAAGCAGTGATGAGAAAGGAGAATATTCTGGGCATCTGGGGACACTGGTGAATTTGAGATATGATGAAGTCTACTTGGAAACATTTTGTAGTCTAGTGTTGCTAGTATGCAGAGTATAATGAGGAAAGTAATGTAGAATCAGTATGGAAAGATAGATTGGTGAGACTCATTATGAAGGACTTGACATGCTGTACAAAGGAATTTATATTTTGTCCTAAAGCAGAGAATCTTAACCTTTTTTCGGTGCCATATATTCATTTGGCAGGCTGACAGACTCTGGATCCTTTCTTCAAAGAAAGGATTCTTTGGTAGACTGCAGGTTAAGAACCCCTACCCTAGAGGCAATAAGGACTCCCAGTGTCTTAGGAGTTGGGGTGGGATAGTAAGACCTGTACTTCAAGACTATCATTTTGGCAACTATGGGTAGTAAATTGGGGAGAAGACTTTTTCAGTATTTCTTATGAGAGGTTATGGGGTCTTAAATTAGTGTGGTGGCCATGAGTGGAGAAAAGCAGTGAATGTGAGAGATGTGGGTGCATAACTGGCAAAGTTTAGTGTTAGAGATGACTGGAAGATTTGGTGGTACCCTTGACAGGAATGGAGAAATTAGGACAGAGGGTGGCTTTTGGGGAAAAGGTAATAAGTTATATTTTGGACTTTTTGTGTTCAAAGTACCTAAGGAACAGCCTGGTGGAATTGTTCAGACATTTAGAGATATAAGACTTGAGCTCGGAGTAGGATGATGGTTGGATGTTATGGATTTGATAGTCATTCTACAAGTATTCATTCACAGTTGAATCCATGGCAGCTGACAGAGAGAACATAGAGAGAGAAGAGATCTCAGTGAAGAACTCTGGGGAAATGCCCATAAATAAGAGAATGGGAAGGGGTTAGAGATCTGCAAAAATGCCTGAGAAGGATCAGATAGACAGGGAAGATGAGGGAGCACTGTTAAAGCAGGTCATGGGGGTGGGGGGTAAACTATCTGTTGTGTTTTTGTTATGTATTTTTCCAGTGGTTATTAGTGTACTATGGTCCCTTTTTTGTAGGAGAAATTGACTTAATCTTAATATTCTTATATAGTAGTTTAGGAAATTTTTTTTTTTTCTGGGCCTAGTCTTTCTTGACATATGCCCCTTCTTCCTCCTTCCTACTCACTTCCTCTTTTCTGAAGCCCCAGCACTCAATCTATGGAATTGTCTTTGCTGGAAGTTTTAACTTTTTCAGTTAATTGGCACTTAACTGGCCTGTAACATTAAAGGTGGGAAAATGATCAGATGGATACATTTGGAGACCACACCCCTCCTTAGAAAAGATCTGGTTCTCTTCCACAGCCTTATTGTGTGGGACAATCCAGATGTACTCACATTGACCTGAAAGGTCAGGAGCTTGCTCTAATGTGGGTTCTAGATCCACAGGGAGCTATTTACACTCATAAATTTTTGAATCTTGCATGGCCTTAATGTTATCTTTGTTGTTGTTCAGTCACTTTAGTCGTATCAGACTTTGTGATCCCCTTTGAGGTTTTTTTTTGCAAAGATCCTAGAGTGGTTTCCTATTTCCTTCTCCATCTAATTTTACAGATGAGGAATTGAGACAAACAGGATTAAGCGACTTGCACAGGGTCACAGAGTAAGTGTCTTAGGCCAAATTCGAACATGGGTCTTCCTGACTTCAGGCTCAGCATTCTATCCACTGCACTACTTAGCTGCCCAGTTATATCCTTGTTTCTCAGGTGACGGTGACTGATGTATTCTTGTAGCACTCATCCCTTTTACAATCTCTGTGCCCCTGGATATTCCAAAACATGCTACAAGGCCATTTCCTAGGGAGAGCAGAGTCTCCCAAATCAAGGCCCTTTGCTTTTTGGATCATGAGCTGTCTCTTTTTTTTTTTTTTTTTTTAATAAATGGGAAATTAGAGCCCCACAAAGCTGTGCACTATACTGGGACAACTTGGGGTGGTTATTTCATTACCTTTTTGGTAACATTCCGATTCATCGGAAAAGAAATAGCTTCTTCCTCAGATGTGAACTTGTTTTGTTGTTCAAGTAGTATTTATTTGCTTTATGAAGGGAATCCCTTCTTCGAGAACGTGAAATGTCAGAAGAAAATACTGAACGTCGGATGGCAATTTTTAAGGATTTGGTTGCTGACTCTGAAACTTTACATGATGAGTCAATGGATGAAACTTGTACTGTGAAAGTTGAATCCAAGGTGTGTATGTATTTTTAATTTAAAGAAATTATGAGGAAGGGCTTCTGGTATTAGGGACTGTATCATTTAGCACAGATTTTATTATATCTTTAAAAACACTTATTTTATCTGGATATTTATTAAGCTTATGGATATGGGATATCCTATATCAAGGATATGTAAATGTATGACTAAGCTAGATTAAGATTGGATGCATAATGTGGAACCAGTTAGATATGTAAAGAATATAAAGCCTCAAAATTTGTCTATTTTTGCCCCTGAATTCTTATTTCACGGATTTCTATCCACTCCCTGTTTGAGCCTTGTCCCGGAATCATTATTGCTGTTTACATGTGAACAACCACTTCGGCTGAAGATGAAACATGCCTCAACTAGAAGAAAGTCCGTTCTTGCCATGGCTGGGGACTCATCCGTTCCATGACATTTTCTTTTTTGGTTTTTTTAGATGGATTCTAGTTACTGCTCTTGTCGCTCAGTGTAAGGCAGGGAACTTCTTGCTCCTACTTAGTTTTGTGACTATGTCTAGGGTTTGAGGGAAGGGATATACTGTCTGGAAAGTATAATCCATTTTCACATAGGAACCTAAATGCCATTTATAACTATTCCTTTGGGAAACTATTATAAGTTGTAAGCAGTTGTTTTGGTAAAAAATGTTTGGCCTCTCACATCAAAAGATTTATTTTGCCTACGTATCATTTTATTGCTTAAGACATTAGTGAAAGGAAAAAAATCCTTCCAACCCAAAGTGAATTTCTTTTTATAAAAATAGTAACATATTTAGTGAAATAGAAGATTTGCAAGAGATCATTGCCCCTGTAAACACAGAGCACACTCTCCCACATATATATATTGTTGCCTGGAGAGGTAGCATACATAGGGATCACAGAAATGTAATTAAACTGTGGAGAGGTCCATCATATTTCCAGACTTGCAGGGTGGTGTCTTATGTTACCACACTACTCTTGGTTGGTCTTTTCCTGGCTGAGCATGGCCTCTCTGATAGCCAAGGTCCTCTTTGGGCCTGCTCCTCACTGGGCATAGTGGTATGTCTGTTAGACACAACATTCCTGCCATCTGCTTCAGGCATAGTGGCAAGAAAAAGACTACTGCCCCTGTTGTAAAACTGCCATACCTACTTATGAAGGGCCAGAAAGGGCTACCGCCCCAAGATTTGGCCCTTTGTCTTAGCTGTTGATCAAAGCCTTCCACTACATATAACTCTCTTGGGGTTAGTGACTCTTAAATCTCCTTAAAGATCATCTCTTCTCTAGCTGTTAATGAATTTGAGCCTGAGAATTTTGTCTAAGGAGACAAAATCAGTTTTCTCCACCTACCTGTGCAGTATCCTCATCTTTATTTTATATACCTGTCAACAGCAAGGCCTAATCCTTTTTTTTTTTTTCCTCGCTTTTTAGAGGGCAGTTGGGGTTAAGTGACTTGCCCAAGGTCACACGGCTAGTTTTTGTGTTAAGTGTCTGAGGCCGGATTTGAACTCAGGTACTTCTGACTCCAGGGCCGGTGCTCTATTCACTGTGCCACCTAGCCACCCCAAGGCCTAATACTTTTGATGCTGCAAAGCTAAATTGCTTTGGTGCTGAAAAGCCCCAGTTCTCCACATTTTCCCTCAGGTAAAGAGTTTGTTGTCAGAGCAGATTACCTAGGTTTTCATGAACTTCTTTGAACAAATATCAGCATAAGTTGACATATAACATCCAGCAACATAATACATTTTAAAGACAAGTATCTAATATATGGCATGTATACTAGAACTTTATTTAACTAGTATTAATACATGTGATCAGTATATTACATAATTTATAATTCAGTAGCACTCATAGCAATTTGGCATATGTTGAACTAAGTGTCCAGTTCTCAAATATGAAACATATGGCACATTACAGTTGCATTCAACGACCATGTATGTAGATCACAGGTGGGAACAGAGAACATGCTCCTTAGCAGTAGTACATGCATACCATGGCTTTATAATAGTCTGTATTAACAGATCCTTAATACATAAGTTGTGTACAACATGTAGCCGACTATACAGAGACTACATGTTTTCTGTTCTGTGACAACTGGCCGTGTTTGACTGCAGAGGTTAAACACTTCTGCTTCTAAACCATCATGTTGGAAGTTTGACATTTGACCTAATGGGCCTGATGCTATTGTTTGGAGTTTGTGGATGGGTCAGTATGCCATCAGCAGTCTCAGACCTACTAGCCTGTGGTCTCCGTAGGAGCTTGTAGCTGACTTAGGTTGTGACTGTTTAGAGGCCTTACAGGGGCCCTAATAATTTCCTAAAGTTGTAAAATTTTTGCTTATTGTCTTTAAAATCTGGCTAAAAAACATGGACTATTTTTCTAACATTGTGATAGTGAAAGCCACTATTAACAGTCCTGTGGTTTTTGCTATTTTTAGGAATCAGATAATCTTGTAGGAATTGAAGACATTGTTGATTCCCTTCAAGATGATATCACTGATATTAAGAAACAGGCTGAAATTGCTCATTTATTCATTGCGTCTCTTGCTGACCCCCAGGAGGCTGTTGCTTGTTTAGAACTAAAGTACAATCAAGTTACAGCTGAATTAGCTAAAATCCAAGAAGAATATGCTAAAGTCCAGCAAGAATTAGTCAAAACCCAAGAAGAATTAAAGAGAGAAAATGGTAAGTACTTTCTTTTTTAAACACAGTTTAGGCTTATATAGAAGTATTTGTAATATATCAATACTAAACAAAATGTATTAATTTTGTAATTATGGAGAAAGTTCTTTAATTTAGTCACTAGATTTCATAATATATCAGACTTTTTAAACTTAAAAAACAAAACCAAAAAACACATAAGCGATGAAAAAGCCAGACCCATGAGTGGCCTTTTGCTTATTTGAAGGCTTCACTGTAGAAAAATGATTCTTTAAAAATATTTGGATCATCTTTACAAAGAAGTTAAGAAACATATTAGGATCTATATTGTTTTCCCTCTTTTTATTCCATGTGTGTACTTACAGCTTGTTGTTCCCCTTTTAAGATACAGAATCCTCTGGATTTGTAACTGAGTCCTATTCTAATGTTCGCGTGATATTTAAGGGGATAGCTGCACTATTCTACATCTTTCTGCATCCTATAAACAATGTCAAGCCAAGCTAGTGTTTTTAAGTGCCCTCTGTGTGCCAGGCAGTGTTGGCAATACAAAGGAAGGCAAAAGATGGCACCTGCTTTCCAAGAGTTTACAGCAGCGGTTTTCAACCTGTGTGTCATGACCCCTTTGGGGTCTAACGACCCTTTCACAGGGGTGACAGGGGTTGCCTAAGACCATTGGAAAACACATATTTCCGATGGCGCCTCTCCAGGCAGGTCCGCCCACATGTAGACACACCCACATACAACTATTAAAGGGTCTCAGCATTAGGAAGGTTGAGAACCACTGGTTTACAGTTTAATGGGGGGCAGTGGTGGGGAGAGACAATACACAGATAGCTCTGTGCCAGTGATAATTAAGAGTTGATCAAGGGAGAAAAGGCACTTGAATTAAGGGGAATCAGGAAAGGCTTCTTGTGAGAGGTGAGATTTTTAGTGAAGACTTGAAAAAAAGCCAGAAAGTGAAGATGAGGAGGGGAGCTGTAGGTGTGGTGGATATTGGTGGAGAGTCTTGAGGGAGGAATAGTAAGGAGACCAGTGTCACTGGTTATAGAATGTGGGGATGGGGGAGGTAAGTTATTAAAAAGACTGGAAAGATATAAAGGACTTTAAATGCTAAATCACGTGTTATATTGGGTGTAGAATAGAGAATATATTTGAAATAGTATTTGTTATATATATGTTCATATATTTTTATTTTTAAAATAAAAATATATTTACATTTGAAATGGAAGTGATAGGGAGCCCCTGGTATCAAGCTACAGATATTTCCTTGTTTTTTTAAATGAACAAAAAACTTTCTTTTTCCTCTCATATCTTCCCCATTGGAAAAAGAAAAAAGAAAAACAAAACCCTTGTAACATATGCATAGTCAAGCAAAATAAAGTGCCTAATTGGTAACTTGTTCTAAAATACATGTTTCATTTTGCACATTGACTGAGTCTGTGTGTTAGAAAGTGTGGTCATTGTGTTGATCAGAGTTGGTAAGTCTTTCGGAGTTGTTTTTCTGTCTGGTGTGGTTGTTGTATAACCCACTCTCTTGGCTCTGCTCCCTTCATTCTGCATAAATTCATGTTTTCACAATTTTCTCTGAAACTTCCTTTAATCTTTTCTTAGAGTACAATCTTATTTCATTATATTCAAATGTACTATATTTCTCTACCTAATTTGTTCAGTCATTTTGCAACCATGAAAAGTACTACCGATATTTTTGTATATGTGGCTCCTATTTCCTCTTTCCTGGATCTCTTTCAGTTAGTAGGTATAGTATGGGGTAAAGTGTCATTGGGTCAAAGGGTATCCACAGTTAAGTAACTTGTTGGCCATAGTTCCAGGATGAATGGGAATGGCTAGACCAGTTCACAGTTCCACCAACAGTACCTTAATGTTCCTGTTTTCCCAAAGTCATTCCAACATTTGTCCTTTTTTTTGGCCATTGTTACTAATCTTATGGGTACATTATTTGGTTTCAAGGGCTGTGTAAACATGCTATATCATGTTACTGTGGAAGCAGGATGGATAAATGTATTTATAGCTGTAACAGGTATGTCTGTTTTATGTCCACAAAGGTACGTGACCGTAGCTTTTACTTAGCTTCCTTCCATTTCTAAAAGTTCATTACATTAATAGGAAAGTACAATCAATACTTATTATTTAATTGACATTAATCCTTATTTATTGGGAGCAAGTGGCCCCTAGCAAGACTATCTAGTCCTCAGTTGCTTATTTTGTCTTCTGGCTTGTACAGAGGGCAGGGGCCTTCCCTTCTCCAAAAAGCAAAACAAAACAAAACAAAACCCCAATATAATACAATATTTACAGTGCCCATTAACACTATAAGTAGACCTGCACGGTGCTCAATTGAAAAATATAACAGGCTCTCCATATAAAAGACAGAAGCAAAACATTTATTCAGACACAAAACCCAAATCTCAACACTAGGAAAGTGAATCCATTATAGCAACATAGAAGTTAATGCACTACAACATAGCAGAGAGTCACACCATCCTTTAACCTTCCCACAAACCAATATTTGACCAATATTTTACTCAGGAGACTAACTGACTTTTTGTTTCAGTGTCCTTTCTCTCCCACCATCTATCTGGCTCTTACTTCCAACTCCCTGTGGGATCTGCTTTACTCTTCAGCAAACTCCTCCTACCACAGGCTCCATGTGACTACATTCAGCCTATTAGGGGGCAGAGTTTATTTTCAAAGCAGGGCAGATCTTCAAATTCCTATTACTGTTACATGACTATGCTTCCATATTCTCGTATGGCAAAGTTGAGACATACTTCTAAATGTTCACACTGCTATGCCTATCACCATTAGTACTTGCCTTTGAAGAAATCTACAATTAAGTTAATGGGGAGCTACTTAGTGATACATCTGCTTTTCTGTGTTTTGTTTTCTCAGAATCAGAAACACACACGACTGATTCCAAGATATCTTTCCATGAGCTTGAAAATGCTAATAAGGTGATGCCTTAGAATTTTATGTGATAATATTATTAGTGTTTTGAATGTTCTTCTTCATGCTGTTCATTTGGGTTGTTTTTCTGGGGGGGTTGTTTTTTTGTAATTTTTGGTTTTTTTTTTTGCTTTTTGGAGGGGAGAAGGCCCCTGCCCTCACTTGGAGTTAAGTGACTTGCCCAAGGTCACACTTTTGTGTTAAGTATCTGAGGCCAGATTTGAACTCAGGTCCTCCTGACTCTAGGGCTGGTGCTCTATTCACTGTGCCACCTAGCCACCCCCATTCAGTTTCTAAAGGCTTTGCAATGTGTCAGAGAAGTGAGTCAGACCATTCTATTGGCCTTATTTTCCTGCCTTATAAAGTATCAAATGCTTTGATACATGCAGATTAAAGCTTATACATACAAGATATAAATATTTCAGTGTCAGTGTTAAATTGTTAAATGTTAGAGATCATAGATTGTTGCTAAGTTCTAACAATAATGGACCTAGCATTGAGAGGATTTTCTTTTAAGAAGCTATTTTAGAAATGAATCTAATATCTTAACATTTGTAATTATTTCTATACTCTAAAAGTATCTTTCTTCTTTCCAAAAGAAAATAGTTGCACAAGATCAGAAAATTCAAGAGTTAATGGATATTGTTGATCAAAAAGAAGATACTATCAACAAATTACAGAATTTGGTATCACATATGGAAGATACATTTAAAGGCTGTGTAAGAGTCTAACTGCTCATTTATAAACTAGTTTCATTTCCTAATTTATAAGACAAATCAGAATTTTTAAAAGAAGCTGGTATACTTGTCTTAAGTAAAATTGGGCAAATGTGGCTTATGTTTACTTGGTACACTTTAAAAATTTAGATAAAATTGCTTATAATTTCATATCCTACATAAAAGTACTTGTAAACTTTTGAAATGTTGACTCTAGATCATTTAACAGTTCAGTTAGTCATTATTTTCTCTTTTTGTTTATTATGGACATGTTTTGCTTATGTTAACACTCCCCTTACTTGGGACAGATATATTTTTCTGCCTCTCAAGTATAGATGGATAATGGTGCTTTAATCTTTGGCAGATTGGACAAGGGTACAGGAATCCTTAGAACATAAACTCCCATAAATTAGAATGGGATTACATGTAAAAGAAGGAGGAGGACATGCAGCCCTATTAAACTTTCTCTGTAATATTTACAAAGTTGAGTTAAATTTAATTGTATTTTCAATCAGCAGTCTATATTGATGAGTATTTCTTCTGTTACTGTATACAGTGACCTCTAAGTTGATTTTTAAGATTGTTGTTATTTTTCCATAAGTTGGGATTGATTTATATGCTAGGTATGCTGGTAGCTGTCCCCTCCTACACCCCAATCCATTCAGGAGCATTTTATCATTTGTACAAGGAGTAGATTGTTTAGTTCTAGCTGTGTCTTGACTGTTGGCATGTTAATGCTTACCTCTAAGAAGCCAGATTCATCACCTAATTTAACCTTAGATCATGATGAATTTAGGAACATCAAAGGGTTAAGAAAGTGTTTAAGTTAAGTACATTGGTTAAGAAAGTACCAATTTTCTAATAAACCTACCTTCTCGTTAGACTACTTAATTTGGGGACAGGGAGAATGGGGACTTCATTGATGCTTTGATGATCTTCTATGCCATGCTCTTTTTGGAGACATAACATGGTGTAATAGTGTTGAATTTGTAATCAACGGCACTGGTTTCAAGTCCCAGCTCTGCCATTTAACAAATCACTTTAACATTTCTCATCCTCAGTTTCCTTATCTGTAAAGTAAGGGGGATTAGACTCTGATCTCCAAGGTTCCTTTTCAATTCAAAAGTTGTAATTCTGTGACTTTTTAGCATGTACATTTTCTGTATAGCTTCTGAACCAGGATAAAATGCACCCCAGTTTATAAGAAAATAAATATCTAAAAGTTAAAAGCTTGAAACTTTCCTACCAGGTGACCCGGGCAAAGTGCTTAACTTTTCAGTGCCCCCGGCAACTCTAAAAATTAAATATCAGAGCATTTGCTCTTCTTCATTGGGGGAGGGGGAAAGAAGGAGGATTCAGTGTCCCTTATCAGTGTCCCTTCAGTGAAATTTAAGGTCTTGCCTGAAACAAGAAATGCTTCCAAGTTATTAAGGAAGTGTAGTGCTAATTTTAATTAAGGGATTTAGTTATCTTAAGCTGGCGTTGTAAAGTTGCACAAGAACCTTTATAATTTATAATAGCTTTGTATATACATAGGATAGAAGGAAATACTAAATTCTGCTTTCACTGATATTTGGGAAAGTATAATCCAGCTTTGTCTGAATTAACAGCTTTTTGTGGCAAGAAACCTAAAATTCCAGCAGATGGAGATATTGTAATAGAAAATAATGTTTAGTGAGTAAAACCTGTTATGCTCTAAACTCCCTGTTATTTCTGAAGAGGAGGACTTTTTCCTTTTAAAAACAAAAAAAGAGGAACTAACCAGGGCTTACTGATAATATTTTCTAATTTCAGGTGACAGTGAGGATGCCCCTGGCTTTAATCCCAAGCAGTGAAATGTTCTGAAGGGAAGCATTAACTTAAAAGTTTCTTTTTTTTTTTTTTTTTTTTTCTTTTGCTTTTTGGAGGGCAATTGGGGTTAAGTGACTTGCCCAAAGTCACACGGCTAGTAAGTGTGTCAAGTGTCCGAGGTTGGATTTGAACTCAGGTCCTTCTGACTCCAGGGCCAGTACTCTATTCACTGCGCCACCTAGCTGCCCCAAAAGTTTCATTTTTGCTTCTCCACAATTTTGCAGAAAAGCATTTTGGATGACTACAGACAAGGCTTATATGTTTAATTACAGACATAGTTTACTTGTATGACAGAGTACTTTTAGGAGGTAACAGAGTAAAGGGTTGAACAAAAAAAACTTCAACTTATTTTTACATTTAGATTTATAGATTTATATGCTCATACCTACTATAACATTTATGAATTTAATGATTATTGTTTATACCTACACATCACTTTCAAGAACATCAAAATTAAAGTAAGACTTTTTCATAGTTAATAATCATAATAGTAATGGTGCTTAGAATTGTATAATATTTCAAAGTTTGTGAAATACTTTATATTATCCAACCGTCCCCAGTGCTTTTTTCTTTTTTTTAAGGGTAATTGGGGGTTAAGTGACTTGCCCAAGGTCACACGGCTAGTTTTTGTGTTAAGTGTCTGAGGCTGGATTTGAACTCAGGTCTTCCTGACTCCTGGGGCAAGTGCTCTATTCACTGTGCCACCTAGCTGCCCCTCCAGTGCTTTAATTACCTATATAAGAAATTAAATAGCCACGAAGAGCAGACATTTCTGCTTTGCATACCCACGGAGGCTCATGCAGTCATAGACTTAGAATTCCAAGGATTTTAGAGGTCACATGGTTGAAACCACTCATATTTACACATGAGGAAGATAAGACTCAGAGATGGTAAGTGAATGGTCCAAGCCTATGTCTCCAAGATAGTGAATGGTGGAGCCAAGATTTGAACCCAGAAGTTTTCATTTTAAAATCCAGCCCTCTTTCCATTGCACCACACTGCATGCCTGCAGCATTTCAGAAAGCTGGCAAAGATGACTGCTACAAATGTTTATTTTGTATGAAATCACTGAGTCTTCAAGCTTTAGGGAAGCAAGTTTTGGAAATGGTCCAGGTAGAACTCTTTTTTAAGAACTAGAGTTCTTATCTCCAAATCAGATCACCTGAAGGGATTTATAGATTGTCCTCAGTTACAAGTACAATTATAAATGAAGATACATAGTTAAGTTTTTAATCTTAAATTCTTCTGTTTGTAGTGAATGCAATTACTTTTTTTCCCTTTCTTTTTGGTTCAGACCTCTAATTTGATTGTGTGAGGAGTGCCCAGGATGGACACTTCTTCCACTGATGCAGATCTGGAACACTACAGAGGCAGCATTTGAAAACAGGTCTTTCTGATTTCGAGGCTAGCCTTCTGGCTACTGTGCCACAATCTCTCATTGATACATGAGTATTAGTATAAAAAATGGGTGAAAACTATGAAGTCAAGCAATAGGAAAATCAGAGGAAATCAGAGAAGAATAAAAAACGACTTTGGAAATAACTTGGAAACATTTTTCCAATTGTTTACAAATTTGAAAATTAACATGTCATATCATTAGAGAGAATAAGAATTTGGATTGTATTTGTGAGGCATCTTATAGTGCTTAGAATGTAGTTCTTAGAATCAGGACTTGTCTCAGACATTTAATAATGTTGTGATCTTGGGAAAGTCTTTTGCCCATTTTACAGATAAGGAAACCGAGGCTCTACAAGATTAATAATATTTGTATTACTTAATCACAGGGCTGTTGTGAGGAAAGCAATTTGTAAACTTTAAACTTGTGCTATATACATGGGAGTTTTTCATAAGATTTTTAAAAATTGTTGGTTCCCTGAAAAGTAATTAGAACTTGTTTTGTTCCAGGATGAGACCTTGTTTACTATTAAAAAGGAAATATCAAAGTTGAACAGTAATGAAAGAGTTGAGGATATTCAGACTGAGAGGGATAAGGAGAATAGAGCCTGCTTGGGAAGAAAGCGACCACTGGAAGACAGTCCACGCCAGCAGGAAGAGCTGCCTGTAAAGAAAGGTACCACATCTTCAACTGCCAACTGGGCGTACTTCAGAAAGCTAACTCCTATGCCAGAACTAAACAGGAGGATTGTAAACAGGAATAAATTTCTTCATCTAAGGAAAAATCTTGGATTAAAAACTAAATGCTAGTTGTTTCTACTCTGAGAAGATTGGCAATTTTTTTTAGAGTCAGGACTGCACTTTAAAACTGTTTTCTAAACATTGTAATAAATATCTATTTAGATTTTGTGCTTTTTCCCCTTTTTGCTGCTTTTACATGCTTATTCTTTAGTTTCCATGTTCGTGGCTTTTGATTAAACTCAGTAATTCTCTCTCCCTTTCTCCTCCCTTGTTATTGTCATTATGTCCCAAAAAATTGCAACACTTCTTTCTATGAAATGTTCGTTCTCTTCCCTCTTCAAACTTGCATGCCGCTGTTCTTGGTGCAAAATATTGGAAGACAAGCTATTTCTGTCAGATTTCCTGTCTCAAAGGCATTGGAGTTAATTTGTTCCCCCCCAGGTTGTTGAGAATAATGGAATATCCATTCATTGCTACATTTCCAGTACAAAAGGAATAAACATTCAAGAGGCAAGAGACATCAGTCAGTATTTAGAACCATTAACTGAGCTGGCAAAACCTTGGAGATCATGTGATAGTTAAAGAAGCTGAAACCTAGATTTGATGTGATTTACACAATTCTCGACTAGACAGAAACAGCAAAGATTTGAATCTAGATTGCTTGACTTTAAGTTCAGTGTTCTTTCCAGATAGCTATAAAGTCTAACTCTTTTTATAAGGACAGGCTACTTCACATTACTTAAAGATATTCAGCTATTCAATAATACCTTTCCAAAGTTTTGTATAATATATATTATGATTAGGATTTTACTTTTATCTGTATTCTCTCACCTTTTAAAATGAAGGAAGAGAAAAAAGTATCTGGGCAGTTTGTTTTTAAATATATTGTTGAATATCTGGACAGTATCTTTAATATGAAGTTTAGAAGAAAATTACATTATTAACTTGGATACTTAATATTGGATAATTCCTTAATTTTTCCTTTCATCCTCCCCTCCCCCACAAAAGCCTTTTTATTTTGTTTTGTTTTAAGATACTCCATTATCTATATCTAGGCTGTAGGAAAAAATCGAAATATTTAGTAATATATGATTTTTCTGTTGCTGAAAAATATAAAACTTTGTACAAGTTTTTTAGGTAGCTGCTGCCACTTGGATTACATTGCTTAGGTCTGAGATATAATCTTTTTTACATGAAGCAGAGATGTAACAAATACACTCATTATCTAAAAATCAGATCATGTATTTATAAATCTCTCCTTTTTATTCATAAGCAACAGAATACTAAGAGAGTCAACATTAAAAGAAATAGAAACGGGGGCGGCTAGGTGGCACAGTGAATAGAGCACTGGCCCTGGAGTCAGGAGGACCTGAGTTCAAATCTGGCCTCGGACACTTAACACAAAAACTAGCTGTGTGACCTTGGGCAAGTCACTTAACCCCAACTGCCCTCCAAAAATAAAAAAAAAAAGAAACTCATAGAATAAATACCTCTGTCATTGCTTACCTGTTTATAAACTTTTCTTACTAATTTTTCTATTATACTTAAAATTTTTATCTTAACTCCAGGACTGTCTTCTAATTCTCTCATTTTCTCTCTTTGTCTCTCTTTGTCTCTCTTTCTCTCTCTCTCTCTCTCTCTCTATCTCTCCTCTCTCTCTCTCAGAAATAAAATAGCCCACCCTCTACCTTCAAACTTTGTGTTGTGAGACAATCTTGACTCTTGAAATGGGGAAAGATTTAGAGAGCAGCATTCCTTTACTAATTATTGTTTCTTCTGTCAGTACAACTGTTACAGACAAGCATGATGTTATGGAGTGAATGCTGGGTTCAAGTCTTCCTTCTGATGTTTTCTAGCTGTGATGCTGGGCAAATTGCCTTCCCTTTCTAAGCCTTTGTTCTCATTTGTAACATGAAATGGTTGGGCCAGATGTCATTTCCAGCTTTAGCATTCTTTGAATTTGTTTTAGAGGAGAATATAGAAAAAAAGCAGTACAAAAGTTATATACATAAGTTTCTTATGTTCAAAAGCAGGAAGATAGAATCATTATGATCCATTTAGTCCACATTAGAAGTGTGAATATAGCACGATGGCAAATTGAAGTAAATTTGTGTTTTACTGAAATCTTAATTGGTGGAAATGGCAGAAATGATTGGCATTTTTGATATTGAATCTTATACAGGGGAACTTATCCCAAACAGTGAAAAACAATATAATCAGTCTCATATTACTATAAAAATGTCATTTGAATATAGTAGGAACAATATTATAGTGAAGTAGAAAAAATGATTGAGGCAAATGTCTGCAAAAGTAGACAGAAACCTGAGCCGTCATCACACTGCTAGAATGGAGAAATTCAGAGGAAAAAAAGCTGGGAAACCTAAAAAAATTCAAAACATAAAAAGTGGGTTTAAAAGACCAAGTATGTAAAATTGTGCTAAGGGAATCAGCTCATCTCCATCTCCACATGCAGCACAATTATTTGAAATAATACAAGGAAGAATGTCTTGTTCAGTTATTAGGTTAAAATGGGAAGTATCAAATTTCCTGTGGACATTGCTTCTTACAGGATTTTTGTGAATAAAATGCTTTGAAAACTTACTTAAAGCACTGTATAACTTAGTTATAGTCAACAGTATGGTATATAGAAAGCTGACTTTGGAATCAGAAACACCATGGTTCAAGATCTGTCATCCTGGGGCAGTGAGGTGGCACGATGACTAGAGCACCAGCTCTGGGGTTAGGAGGACCTGAGTTCAAATTTGGCCTCAGGCACGCGACACAGTAGCTATATGACCTTGGGCAAGTCACTTAACCCCAATTTCCTTGACTTCCCTCTAACCCCAAAAAAGATTTGTTGTCCTACCTGGTGACTCTGGGCTTGGTACTTAACCTTTCTAGTCTGCTTTCTAGTCTGCTTTCTAGTCAGAGAAGGGGCCAGCCTACCTTAGGTGAATGTGTTTCTTCATCTAGATATTCCCTATATTGATGAAATTACAGATCCAGTCTGTTTTGCTATAAAATAAGTCAGTCAGCTAGCATTTGTTGAGCAACTACTATGTGCTGGGTACTCTGCTAAGGCCTGGGAATACAAAGAAAGGCAAAAGACAGTTCATGCCCTCACGGAGCTCACCATCTAATGGGGGAGACAAACTTGGAAACAGCTATGTACAGGATAAATTTAGGGTAGTAGTCCTAGAAGGAAGGCAGTAGGATTTATCCACGTCCTGGTAATTTGGACTCTCAGTCAAGGAAAAGATCATTTAGTATTTCAGGTTACCTCAAGAATAATAGCTGATTCCAAATGGGTCTTCCAATGTCCTTCTCCCCCTCTTAACTGTCATCTAATGGTGTCTAGAAAATCAGTAACAAGTGGCACATGGATTTAAGTCACAATTAAGGTTCTAAAAATCCAGAATTCACGTACAGCCATAGAAAAATGTTGCCTTCCTAGCTGGTAAGCTTTGTCCCTTGCTAGTGGAAAAAACAAACATGAGGTTTAAGTGCATGTGTACCTGTTTTAGCATTAGCAGAACACATCTCAGTTGGAACTTCCATTCCCCATTGGTGCCTTTTATTTGCCTGTTAACAACTTAAAGTGCCCTCATCCTTAAATCAGAATTGAAATTTTGCTCATATACAGAATAGCATGGAGCAGGGCTGCTTACCTTTAAGAGTATGCATTCCCTTAAGCAAATCCAGCATCTTCCACACACTTAGTTATAGAGCCACTTTTAAACTTATCTTCCGTGAAGTTTAAAAAGTAACTAAGTGCCCAAAGACTAGAAAATGAAAAGTATGTTCTAAGCAAGGCACCCCCCCCCCAAAAGCAGCCTTAGTAATTGCTTCCTGTTAAAGACAAATTGAGGCAAGCAGTTTCATTTTGGTGGTTAGAGAGGCCCTGGACCATGACTACATTAGCAATTTATGAACAGTATTGAATGTGAAAAACTGATATAAGCCACTAGTCAATAATTTATAGTATTTCCAAGTGAAAAGCAATTTTAATTTTGGCAATCACTCAATAGATAAGAGTGACAGTCTAGCTAGATTTTGTGATAATAATGATTTGTTACATATGACTTTCTTAATAAACTTAGGAAAATTAAGGGGAATATATTTGGCAATACATTAGGGATCCATGATTACCTGGAAGTGGGTTTTCCTATCACCAATGCAAAGTTTTAATGAATCTGGTTAAGAAAATTCGTTATTTAGTCTTCCTTTTTCAATTTAGCTATGCAAATATTCAAATAATAGTCCTTCTTAAAACCTTTCCAGTTTGATACTCTCATAACCTTTGAGGACCCCAGGTCACCCTTTCATACCATGACCAGACATCAGAGTAGGACTTCAGTGGGAAATGTTAAAAAAAACAACCTCATCTAATATAATTGAGAACAGATACCAAGTGTAAAATAATGTTTTGCTAATATTGGTGAGTTTTCAAGACTCTCGTAGTATTCCTCTTCTACTTTTATGGGATATTATATTTCTTGTTGGATCTGGGTGCTTTAAACATAGGTAAAATTGGAAGTGACCAGATTTGTTTCAGAAATGACATTGGTTATAAACATGGATGATAAAAATAGAATTCAAAGCAACAGTGACAATTGAGAGCATTTTTCAGAAATAGAATGAAATTGAGAGTATCTGAATACTTCTGGAGATTTAGAAGAGCAAGAAAAATGTTTCTCTGGTTAAATATAAAACCTTTGAGGAAATCTTTCAAGGACCTGATTTTAGCATGGAAAAAAATTACTGAATTAATGACCAAAATACACCTTAGAAGAAAGTTCATGGTGGGTGATTATAGTAGAACCAATAGGGGATCTGTCAGTGACAACAGTTACTTCAACAAATAATTATCAGCCAGTATTTATTAAGTACTTGCTATATGCCAGGCACTGTTCAAGATGCTGGTGACAGAAATACAATGAATGAAACAATAGCTACTTGCCAGGAACTTAACATTCTAACAAGGGAGACGTGTCCATATGTAAATATATGCTGAATAAATGATAAGAGAAGAAATACAATTAAATATAGAGTAACTAAATAACAAGGTGGTCTGAGATTGGCAGGACACTAGCTACTGGGAAAGCTCAAGAAAAGCTTCTGAAAGTATCCTGAAGGAAAAAGGGGACTCCATAAAGTGACGATGAGGGTGTATATTTTGGATAGAGAGGATGACCAATGTGAAGATAGGCTCCCAATAAAGTGTTATTTAAGATATGTGAGAGATAGAGTGTCATGTATGAGGAGCAGAAAGAATTCCAGTTTGACCAGATCACTGAGTGTGGGAAGGTGTAATTAGAATGGGAATTTGAGGATCTTTCCTGCCCCTTAATAGCCCTGGGGGGGAGTTAGAAGATCTCCCCTGCTTTGAAAGTAAACTGCCTCCTGATAGGCTGGATGTAGTCACATGGATCCTGTGATGGAGGGAATTTGCTGAAGGAAAGCAGAGTCCACAGGAAGCTGTTCAGAGCTAGTGAGATTGTGGGGGAGACAGGACGCTCAGGCAAGGAGTCAGATAGGCTCTTGAGTAGCTATTGATCTTGTATTGGTTTGTGGGAAGGCTGAAGGATGTTGTGGCTTTCAGTGTTATGGCTTCTGAATATCTTTGATACTATGATGGAATCAGCTTACTGGTTTTGGGATTGGGTTTTCTGGTGTTTAAATAAATGCTTCAGTTCTGTCCTCTACCTAGAGAATCTGGTATATTTTGTGATGGCACATCATGCAGTATTTATATTCATGGTCTTTATCGTGATTGTGGGTGATGTAAACATTGCATTGGCAGTAGGGAAGTAACTTCCAATAAGGCTGAAAAGACAGGATGGGGCCAAGTTGTTGAGGTCTTTATGAGCTAAACAGAAGAGTTTCTATTTAATTCAAGAAGGAGTAGTTGTTACTGGTGTTGATTAAATTGAGGAATGACAGGGTCATATCTAATTAAGGAAGTGACATGGTCAGCACTTAAGGTAGCTTGTGGAGAATGAAAACTTAACACAGACCAATTAGTAATGCTGAAGTAATCTAGGTCAGAGTTAATGAAGGCCTGAATTAAGGTGGTTAGCTTTATGGTTAGAGAGAAGGGATTGGAAGTGAAAGATGTTGTAGAGGTCAATTGGCAACTGCATATGTGGAGTGAGGGAGAGTGAGGAGTTAAGGCTAATGAGGTTACTGGAAGACTAGAAGAATTACCTAGAAATAAGTCTGAAAGAGGAGTAGGTTTGGGTGTGGGGCAATCTGTGGTAGCTCTGAAATAAGAGTTAAGACATGGCATATAATCCCAACTCTACCACTTAGCCATGAACCTTAGAGATTTCTTAAAATTCTGTGAATTTTTATAAATTGCCAAAGGAAGGGAATAAAAGCTTGAAAAATAAAAACAAAGTCAGGGAACAAAATAGCTAGCCTTTTCCCTTTTCCCTTTTCCCTTTTTATGTTTTGTGAAAACTCTAGGTCTTGAAAGTCTTTACTTTAGAGAGCATTATTAAACTATGATTAAGTATTGAGTATATATACCTTGTGTCCAACCCTAGTGTTGTAAAAAAAAAAAAAAAGAAAGAAAAAGAAGAATCATGATCTCTACCATCAGAGAATTAATAACATAAGGAGAGAATGCTGTTATAGAGGAAACAATTTGAGAAGAACTACGAACTCTTTTGGTGCTCACCATAAATACAGTCAAAGTACTTAGATGCTGAGCTTCAGAGGCAAGAGAAAGCTACATGCCACCTTTTCAGTGAAACCTTCTCTGAATTTTTATCTGACTCCTTTCTCAAATTGTTTTTTATTTGCTTACCCATCCATGTGTATGTTATACTAGAAACCCTCTGTCCCCATCTCTCTGCCCCATGTAAATTCCTTGAGGGTAAGAATGATTTCTTTGGTCAGTACCTTATACATTGCAGGAATTTGATAATTGATTTGAATTGAACAGATAGAAATTGGGGTTTGGGTGGGGTGGGCGCAACTTAGAGGTAAGAATGAATACGAAAGTTTTTTTTCCTGAGGTTAGGTGTTGAATTTAAATAGCTTTTTAGCAGTTTAAAACATTTTATACTTGCTAGCATATTGTAAAGATTATGGTTCAGGCAAAGTTTCTAATTGATAAAGTCAAATTAGATTTTATTGTATCTGATAAGCCAAGATTTCTTTGTTATTTAAGAGTCATGTAGATAACTTGCATAAATTTATGGTAACATTCTTTACTGGTCATGCTGTTATATAATGGGTTTACAATGGTACTTGGTTTCCAGTGGTAATTGGAAGAAAAGACAAATGTTACCCATTTAGGAAGGAAGTTATAGGAAGTTATTTAATTAGTCAAATATATCCTATTTCAGTTGCAGTTTGTAGTCCTTGTGATGCTAACATAGTTTTTCCTTTGTTTTAATTGTTGATAAGATACAGTATACTCCTTTAGGCAGCAAGTCACTAAGGCTTATTATGTGCCACATATTTTTGCTAAGCTTGGACATACAAAGGAAGACAAGAAACAGTCCCTGCCCTCAAGATTCTAATGGGGGAAGTAACGTGTAAATAACTAGATATCTTGGTAATATAATATGTAGGTAGGTAACATATAGATATATAAAGGTAACTAGGGGCCAAGCCTCTTGTAGAAGAATTTGAACTGAATTTGAGGGAGGCGAAGTAAACTCGAGATGGGAGTGATAGAGCACACTGTTCTAAGCATGGGGGTCAGTGCAAAGGCATGGAGATAGGGAAATGCTATATTATGTAGGAAGAACTATAAGAAGTCCCAAGAATGCATGGAGGGGAGTAAGGCTGGAAAAACAGGAGGGCGTGAGGATATGAAGAGCTTTAAATGCCAAAGAGAGGACTTTATATTTAATCCTGGAGGCAATTGGAAGTCACTGGAGCTCTTTGAGCAGGATAGTGACATAGTCAGAAATAGACTTTTAAATAATTACCTTGGCATGTGAACAGAGGATGGAGTGAGGAAAGGACAGACTTGAGCTTCATAACCTTGCTATCACCCTTCATTCGTCTCTCTCTGATCCCACATATAGAATCAATTGCTAATCAGCTTCAAGTGGGAGAACATTTAAAAGGCAAATGTAGTAGAGAAAATGAGAGGTGATGAAAAATGAATTAGCGTTATGGCTGCATGAATGAAGACGAACACATAACAAGAATTTGTGAAGGTAAAAATGGCAAGGTCGGCAATGATATTATATGGGGTGGGTGAAAGTGAAGAGTTATTTTCAATAATGAGGTTGAGCCTAGATGACTAGGAAGATGAGGGTGCCATTGAAAATGATAGGAAAGTTCAGAAGAGGGAAGGGTTTGAAGGGGAAAGATAATGTGTTCTGTTTTGGACATGTGGAGTTTGAGAAGACAATGGATGTTTCCACTTTGAAATATCCAAGAGGCAGCTCGAAATACATGGCTGTAGTTCAGCAAAGAGTGTATAGATCTGGGAATCATCTATATAGAGACAATCGTTGAATGCATGGGAGCTGATGGGATCATCAAGGGAGAAGAGAATTGATCCAAGACAAATCTTTGGGAAAACCCACATTGTATGTGACCTGGATAAAGATCCACTGAGAAAGAGTGGTTGGGTAGACAGATAGGAGAATCAGGAGAGAAGAGTGTCAAAAAGCCTAGAGAGAATAGAGTTTCTCAAAGGAGGTGTTTGACAGTGTCAAATACTGTAGAGGCTGAGGATCAGTATTGAGAAAAAGCCTTTAGATTTGTCAATTAAGAACTAACTGGTAACTGAAGAGGGCAATTTTAATTGAATGAAATTGGAAGTAAGACTATACAGGTTGTGTAGGGTTTAGACAGGAGTTAGAGGACATGAATTGGAGGCATGGATTGTGGACATGGATTGTGGACAGCTTTTTCAAGGAGAAAGAAAGCCATGAAAGAGAAGAAAGTTATAGCAATACCTACGTACAAATTAAACATATCCTACTTTCTTCAGAGTAAAGAGGTAGTCTTGGGATTCAGCTTTTTTAGTGTAAAATACAGACATTTAGTCTGGTCTAGCTATATAGGAGGAGTAAACCATGAATTCCATATCAAAACACATGATCCAAGATTTCTCGATTTAATATGCTATTCAGATTAATTTCCTTTGGGATAAATGTAGCTAATGGGGCTCGTTGGATCAAGTGAGGTTTTTGTAACCTCACTTGACACCTGAGCATGTATACTGCCAGAAAGATCCAAGAGAAAAGAAGAGTTGGATTAATAGCAGTGCTAATTTGTTGAAGAAGCTGGGAGTAGATGGCATTGAAAGTTCACATAAATGAGTTTTGCCTTGGCAAGACTGAAGGACTTTTATCTGAGACTAGGGTGAAGAGGGAATAGTGAATGGAGTTGTCAGAATATAAGATAAGGAGAAAGGAGATCTCTCAGTGAATGGTCTCAGTTTTTTCTGTGAAGTGTGAGACAAGGTCCTTGGCTTGAGAGGGTGGCTAAGTGAATGCCTTGGGAGATTCTCTGCAAAGTGTCCCAAAAGCCACAGTGCAGTTTCAAGCTTTAATGCCTTAAGATTACGCTGTGACTTTTGAGACACCCATAGAATCCTGTTCACACCTTATTTAGTTGTAGGCTGTGCTGTGTAAAATAAGAATAGAGAGAATCTAAATGAGGAATTATGTGACATTCTTTTCTTCAAAAGACACATAAATTTTAGTGCATGGACCTGGTGGCATCATTTTAATTAGCCATAGCCCTTTTGGGTTTACTCCTAGACTCTCATCTATGCTTTAGATAGCTGAGATTGCCAGAAATAATATATTGAAGTAATGGGACAAAACACTTCCTCAAAATTAGAGCTGTTTAAAAGTTGACCTCAGGAGGTCACCTGGCAAGAGACTGCAGGACTACTTGTTAGTTATGTTATGGTAGGGATTCCTTTTGATTACTAGATAGACTAGATGATTTTCAGGTCCCTTTCTCCTCAGAAATCCTAGGAACATTCAGAATATGGAATGCCATCTGTCAGTGGAATTAGTAATTGATAATCCAGAATCCAGTAGCATGTCATAGGAAGCATAGAAGAGATCCTTGGTTGAGAAGGGGAAGGTTGTACTTTGGGAGGCTTGAGGAAAGACAAGAAGGTCTGGGACAGACAATGGAGAGTAGTGTAGTGAATTATTTAGGGAGAAACAGAATGTTGGCATAGCTTTTATGAGAGCCCAGTTAAGATACAAAAGAAATTTTTTGGTTTTATAAAACAAACTTTTAGGAGAATTAGTGCAAAGTGAACTATTTATGAGACATCTAAATAATTGTCCAACATCCTATCTTGATAAATAGTTGATGCTTAATTTATTCACCAAAGAAGTTTGTATGCAAGTATTTTCTATTACTCATAGGGCTGTTCACATTAAGGAGTCAGTGGCATTTAATACAGTGGAAATAGGTGGAGCAGTGGATAGAGCCCTGGGCTTGGAATCAAGAAGACTTGTCTTTACAAGTTCAAATTTGACCTCAGACACTTACTAGTTATGTTATCCTGGGCAAGTCACTTAACCCTGTTTACCTTAGTTCCTCGCCAGAGCCAGAGGAGGAAATAGCAAACCACTCCACTGTCTTTGCCAAGAAAACCCTAAATGGGGTCACGAAGAGTTGCACACAATCGAACAACAAAAATTTAAAATAAGATAAAAGGTAACAAATATATATCTATACATATATATGTGTATGTGTGTGCATATACATACATATATAATTGTTAGATAGTTTTTACATCATTGGAAAGACATCCTGGTTTTGTTTATTATCAACATACTTATGTCAGACCTTGCTACAATAACTGCTTTTTATTTTTTTCCCCTTTACAGAAAAAGAATTCACAGGCAGTGTTTCAGTAAAGGCAGCTGAAAAATGTTTAATATTTTTTACTTAAACAGAAGAACATTGTGAAACATAATGATCAATATTGTACTGTGGGATAATGTCTTTCAGAACTATTTAAAAAGGTGGAGACTAGTGAAAATAAAGAATGAAGTAATAACTTCCCTTTTAGGCCCCCTGTTTTGTAAAGTAGTAATTTTACCAGAAAGGCAGTGTGGTTAATGGGAAGAACATTGGATTAGTGATAAATGAATCAACCTTTAAAATACATTTAAGGAAAATGTATTCAAGTTAGGAAGGCAATTCCCAAACCAAAAACTTAATAATTTTTTGTAGTATAGTTGGCAGAGAAGTAGGTAAGAGCTGAAATGTATTATTACGTGTGCTGGGTTTGAAACTTTTTGAGGGAGAACTTCTCTTTATGTTGTTCTTCTTGTCTTGAAACCCAGGCTTAGTGCAAAACTGTGTGATTTGGCAATGCCTACCTACAAATTGAATATATTTTTTATGACTCTACTTTCTTCAAAGTAAAGAGGTATTATATGTAGTCTTGGGATTCAGCTTATTTAGTGTAAAATACAGACATTTAGTCTGATCTAACTGTATAGGAGGAGTAAACCATGAATTCCATATCAAAACACACGATCCAAGATTTCTCAGTTTAATATGCTATTCAGATTCATTTCTTTAGGGATAAATGTAGGCATTTTCATTAGACGATTTCAAAATTTTGCCTATTTGAGTGGTCTTGTTTTTTGAAGAGGTTTTTTGTTATCACAATTTTCCAAGAATAATAACAATTGTATTTTTATAGGACCTGTTAATATTAGTGCCACCCTCCCTGAAGAGCAGAAGGAAACTGGAGATGTGCAACAAAAAATTTCAGAAAAAGAAGCAGAAACTAGAGATTTACAAGAGGAAAATGACAGATTGCAGAAAAATGTCCTTGTTATAGAGAAGGAACTTTCAAATGAAAAGGCAATGAATGAGGAATTATGTCGACAGATTGCAGGTTTGCTGCAGGAGTTGTCCTGTTCAAAAGAGAAAACAAATATGTTAAATACTGAGGTTCAACAAATTAGTTCTCGTTATGAGAGTGCAGTTTCTGAATTAAATGCACAGAAAACCATAAACCAAGAACAAGAAGAAAAGGTTATGGAACTGCTGAAGGAGATAGCAACAACCAGACAAAATATTACCAGTAAAGTAGCACAAATAAAAATAATGCAAACACAAATAGACAGGATGCATACACTTGACTCTGTGCCGCAGACTCTAAAGGCAGAATCACACAATCTGAAGGACCCTCTGAAAGATAATCCTCTTGAGAATTTGCCAAATGCTCCATCCACCACAGACGTTGAGGACTATTCTGTAAATGCGCGGGTTGGAGAATCTGGTATTGAGTGCTTTAGGAGAAAGAGTTCTTTTCATTCTAGTACTGAAGCCATTTGGGAAGAGTGCAAGGTGATGGTGAGTATCTCCTCCAACAAAAGCAACCAGATCCAGGAATTGGAGCAACAAATTGAAAAATTACATCAAGAAGTACGAAATATTAAGGAGGAAAATGATAATCTAAAGCTGGAAATCAGTGAAAATAAGAATCAGTATAATTTACTAAAGGAAAAAGAAAACATCATTAAACAGCTTTTAGAAGAATTAGAAGGAAAAACAATTAGGCTTGCCATTGAAGAACAGCGTGTAGTTGAGTCAGAGAAAACGCTTGCAGAATTTACACAACAAATCGTCAGCCTGAAGGAGAAAATAAAAGAACTCGAAGCTATCTTGGGGACCAAGAATGATACAGATAATCAGTTAGCTAGTTTGGAACAAGTAGTTCTGGAAAAGGAATCTGTTATTTTGAAACTGGAAAGAAATCTGAAAGAGATGGAAGAAAATCTTCACAATTCCAACAAAAGTACCAAAGAATTAAATGACAAGGAAGCTAAATTAAAGGAGGAAGTCACCCAGCTGATGAATAATTTGCAAAATGTGAACAGTTCTCTGCAGATAAAAGACAAAGAAAATGAAAACAACAGCCAAGAAATAAGAAAGTAAGTCAAAGGTTATTAATAATAAATGGTTTTAAATGCTAAGCAGCTACATGACTATAAAATTTCAAAACAGCTGAACTTAAAAAAATTATCATTGTATTTTGTTTATGTACAATAATCACTTCCTGAGACCCCTGCCATAGTATCCTTCCATAGTAAAAAAAACAAACATCTTTCTGATATGATAGTTGGAAGTGCTTGACAAAGCACTAGGACAGCAAGTGGACACAGTACTGGATTTGGAGCCAGGGGATCTGGCTTTGAGTCCCATGTCTGCTCCTTACTGCCTTTGGGCCCTTGGGCAAGTTCCTTTACTGCTGATTTTTTAGTTTCCATCTCTTTACAACCACATGGTTAGACTTGATAACAAGCAAGTTATCCTTTTTTAGCTCCAAATCTATTTTCTTTTTTTAGATGGGTAAGGGGAGGGCATTTGGGGTTAAGTGACTTGCCCAAGATCACACTGCTAGTTTTTGTGTTAAGTGTCTGAGGCTGGATTTGAATTCAGGTCCTCCTGACTCCAGGGCCAGTGCTCTATTCACTGTGCCATCTAGCCATCCCTGCCAAATCCATTTTCTATGTAACTCCTAGTTCACCATTTCTTATCTGAGGGGAACAAAGTGTGTTTTAACATCAGTCATTGTATTTGAACTGAATTGTCTTTAGTTTCTTCATTTGTGTTATGATGGTCATTTGTATATTTGCCTACTTCTTTCTCAATTCTACATCATTTCTTCAAACAGATTTTTCTGTGTTTGAACTATTCATATTTTTTATCTCTTACAGCATAATACTTTTCTATTACATTCACATGCCACAGTTCTGTCAACCAGTCCCTAATTTGTGGAGATATACTTGTTTATAGCTTTTGCTTAAAAAAAAAAAAAAAAAAAAAAAAGGACTGATAAAAATAGTTTTTTTGTTTTTTAATTTTTACTTTTTAATTTTTTTTTAAATTTTAGTAAATTGGTTTATTTACTTTTAGTTTACAACATTCAGTTCCACAGTCCCTTGAGTTTCAGATTTTCTCCCCCTCCGTCTCACCCACCCGACCCCCATCGTGGTGGCATGCACTCGCATACAGATATCTTCCCATTGATCATTAGTCAGGTTGTAAAGGATTGTGGCTGATGGAATGATCAGTGGGAAAGAGGAAATAAAACAAAACAATAAAAAGAAACAGAGCAAGTAGTTTGTTTCAATCTGCACTCAGACTCCACGTCTCTTTCTCTGGATGTGGATATCTCCTTCAATCATGAGTCTTTTGGAGTTGTCCTATAACCTTGTATTGCTGAAAGGAGCCCAGTCTATTAGAGTTAGTCATCAGACATACGTTGTGTCTGTGGTTGTGTACAAATTTCTCCTGGTTCTGCTCTTCTCACTCAGCATCAGTTTATGTAAGTCTCTCCAGGTTATTATGAAGTCTATCTGCTCCTCATTTCTTCTAGCACAGTAGTATTCCTTTACGTTCATATACCACAACTTTTCAGCCATTACCCAATTGATGGGCATCCCCTTGTTTTCCAGTTTTTTGCCACCACAAACAGGAGACGCTATAAATATTTTTGTACATATGGGTCCTCTTCCTACTTCTCTGATCTCTTTGGGATATAACCCTAGAAGTGGTATTGCTAGGTCAAAGGGGGTATGTATTTGTTGATAGCCCTTTGAGTATAGTTATTGCTCTCCAGAATGGCTGGATCAGGTCACAGCTGCACAACAATGCATGAGTGTTCTGATTTTTCCACACCCTCTCTAGAATCTGATAAAAATATTTTGGTCACTATAGGACTTTTCTGTCATTTAATGTACTTCTGGAATAGACCTAGTATTGGGATAGCTGCATCAGAAGATATGAACAGTTGGATATCTTTACTCACGTAATTACAAATTATTTTCCAGAATGTTTGGATCAGTTCTCTGCTCCACCAGTAGTGTATCTGTCTTTCCATAATACCTCCAACACTGACTGTCTTCTACTGTCTTTGTCGATTTGACATATATGACAGAATCTCAGAGCTATTAGTTTTAATTATTATTACTGAATTGGAGCAATTTTTACATATGGTTGTTGTTCTCCTGAGTATACTTAATTTCGCATCAATTAAGATTTACTTCTTTGAAATCATGTCTTTCATAATTTCTTATGGTGCAATAATATTCCAATGCAGTCATCTACCACAATTTTTTCAGCCATTCCCCATTTGATTCTAGATCTTTGCTTTTCCCCTCTTTTAACTCCAACTGTTCCTCTTTCCTTGGTATTATTGCCCCTCTGCTCACTTATTTAGCTGTTGAGGTGTGTGTGTGTATGTGTGTGTGTGTGTGTGTGGTTTACTCATGTCCATTTTCCAGTTCAATTAAGAGTTAAGTTTCTGTGAAAGGACACTTTTCCCTCATCAAAATGTTAATACCAAATCATCATGTAGTTACTTCCAGTTGCTCAAGTAAATTTACCTTTTCAGGTTTCCCCTGAGTCTTGTGATTGCGTTTCAGAATTCCTATTCAGCTCTGATTTTTTCATTAGAATTGCTAGAAAGTCCCCTATTAAAGGCCCATTTGTAGCATTATGCTTAGTTTTATGGGACAAATTATTCTTGTCTTTTGTAATATATTTTTCCATGATCTCTCATCTGTAGTAGAAACTGCTCAATTTTGTGTGATTCTGATTGTGGGTCCTTGATATTTGACTCCTTTCTTGCTTCTTTTAGTATTTTTCTTTGACATGGAGGTTCTAGACTTAGGCTATAGCATTCCTGGACCTTTTCCTTTCTGAAGGTGACTGGTGGATTCTTTCTATCTTTACTTTGTTCTTTGTTTTTTAATAAATCCAGGCAGTTTGCAGTTATGATTTTTTGAAATACAGTGTGACTGGGATTTAAAAAGAAAATCATGGTTTTTAGAGAGCCCAATAATGCTTAAATTACCCCTTTATGTACTGTATTTTATATCTGTCTATCTATCTATCTATATCATACACCTTACTTTTTTTTTCTATTCTTTTCAGTCTCTTTATTTTTTTTTCATATTTTCCTAATTCTTTTTAGTTTTAGTTCTACTTATTTCATGGAGTCATTGATTTCTCTTTAGTCTGTTTGGGTTTTCAGGGAGTACATTTTTTTTTTTTTAAAGCTTTTAGAAAATGGGCATTTATTAAGGCCATACAATAAGAACACTACTGGTGTAGACCTCTCCCTCCCCCCTCACATTCCAGTCTGTGACAAATTCTCCCATGGATACATTCAAGATCTTGGGGAAATTGAACTCCAGCTTAGACAGCACATGTGGCAAAGGGGTAACACAGCTCTTGGCTGCTAGTTCCTTTCTCTCTTTTGTGAAGAGAAAAGACATTCAGGGAGTACATTTCTTGGATAAAGTTTATTACTTTTAAAAAATAAGTTGTTTATTCTAATTCTTCAAGAGTTTTCCTTTTTAATAAGTTGCTTATTCTAATTCTTTAAGAGTTTTCACTTTAGTTTTTAAAAGTCTTTTGCATCATTTCTTCTAGATATTCATGCCAGTTTTGTTGAAACTTTGTTTCTTTGAGCATTTGTTATAGAATTGCTATTTCCTTCTAAATTAGATTTTGGGGCAGCTCTGTATCTACAATAATTGTTTATAGTGATCATTGTCATTTTCCATTGACTCATATTTCTAGTCTTAATTTCTAAATTGGGGACTTGTGCCAAGGCTAGTGTCTATCCCTTGCTGCATTTTTAGATTGTATGGTTGGCTTTGATTGGTTCCAACCTGGTTCCCTTGGGTTCCTGTATTGATTTCTGCCTCTTAGTATCAGGTCCCTCCTAAATATTTGAAGTTTAGAGTAGTGGATGTTCCAAGCCCTCTATATTGTTAAAGGGGCATCTGAGTGCTGCCTCTCTTACTCTGGTTATTGTAACTTTAGGTGGCTTCCAAAGCCCACTCTGGGTTTCTGACTACCTTGGAGACAGTTTCTATTTTCTCTGCTTCTGCAAGGTGCATTTATCTCTGGCCTGATTGTACTCGGAAGCTGTTGACTTGTTTGTGCTGGGTCTGCTGGTGACTCCCTTTGCTATACAATTGTTTATGGTCTTCTGGCTGACTTTTTTTTTTTTTTTTTGTAATTTTGGAATGGGAAAAGTCACTGCAGTTTTTCAGATTTCTTGATCATTTCTTACACTGATGCATTTTTTCTTTGTACAGTGTTAAATCTATATGATTGAATGATATCACATCTAAGTATTTAAAGGAAAAGCTATCAGAAATACAAAAAGTGTTATATAGAAACACAATATTTATAGGTTATTAAAATAATTTTGATGTTCCTCTTTCAGATATTTAAAAAAATTATTTAGTATTTTATTTTTCCCCATTTACATAGCAAAAATAATTTTTAACATTCCTTTTTAAATCTTTGAGTTCCAAATTCTCTTTCTCCCTTCCCTGCCTCATTAAGAAGGCAAGCAATTTGATATAGGTTATACATGTGTAGTCATATAAACATTTCCATATTAGTCATGTTGTGAAAGAAAATACAGACCAAAAAAAACCCTCAAGAAAAATAAAAAAAGAATGCTTCAATCTATATTCAAACACGATCAGTTCTTTCTGTAGGGATGGATGGCATTTTTCATTCTAAGTCCTTCAGGGTTGTCTTTGATCACTGTATCGCTGAAAATGGCTAAGTCATCCACAACAGATCATGCTACTACTGGTATTGCTGTTACTTTGTACATAGTACATTTCGCTTTGTGTCAGCTCATGTAAGTCTTTCCAGGTTTTTCTGAGAGTATCCTGCTCATCATTTCTAGAAGGGCAATAGTATTCCATCCTAATCACATACCAAAGTTTGTTTAGCCATTTCCGAATGGATTGCAGCATCCCCTTACTTTCTAATTCTTATTTTTTAGAAAAGAGCTGCTATAAATATTTTAGACATTTAGGTCCCTTAACTTTTTGTTTTTTTATCTCTAGTAGTGGTATTGCTAGGTCAGAGGGTTTGGTTGGTTTTAAATACTTGGTTTTAAAGCCCATTGAGCAGTTTACATTGACTCAGTTTCCAACTCCAGCAACAGTGCATTAATTATATTGGTGCATCTTAGAAGTTTTTGTTGAAGCAGGCATGTGGAATCTGGGCTTGCCAACCTTTGTTCAGGCAGCCGTCTTTCTGGAAGTCCTGGTTCTTTATTTTTTGAATGTAAGAGATTATAAACTTGGGTTACTATGTCTCATTTTAGTTTGAATTTTTAAACGTTTGTGACAAGATATAATTGTGTAAAACTGTATTTAAACACTTAACAGCTATGATCCTAGAATAATAACATTGCATCTCTGCTGTACTATTTGGAAAGTAACTTTATAATATTTTTAAGATTGAAGGAAGAACTCTCTGCCAACTCTACTTGTACACGTAAGCTGAAAGAAGATCTTCGACGTAAAGAAGAAGACCATGTTGATCTGAAAGAGAAATTTGCTGATGCCAAAAAGCAGATTGATCAAGTACAGAAAGAAGTAAGTTATTTCACCTTGGTCACAGATTTTCTATCAAATAGACATGATATTGTGAAATACTTTTTAGCAGTGGAGTCCTTTACTCTTAAAGGCAAGAGTTTCAAAAGAACTCTAATGATGATTAATATATTTAGAACATAACATATTGGAATTGAGATTAGGAACTTCTTGGAGGTCTAACAGAAAAAATTAATTGTAAGGCTCAAACAACAAGGAACAACTAAAAAAAGTCAGCATGCAGAGATGAAAAATGTTCCAACCTCGAGTAGGTCACAATTACAATATACAAAATTTAACACAAAGTGTTAAATCATTAATTATTGTCATAAAATTATGACATTAAAAACCACAGTTCTTCAGTTTTGTCTGCTGCCTAGTAGAGGGAAAGAAAAGTAAAAAACAAAAGAAAAGTGGAAGCAGGGAGGTGGGGAAGTAAAAAGGCAGGAAGAAAAGGAAAGAGAAAGTACAAAACCTATACCTTTCTACTGTGGAGCCAGTGTCTTGTCCCATTAAGTGAGATTGTTCCATTTGACACTTGAGAACTTCTCAGTAAGCCCTGATGATAATTCTTTTTATTTCAAGTACTATTCTTGAAATGTTTAGTTACTCTTAGGAATTTTTTGAATTAAGGTAAAATCTGTGTTATTGAACAGTTTTACCAATGACAAATAAAGATTGTGAAAAACATAGTAATATACAGAAGTTAATCCATTATAATTCAGTCTTATTGTGGAAACCAAATAGCTTAGTCAGTAAATATTCAACTCATTGGTGTAGAATTGTGGCAACCAAAGGGAACATCAGGTGAAAATATAAACTGTATATAAAGTTTTGTGGAGAAGGATGATGGAAGATTATGAGTGGTATCACTTCACCAAACATGGAGAAATGGTGACAGGTCAAATCAGCTGATTTTAAAAAGTTGGTAAGAGACCCACCTAAGTATTTTGAAGGTGAATGGAAGACAACAAACAGAACAAAAATGGAAAAGATCTGCACCTATTTTATGACAAATTTTCGCTGTCAAATAAATAGAGCCACCACACTTGGTCTCTAAAATCATAGGCCTGGGTGTGCTTAGGTAGACGTGGCACCAAAGACAAGACTGGTGGGAAAATCATCTGAAGTAGAACAGGTGCTCGATAGAGACATCTTTGGCTACATATTTGCAAGGATCTTGAAGGATTAAGTCACAAGATACTTGAAAAAAGGGAAAAAGCCAACATTAAGGAAAGGCAATCAAGAAAACACCAATCACTACTAACATAATCCTGTTTCTCATAAATTTTTTTGTGAGTCACCTTGATATGCATCCTTAGTATTATTAAGATTCATAAATGATAGTGGTTAGCATATCATATCTTTCCTCTCATAGAACTGACTGGAAGATGCAGAAAATACAAGATATCACATACTATTATTTGCTTTTATATAAAAATAAGTATTTGACTTAATAGAGAGAAATGGCTCTTTAAACACTTCTTCTAACCAGTAATCTCCCAGTGAAAGATATCTATAATAAAACAGGTGTTGCCATTGTAAGTGAGAAGACCCAGCTTATAGTCTAAAGATGGATTCCTTATATTTGATGAGCTACCCAGATGCTCGTGTTTATAGACTACTTAGGAAAACCCAAGTGGATTAATAATGACTCTTACTCAGATCATAATGTGAAATTAGATGGACAGTGTGGAGAACTTGTCTCTATGTATGTGCATGTGTGATAATGTGAATGTCTAAGATGGATAATATAAATGGACAAGTTGCTTCCAGAATTAAGCAGGAGGAGAACAGGCTAGATTTTCTCTAAAAAGTTGCATAGCTCCTATTAAAACTCCAAACTCTTCCCAGAAATGTGGGCCGATCTTTTAAAAAAAAAATTGTCTAATTTTTAAAAATAAATTTTTATTGAGATCTTTTCTTTTTATGTTGTCTAAATTCTCCCTTACATACCTCTCTTTCCTCCCAAAGAACTATCTATATAACAAAGATTTTTTTTTTAAAGAAAAAAGAGGAAGGGGGGCGGAAATCAGTAAAACTGTTCAGAACATTGAAAAATCTGGAAATATTGGCAATTATATATGTGAACCTCCTTCCCCTGTTGTTTGCTTTGGACATCCCACTCACTTTCAATATGTTCCTTCCCTCTTCTTTATTTTGTAGGCCTTTCTTTGTAGCAAGTTTTTTTTTTTTTTTTTTTTTTTAGTGGTGAAAAGCAAAACTAACACTTATATCGATTTGAAATAATATACACAATGTTCCAAATCCATGTCTCCCTCTCCATAAAAGAAGGAAAGAAATACCTTTTTTCATCTCTTCTTTGGGTCCAACCATGGTCTTCTTTGAAAGAGGCTTAATAATGTAAATTTTATAACTGTATCTGATGACTTTAGTTAAAGTAAAATAAAACTAAAAGAAAAAAGTTAGATCATTTCTAAAACCTTGCACAAAAAGCAAAAAATTTCAGAATGGAATAAGAAATAATAAAATAAAAGTAAAATTGGAATAGAAATGTTTGAAACTAGAGATGGTCTTTAAAAATAGACTTCTGAAAAATATGTGTTAAATTTCAAGCAATGGTAGAAATGTAAATCTAAATCACTTCTAGAGTAGAATAAACATAAATACTAACTCAGTTTTTATTCACAAATCAAAAGTATGGTTTCACAGTTTGTACTTAGAGAAGTTTAGAAAGAGAAAGTTCTTGGGAAACTGTAGGCACAAAAGATGAAGAGCCCTAAAGTTTATTTGCGTTACTTTAACTGCTTCCCAGATTGTCCTCTTGACGTATGCCTCCTGTTGCCTTTAAGCCAAACTGAATTCCTGTCTGTTTTCCCCCAGCATAAGGGATCTAGAGGCAATTTCAGATTTGCATGTTAATTATCAGCCTCTGTACTTGCTTACTCTTAAGAGATATCCCCTTGAATAGATCATAAGCATCAAACTCAAATAGAAATGGGGTCACTAGTCTGTACGTAAGGATCCTGCTGGCTGCATATTTACTTAGTTTTAAAATGTAATACTGTCTGTGTATTTCTATTTTGTTAACATTTTTACATTTAAATCTGATTTGTACCTCAGTTGGGAATGTTGTGGACCAAACGTGGCCTCTGGGCAATGTGTTTGATACTTCTGTTATAGGTAACAATGATAAAAATAAACAATAGATTAGCTTTGATCACATGCATTTTCATCTCTATAAATAGAGCAGGCCCGAGAAATCTTAGACTTAGGTATATCTAGTCTTAGTTCAGCCATTGTTCTTGCTAACTTTTCTGTGTCAGTATAAAGAATTAAACCTTTCATTTGAAGATAACTTATAGATGTGGATTTCTAGATTTTAAGTAATTTTGTAGTTGAACAACCGAATCTACTGATTTAGGGTATCATTTTTCATTGTTTAGTTAAGGTGATTTACTTTCATTATTATCAGTAATCATCTATTTGCCACTTTGAACAATCACTTCACTTATTTCTTCTGAATTCAAATAGACCAAGCTTCTCAGTGCTTTAAAAAATACTCTAATAGCCATTATCCTGTGCTCATAATACAAGAAATGAAGGTAGTGTCATAAAACCTAGTGCTGAAAGAAACCCTAGGGATCATTTAGTCCAATTAAGAAATTTAGCCCATTTCACAAACAAAAAAACTGGCCCAGAGAGGGGAAGTTATTTGCTTAGGATCTATCTTACAAGTAGAAAGTAATAGACCTGGCAATCAAATTCAGGCCTTTTGACTCCAGCTTTGGTATTCTTTTCTTTGTATCATGCTTATATTCAGGAGTGGTGCTAGAGAAAAAGAATAATTAACTTGGAGTTATAAATTCTTGTAGAATTATAGCATTGGAAGGGACCTTTGAAGTCATTGGGTTCAAATCATGATTTTACAGATAAGGATATTGTGTCCCACTGAGCCTAAGAGACGTACTTGTCCAAGGTCACATAGGTATTAAGTAATTAGTGGCAGAGCTGGGATTTGAAACCATGTCCTCTGAATTTGAATCCAGTACTCTTTACACTGGATTATTCACATGATTAAAAATTTTGCCATTACATAAAAGTATTATATTGATTCCTATAGAATTTATTTTAAAAGTTTGTGTTTCTTAAAACAATGTAAGATAAAAATGTATGTTGATTTGTATGTATTCTATGTTAAAGTAATGAAGAATAATCTTGATACTTTATCTTGATAGAATTTGTAATTTTTTAGTATCTGTAAAAATATATGAATATTCTAAAAATGGTCAAGATTGTTAATTGTTTCTTTAAAAAGTGTTCAGCCTGTTTAATAAACATTACTCTTTGCAGATATCTGTAATGCGTGACCAAGAGAAATTACTGAGGAATAAAGTTAATGAACTTGAGAAAATTAAAAACCAGTTTTCCCAGGAATTAGATATCAAACAGCGAACTATTCAACAGCTTAAGGTAATATGTTTCTTTTTTTGAGATGTAAGCGATTTCTCTTGGCTATAATTTAATGTTTGGTAAAATGCAGAAGCAAATTATTTCAGGTTCTTTTTTTTTTAATGACAGGTCTTTTTTTAGCTTCATTTTAGAAAAGAAAATTTACATATTAAATTTAAATTTAAATTCTCTGTCTCTTGAGACAGAGAAAGCTTTTAATTCTGTTAACTCAATTTAATTTGACAAACATTTATTAAGCTTTTATTATGTGCAAGTTGTTGTGTTAGGTCTTCAGAGTGGATACAAAATTAAAATAAGATGCTATGTGTTACCTCATGGAATTTAGTTGGGGGATGTTACATATGCAGACAGCTATTATAAAACAATACTTTAAAGGCAAACAGATTTCTGTAAGGTGGAGTGGGGTAGGCTGAGGTAGCTGGGAAATATTTGTGGAGGGGAGGTAGTATTTAAGTTAGAATTTAAAGTATGGGTCAGAATTTAGCAAGGAAGTGGAAAAGGAAAGACATTTCATAGACAGGGAAAATTATGTGAGCAAGACACGGAGAACCATGCCTGGAAGCCTTCCCTTTGACTGACGAGTATAAAGTAAGCTTGCATCAGATTGTACAGCACCACATTATACAGGGCCTTGGATGGCAGGCAGTGGAGTGTGGATTTGACACATAGATAGTAGGTAGCCACTGAAATTTTTTGAGCAAAGAAATGACTTGACCAAATTTTGTCTTAAGGAAGATCAATCTATTTAGTCGTGTATAGGTTGGATAGAGGAGAGAGATACTGGAGGCAGAACAACCTCTTTAGGAGGCCGTTACAGTAGTCTGGCAGAGTGATTGTAGAGACTTTGACTGGTGGCAGGTGACATTAGAAGTCAGAGTGGGTTGTGTCCCAACAAAGAGGTGGCATAGAGGATGAGGACTGAACAAAGCCATTTGATTTGACTATTAGGTGAGTAATTTGTGACCTTTGAGAAAGGAGTTTCATTAGGAATCAGTTTGATTGCAGGAGATTGACAAGAGAGTAGGTGGACACCTCACATGTAAAAGTTTTGCCGTGAAGAGAAGGGAAGAATTGGGGCAGTAGCTGGATGGGAAACAGAAGAGTCAGGAACCTTTCTTAGGACTGGGGACACCTGAGTAAGTGTGTAGGAAGATGGGAAGGAAACTGCATGGGAGTGGGGGGGGGGATTTGGATGATTATTGGAGCAGGGTCTTTGAGGAGTCTTGAGGGGGTTGTTATCTTGAGGGAATTGTTATCAGGAGTGTAGCTGGAAGGATTACTGTTAGCAAAGAGTGACAATAATCTTCCTTCTTCCTGTCCCAGAGGAAGAGAGTGGATTCTGCTGAGAAATCAAGAGGATTGGATGACAGCATACATCTCTGTGTATTAAGAGTCTGTTATCTGCTGAAGAGAGAAGAAATTGTTTGCAATAGTCCCTGTGAGGAATAAGAGAGGGACTCAAAAAATTAGAGTAGGAGGGTGACCGAGCAGAAGTGAGAGCCCAGCTTATGCTCCATAAATTTATTCTGGGTAGAATTAGCTTTGTTTTTGCAACTTCTCCCAGTGCTGTTTAGTATCCTAGGAGCAGGAGGAGTTGCAGTTACCCAGGGTTAGAGATTAACCAGCTGGAAGCAGAGATTTGAAAGGCAAGGTAGTAGCTAGTGAATTATTAAAATACCCTAGTGGTCAAGGGATAGGAAGGAAAAAATGAAAGCATTTTTGCCCTCAGTAAACTTACATTCAGCTGAGGGGAAAACACTGTACATAGGAAATTAGATACAACTATATATCTCTATCTCTCCATTTATCTAGTAATGTTTAGTGACAGAATATGGAAATCAGGGGATCCTGGGGAATTCAGGGTCATCTTTTTGTAGGAGGTGATACTTAGAAGGAAGCCAGTGATTTTTTTTCTTTGGAGCAGAAGAAAGGAGGAGAACATATTCTAGGTGTATATCAGAGGTGGATTGTTGTGTACAAGGAACAGTAAGCACACTAACCCACCTGGAATAGAGTGGGTGGACAAAGCAGTGAGCAGCAAACCTAGCATACAAGACTTAAAAAGCCAACAAAAAAAGTTGGCATTTATCCCAGAGGCAAAAGGGAACCACTAGAATTTCTTGGGCAAAGGTTGATCAGACTTATGTTTCAATAGTATCCATCTGGTATCTGATTGGATGATGCATTGGAGAAGGCAGAGACTGGAAGCAGGACCAGTTAGGAGGCTGCTGTAGTGGTTTTGGGTGAGGCATGGTGTCCTAAACAAAGACATGGTTATGCGAGCAGAGAGAAGGTGGTGGATTCCAGATATGCTATGGAAGTAGAATCAATAACACTTGGCAATAATTGGGTATAAGGAGTGAGTAGAGGATAACTTCTGGGTTGTGAATCAGGGTTCCTAGAATCTGTCATGCTTTAATTGTTAGTAAGGATGCACTTTTTTCAAGTGTTTACTTGGCTTTTTTTTTCTTTAATTTTTATAGTTTCTCTTTTGTGAATCATCTCTTTAAATGTTTGAACATTTATCTACTACTAATAAGGATAATTATTAAATTATGTCATTTCCTATAAAATTTAGAAATTTCTGACATTTATATCTTTCTCTATTTTGTTGCTTTTTTAAAATCTAAATTTTATTGCCATGTGTCCAGTAATTAAAGTTATCATCCTTACCCCTAAAAACTCATTTCGTGGCATTAGTATTTTAGAGTTTTAGTTCCTTGCAGGGAAAACCAGAAAGCAGTTTGGCAGAAACTAGGTTTATAGTCCAACATCTCACACTGTATACCAAGATGGGGTCAAAATGGGCATGTGATTTAGACATAAAAGGCATATTATAAGTAAATTAGGGAAACATGGAAGAATTTACCTGTCACCTCTATAAGGGAAGAATTTATGACCAAACAAGAGATAGAAACCATTATGAGATGTAAAATGGATAATTTTGATTACATTAAATAAAAAAGGTGTTGCACAAACAAAATCAATGCTGCCAAGTTTAGAAAGAAAGCAGAAGACTGGGGGGAAATTTTTACAGCAAGTTTATAAGAAAACAGGTCATTCCCTAACTGATAAATGGTCAAAGGATATGAATAGGCAGTTTTCAGAAGAAGAAATCAGAGCTGGCTGACGTCATATGAAAAATGCTTCAGCACCGGCCCTGGAGTCAGGAGGACCTGAGTTGAAATCCAACCTCAGACACTTGACACTTACTAGCTGTGTGATCTTGGGCAAGTCACTTAATCCCAATTCCCTTACCTTCTCCCCTCCAAAAAACGAAAAAAGAAAAATGCTCTAAATCACTATTGATTAGAGAAAGGCAAATTAAAACAACTCTGAGATGCCCTGTCATACCTATCACATTGGTCAATGTGATAGAAAAGGAAAACAGTAAATGTTGGGGATGTGGAAAATTGGGACACTAATGCATTGTTGGTGGAGTTGGGAACCGATCCAACCATTCTGGAGAGTAATTTAGAACTATGCCCAAAGGGCTATAATACCCTTTGACTCAGCAATACCACTACTAGGTCTGTACCCCAAAAAGATAAAAACCAAAAAGGAAAAGGACCTGTTTGTACAAAGGTCATTTTCAGTGGAATTAGAGAGCACCGAATGAACTTTGAGTTAGAATTCTGCTTCAGACACTTACGACCTCTTCAGACGTTGATTTGTCAGTTAACCTCTCTGTAGCTCGTTTAGTTCACTTATCAAACACCTTACCCACTGGTTATGAGGGTCAGATAAAATGATGTAGGTAAAGAACTGTACTTTTTAAAGTACTGTATAAAAATCATTGGTTATTTTATGTCTTCCTTAGCAGATGGTTCCTTAGTGGGCTTGATGTTTTATTTTATTGTTCTTAGTGATGTTGGACATAACTGGGTTAGTTTCCTTATCTGTAAAATGAGGAAGTTGGACTAGATTCTAAAGAATCTTCTAGTTCCAGATTTATATTCTTGTGATACCTGGAGGTATTTTATTGTTAGAGATGTTTTTCTTATTTCATTTGTGTTTGGTGTGGTTGACACGGAGTAGGTTAGCAATCTCCTGTAGCTACCTCTTCATTTCTCTTCTCAAAAGACCTAAAGAAATCTACTTTTAAATTGCTGGCATGGTGACAGATAAGCTTAGATCATATTTTATTTCTGCAAAGATATATTCATGTTTTTTTCCTCCTAAAACATCACTGAATATCAACCACCAACTTTTGACATTTACTTCTAAATTTGTGGGTTGTGATGTCTTTTTTTATTGTTTATTGTGTCCAAAATCCTGGTGTTTTCTGGGAACTTAAAGATAAATTTAAAAGGAATTTGACGTTGATTGTCCATTACTAGACAGAAGAAAAAACTAATTATGCAAATTAGGGTACATTTAAAGCCTATTCAAAAGGTTAGGCTTTTGTTTTCTTTGCAATTTAATTGAATAGTTGAATTTTGAGGCTAGCTCTTATCTAATTCTAATATTAGATAATAATTCCTTTTACTATTGTTTACCTAAATTTATTTATGTATTTAACTGGTCCCTATTTACCAGTCCTATTGCTTTCCTTAATACTATCTCTAGCACTCTTACCATGTCCCTTTAAAAAAGAAACTATACCTATCACTATTCTCTAGCCCAGAGGTTCTCAACCTGTGGGTCGCAACCCCTTTGGAGGTTGCCTAAGACCATAGGAAAACACATATTTCCGGTGGTCTTAGGAACTGAGACACCCCTCCTCTGTCCGCCTCCTGGTGAGTCTGCCCACATGCAGGAACAGCCACATACAGGTCGCTGCATTAGGAAGGTTGAGAACCACTGCTCTAGCCCTATTTCTATCCCTATTAATTAGCTATAGTCTTACGCTAACATTAAATATTAAAAATCTTCAGTAAAATAAATACTTGTGTGTATACGTGTCTGTGTTTATATACACATATATGTAATACACCTTTGATATTTGGACAACCATTAACCGTCCCCATCCCTCTGTTTCTTTCTATATAAAGTAAACATTCACGACTAGATGGCCTCCGAGGCTCTGTCCAGCTCTAGATAAATGATCTCAAGACCCTACTAGGAAGGCAGCAGAGGGGAGTAGAAAGAACAGTGGAAAGGGCTGCTGGGTGAGACAATGGGCAGAGCCCTGGACCTGGAGCCAGCAAGTTGCCATTCTTTCATTTCAGTTGTGTCTGATGCTTCATGATCCCACTGGGGTTTTCTTGGCAAAGATACTGGGATGCCTTGCCATTTCCTTCTCCAGCTCATTTTCTAGATGAGGAAACTGAGGCAAACAGGGTAAAGTGACTTGCCCAGCCACCCTGTCTGTAAAGTGTCTGTTGAGCTCAGGGAAGGCCCTGTGCCCAATCCACCATGTCACCTAGCTGACCTGGTGTCAGGAGAGCCCATGTTCCAATTTGACTTTAGACACTAGCTGTGTGACCTTGGGCAAGTCATTCCTGTTTGCTTCAGCTTTCTCATCTGTGAAAAGGGGGTGATAATAGCATCCATCTCCCAGGGCTCTTGTGAGGACCAAATGAGATAATAACTGTGAAGCACAGACCACAACTGGTGGCACGTAAGGAAGTGCAATACAAACGTTAGCTAGCAGCAGCCGTGGAAGTGGTCAGGAAGGCCTTGGTTTGAGCTTCTTCGTTAGCTCTGTGATCGCTGGGGAGTCACTTGTTTAAGCTCCTTAGTTAGCTCTGTGATTATTGGGGAGTCACTTGTTTGAGCTCCTTCCCTGGCTCTGAGATTGTTGGGGAGTCACTTGTTTGAGCTCCTTCCCTGGCTCTGAGATTGTTGGGGTGTCACTTGTTTGAGCTTCTTCCCTGGCTCTGTGATCGCTGGTAAGTCACACTCTACCAGTTTCTTCATCAGTAAAATGAAATGTTTCAGTCTTACATGGTAAGACCTTAGTGGTGGAAATCACAGAAGTGTGGGTACTATTTCTTTCACTTAATGATATTTAGAAATTACAAGGAGGATGGAGAGAATAAATAGGAGCATTATTTAAGAAAGAGAGCACAGGCCCTGGTGTCAGGTCTTCCTTCTGACATAGACTTGCTGTATGACCATCACTTAACTTAGAACTGTAAGTTACATATGAGTTGTTCACCTGCATCATTAGGGAGGGAGTTTCCTATAGCAGGAGTACCTCACACCAATGAAATCACAGGTTAATCCTCTCACCCCTGACTGTGGAAGGCCTGTAGGATTTAAGTGCCTGGCCTATATTGGTTCACTGTGACCAGTCTTGGAGAACAGAGTTCTTTGGGTAATTTCTGTTTTTTCCAGGTCCTGGATAATCAGTTCTAAAAATAACATTTATTGGGTCTTTCCTTCTCCCTGGTCTTGCCTCTTAAGTTTGGATCAAAAGAAGGAAAAGGAAGGAACACATTTATTGAATTTGGTAGATACACAAGTAAAGATGCTCCAAGATAAGAGCAGCTTTGCCACTCTGATTAGGCACTGTCTTAGATATGGCAAATTTTCAATTTCATCAATGTTGTCCTATTTTCCAGTTTCTAAAGTTTAACGTGTAGATGTATTAACCTATTTTCATTAAATTTTTCAGGAACAGCAGACTAATCTGAATGTTGAAGAAGTTATGCAAGAGTATCAAAGCAAATGTAAAGGTAAGAAATATTGGACTTTATATAAATACACAGGGCTAAATTTTCTATTATAAATTTGTTTTGAAGTTTCTTTTAAATTCCTAAGTAAAATGGAATTAGTGTTTATTTTTACAGCGTGGAAAAAAGGTGACTACATTTTATTGATTTCTCATTTTTACATTCTTGGAAAACACTTAGCACAAATGTGAATTCTTTAAAAACAGAAGAATGGGTTCTTGCTAGTGTTTCTTTTATGCAGAGTCAAGTGCTTTACTGAATTAATTTAAAAGTGATATGTAATGAACTCTTCCCATATGTATTCATTGTGGTTGTTATGTATCTTTAAAAAAAATATGTGCCTTTTCTAAAAGGAAAATGTTTATATTTGGGAAAAGAAGAATTTCTTTTAAGGTCACTTTAATAATAAATCCTTGTGGTAAATTAGTCAGTAAGTATTTATTAGGCACTGAATATGTATCAAGCCCACCCAGTGCCAGACACTGGAGATAAAACTACAAAGAACTTGTTGTTTAGTCATTTTCAGTTGTGTCTGACTCTTCATGACTCCATTTGGGGTTTTTTGGGGAAAGATACTGCAGTAGTTTGCCATTTCCTTTTCTAGTTCATTTTACAGATGAGGAAACTGGGGCATAGTTTGTGTTAAGTGACTTGCCCAGGGTCACATAGCTAGTTAAGTAAGTATCTGAGGCCAGATTTGAACTCATAAAGATTAGTCCTCCTGATTCCGTCCATTATGGAGCACTACCTGCCCAGCAAAACAATCCCTATTCCTAAAAAGCTTACATTCTAATGGAGGAACAAGACAAGTCTTTATAAAAATATGTGAAACATAAATATAAAGTTAGTAAATAGAATTACATACAAATGCATTAAATATAAGGCAGTTTGGGAGAAAGGTCATTGGCAATTGAAGGATCAGGAAAGGCTTTGGGGGAGCATTTGCCTGAGCTGTATCTTAAAGGAAAGAGAAGACTCTATAGAGGAAAAGTTGAGTAGATGCATTTTAAGCATGGGAGATAGCCAATGCAAAGGTATGGAGATGGGAAATGTAGTGTTGTGTGTAAGGAACAGAGAGAAAGACCTTTTTGCTAGATTGCAGAATCCAGGGTAGAGAATAATGAAGTTGTATTGGAATTTAAAGGCCAAAAGGAGGTGTTTATATTTTATCTTAGAGGCAATAGGAAGCCAGTGGAGTTGACTAAGTAGGAAAGTTACATGGTCAAGTGCATGCTTAAGGAAAATCCCTCAGGCACCCCCAGTGTGTTGGGTGAACTGATGTGCTCTGAGAGGTTCAAGGCTGGGAGATCAGTGAGGAGACTGTTGCAGCAAACCAGGGGTTAGCAAAATACTGCCTAAGTTTTTGTAACACCAGCAAGCTATGGAAACTTTTTACATTTTTGAAAAATAGTTTTATTGTATTTTAAAATGTAAAAAAAAAAAAATCATTCTTAGTTTGTGGGCCATACAGCAACAAGCAGCATTTGTTCCTTAGGCTGATTTTTCTGACCCCTACTCTAGGAGAATAGTGAATTGGGCATGAATTAAGGTGGTAGATATGTGAACAGAAGAAATCAGTAGGATTTGAGAGACTTTGTGAGGGTAGAAAAGACGAGACTTGGCAATTGATTGGGGTGTAGGAGAGTGAGAAGTCCAAATTAATGCCTCGGTTATAAGCCTGGCAGAATAGAAGGATGGTTCAGACAAAAACAGGGAAGTTTGAAAGAGGTGGGGTTTGGACAAGAAAGGCAATGAATTCAGTTTGTGACATGTTGAGTTCAAGATTTGGGGGCCATCCAGTTTGAAATGTCCGGTAGGTAATGCTATTTAGCTGAGACTTTCAAAGAGATTGGGGATACATACATGTAGCTATGAGTTGTTTACATAGAGATGATAATTAGACCCTCGGGAGCTGCTGAGATTGCCAGAAAGGGAAGTAGAGATGGAAAAGAAAAGGAGGCCGAGGATAGTCTTGGGAAACCAACAATTGAGGAGGGTGATACTGGCCATGACCCAGCAAAGGAGACTGAGAAGAACCAGATGGGAAACCCAGAGAGGAGAGAGGACCCAAAAGGAGAAGGCCCTTGCTGTACTAATTAACTTTGCAGAGACTTGGAGAAAGCTAAGGACTAAGAAAAGACCATCCGTCAGATGTGACAATTAAAGAAATCCTTGGTAGCTTTAGAGGGCGTATTCAGTTGAATGATGAATGGTTGGAAGGCTGACATCAATGGAATAAATGTAACTTCTCCAGGTGTTTACTTAGAAGAGCAATTCTCATGTGTATACACACATACATACATACATACATACATACACACATACATATATGTATATATGTGTGTGTATATATGTAGTCTTGGTACATTTATTAAACTTAGACTTACTACTTTGTGACGACACCAAATATAATTTTTTAAAGTTCAGTGAAGCATTTCATTTATACGTATTGGTTACCGTCACATGTTGGAACGTTAAGACATAGTTAAAGGTAAAGTCTCATTTTTTTTCTTTAAGAACATCAAAATCAATTTTATAACATTTACTACCAGGATCCAGACAGAAGTATTTGACAAAAAGAATATTAGTAGATCTAAATTTCAGTGATCATTATTATTCTTTGCATTGAGTTTTGCATAACTTTAGGTCTTTTTATATTCTGCCATTCTTTTATGAAAAAAAATGGAAGAATAATTGCTTGTCTCCTCAGTCCTAGGAAATTTGTATAAACAGAAATGAAATTTATATGTTTTTAAAGTGTTTTAGCTCAGCCAGATGATATTTTATTAGTTAAAGCCTTAATTTTTTAATTGAGTCTGTGTTTTGGGTACCAAGCACAGAAATGAGTCCTGCTAAAATCGTTGAAAACTTGTTTATAAAAATGAAGGATGTCGGAAATGTTGCTTAATAAAACTGTTTCCTAAATCTTGAAATTAAAGAGTTTTGAATATGTTTCAAGAATATTTCAAAGTGTTACCTTTATCCAGAAACCACTTTGATGTACCTTAGAAGTATTCTCAATTGTAAAAGGACTAAAGGAAAATGGAATACTTAGAATGCTAGTGATGTCTGAAATGAAGCTTAAAAAAATTTCAGATCTGGATGTTAAGGATAAAATAATTGAAGGGATGCGAGCAACAATGGAAGAACAGGAACAAACTCAAGTAGAGATGGAGGAAATGCTCGAGGCCAGATCAGAAGACATCACAAAACTGACTTCCGGTAAAAAGTGTTTGTGTGTGGTGTGTGTGTGTGTGTGTGTGTGTGTGTGTGTGTGTGTGTGTGTGTGTGTGTGAGTGTGAGTGTGAGTGTGTGTGTGTGTGTGTATGTGTGTGTGTGTGTGTGTGTGTGAGAGAGTAATGATATACAGCTTTGATTTTCCTCTTTCCTCTTAAATTTCTTTTTCTACTTTTTAAAATATCAGTTATAGACATAAGTACAAAAATTAGTGTGTGTGTGTGTGTATGTGTGTGAGAGAGAGAAATGATATACAGCTTTGATTTTCCTCTTTCCTCTTAAATTTCTTTTTCTACTTTTTTAAATATCACAGTTATAGACATAATAAGTACAGAAAATAGTATAACCATATAGATAAAGCTGGAAGACTCAGAAGGAATTTGAACACAGAATCACAAGATTTGAGAGTCAGAAGAGATCTCAGTGACCCTCTAGTCCAGCCCCCACACCAAAGGAATTCTCACTATGACATACCCAACCAGGGATTGTCCAGCCTCTGCAAGAAAACTTAGTACTTCCTGAGGCATTCTGTTACACTTGTGGGAAGCTTTTCCTAACAAGCCTAAAGTAGTTTCTTGGCTACTTCTACCCCATTGCTCCTGGTTCTGCCCTCTGAGGACACATTTGAGCAAGTCTAATTTCTTTTCCACAGGAACCATCATGAACCCCCTCAATATTTGCTTCTTCAGACTAAACATGCCCATCTCCTTCAAATGATCTTCCTATGTTGTGTATTCCAGGCCCTTCATCATCCTGTTTTCCTCCTCTGGACACTCTCCACCTTATCAATTCCTTTCTTAAACTGTGGTGCCCAGGGCGTTACTCCAGATAAAGTCTGACAAGAGTGGAGTGCAGTGGGACTGTATTCTATTTCTTCTTGCTCCTAGATGCTTTACCACTTTTGTGCAGCCCTTTTGGCCATCATATCACACTGCTGACCCATGGTTTTTTTTTTTTGTTTGTTTGTTTGTTTGGTTTTTTTTGTGGGGCATATTTTATTTTCACAGAATAACACATATCTGTATAGCAACAGAAAGAAATGGTTACATTATATATGCTTCTAATGAATCATGTCAGAAGAAACTGAAATATCTTCTTCATGTAGCCTATTACTTTGGTAATAAGTACAAACAGCCTTAAATTTGTGAGGTTTATCAACAAGTTCCTATAGGACCATGATTTGGGGTAGCAGGAATCTTGGAGGCCATCTAGTACAACCCCTTCATTTTACATATAAGGTAACCAAGGCCAAGAGAGGTTAAGGGACACAGGTTACAGAGAAGCAGTCTGGATTTGAATCTTGGTCCTCTGACTACAAATCCCCAAACCAAAAGATTATGGGTCCTTTGCTTTTGTAGACAATATTTAGAATGGATCAAAGATCATTTGTATTATCTAAGAAACAAGCAGAACAGACTGAGTCCTTTATTTGTACAGCTAGTCAAGATATCTGTACAAGTAGATATGTAGTCATATTCCTGACTACATTATAAGGTCATTAATATTGCCATCCAAGCCAGAGAATTCTGAAAAAAACAATGGTAAGGAATGACTGGATATAAGAGCAAGACAAATGTTCTTAAGAGAAATTTAAAAATATAAATTCATTGAAAAAATATAATTTACAGTTAAAATTCTGTATTTGTTACGTCCATTGCAAAGGAAATGTCATTTACCTTTTAGAAGCCAAGATAAACTTAGCTTCATTTCAGTGTTTTATTAAGAAAAATTGAAGTCACTGCACTTAAGTGTGGTAAATCAGATCATAATCCAAATCCTGAAGATTGTAAATATTTCATGGTTAGTGCAATGAAGACAAGTCTTTATCTGAGGATAAAACTACTGAAGATTAGAAAAATTACTGACTCAATGAGAGAACTGCCTGCCATCAGATTTCTTCTTGCTAATGTGCTTGAAGATTTTGGACTTGTGGACATTCTTGGGCTTCTGGTAGCCAAAACCACCACCACCACCACCTCTTTTTTGCAACCTCTTCCCATGGCTGCTGTTCACATTTAAGTCAACAAATGGAGGTACTTTGAAACCAAATGATAAAGCAACCTGAGGTAAATTTAAGCTGTTAACATTGTAGATTTGCTTCAGAGAATGAGAATCATATGCTGGAATGTAGGATTTATATACCTCCTGTGCTGATTTATGAAGGAAGTAGTTCTTCTCAATTAGTTTTTCTAACTGAGACTGAATGTCAGAAATTTTTAACTGTGAAAATTCAAATTCACTTAATGGTACCTTGACTTGCTTCATATAACAAAGAAAACCCAACTCTTCTGGTCGTAAAATAAGCAGAACATGACCTCTACCGTTTATGCCTCTTGCTGTTCTACCTACACGATGAATATATTCCTTTGGATCATCTGGAGGGTCATACTGGACAATCCAGTCTACTTCCAGGATGTCTAATCCTCTGGCAGCCACATATGTACACAGCAAAATTCCAGAATCTGCATTGCAGAACTGGAAGAATGTAGTGGTCCACTTATTTGCTTTTGTTTGCCATGAATGGCCATGACAGGTAAATCAATGTAGTTCAGAAGCTCATAGTGGTATTTCACTGACATACATGAAGAAAAAAATACCATCAGCTTCTTCTTCCGGTTCTTCTTGAGGAATGTAAAGAGTAGAAGGAACCTTTTCTCAGATGGACAAACAACATATCCCTGTTCAAGTCCATCTACTGTGGCAGTATCTTTATCATCATCAACACCAACATACAATGGTTCCTTCTTAAGGGAAATCTTTGCCACATCTTCTACCTTACGAGTTTGTGTGGCAGAAAAGAGCATTGTTTGTCTGTGTTTGGGCAGAAGTTTAATGATCTGCTTCATCTCTTCCTCAAATTCAACATCAAGAATTCGGTCAGCCTCATCGATAACAAGGCACTGCAGGTTTTTTAAACATAAATCCTGGGGTGTTCTGCATATGGTCCAGAAGTCGGCCAGGTGTCACCACAATAATGTTGATCCCATTTGCAAGTTTCTGTACCTCTGCAGATCTGTTACTGCCTCCCATGATCAAACCATAGGTATGCACGTGGTGAGACATTAATTCCTTAAGCACACCAAAAGTCTGCATAGCCAGCTCCCGAGTAGGGGAGAAGATAAGGACCCCTGTTCCATTCCTAGGCATGAACTTTAACTTGACAATGAGTTCTATCGAAGGGATGAGGAATGCTAGAGTTTTGCCACTGCCTGTTTTTGCAGCTGCTAGAATGTCCCTGCCTTTGAGAAGTGGTCTGATACTTTTATGCTGAATCTCAGTCATGTTAGTAAAGCCCATTTCTGCTATTGCCTTCAGAGTGTTTTCATTGACGATATTACTAAGTGAAGTGAATGAAGTATCCTCAAAGGACCCTGTTAATCCATGAGGGAGGCTGGGCATTTCAGCATCCTCGTTCTGCTCCTCCACATTGTTTTCTTTTATTTTGGGATCTTTCTCATTTTCATCATCAGATCCCTCTTGGTCTTCAGTTTTTGCTTTTTTGTTTTCGGGTCCTGCATCAGCCGTTATTTTCCTCTTTTTCTTCTTCTTTTTCTTTTTTAACCCAGAACCGGGGAGCTGTGCAGCTGATTCTTCACTGGCTACTAAGACTGTAGTAGATTTCTTGGGAGATTTTTCCACTTTTATTTCTTCTCCTGTTTCTTCTGATACACCCTCATCTTGGGCTTCTGGCATACTGGCCTTCAAGGCCTCTTTCTGCTTCAGCTGCTGGTTCCTCTGATGCAGCTTCTCATTGCGCTTCTTGATATTTTTGCACAGCAACTTCATCAGAAGGTGCGACATTCTGCCGGCTGGCCTCGTTCTTCCCCACAGTCGCTCACTGTCTTTTTCTTATTAGTCACCGTTTCCACAGACCCTCCTTTCTTGGCTCACATGTGGGAGCACCGACCCATGTTCTTAAAGTCCTCAAAAACCCTCACGTCTTTTTCAGAACAATTGCCTTCTTCTCTATCTTGTGAAATTGATTTTTTTGTGTGCCAAGTACAAGATTTGACACTTACCATTACTGAATTTTATCTTACTACAGTCAGCCTTATATTCTGTCTTGTCAAGAAGCAAGGCTGAAAAATCTCAATTATTATGGAGAATAGAGAAAATTGAGCAGTGGATTACTTGCGTTAAGTGTGCAACATTTGTATTTCTGTCACGTTTTGAGCACGGTGTGCTCTTTTTGTGAGGTAGGTTAGTAACTGCTAAGTCTCACCTTTCTCCTCATTCATAGCTTTACATCTTAGCAATTCTGCTAAACACATGGAGTAGTTATGTTGGCACAATTCTACATTCAGTAATAAGTAGTAGTTATACTATATGACAACCATATGGAAGGGTGGATAGAGGAAAGGCCTTGGGGCCAAGGTGATAATGGGCTCAGGTCCTGCCTCTGACCCATACTAGTTAAATACATATTAGACTGGGCAAGCCACAATTATTTTTTTCATATATAATAATATCTTTACTAAATTATCATAGACAAAATAAAAGCCTCAGTGTTTGCTTTCATGTAATGTTTGGCTAAACACTCTCCCCACCCCCCTCCCCCCCATCCAAATCCACCTTCAACAAATATAACCCTCACACACCCCTCCCCACCCCACGAAGAAAAAATCTTACAACCAGTTTGAAACAAAAATAAATGTATCATGATCAGAAATTTCAAAACCTGTTCCCTCAATGATTGCTGTGTTATCATTTTGAAGTCATTAACTTTTCAACGTGCCAGGCAACTGTGACTTTCAATTCCAGATGAATTGCTGATTTACATGATAGAGGGAATTTTCCCACAGGGAGTTCCTCTAGAATAATTAAATCATAGATCTGGACCAAAACACAAGTAAAAGTCAAAAAATATCTGTATGGCATTTTATGTTTTTCAAATTTCTTTCTCATGTTCTGCTTTCTCTTGGTCCACTTATGTTTATTGCTAGAGTTGGAAGAATGGAAGGAAAAATACAAGAATCTGGAGACTAAAATTAGTCATCAGGGGCCACAAAACCCAAATCAGAGTGATAAGGATAACACAAGTGTACTTAATGAAAAGCTCAATCAATTACAAGAAGAGTTACAGGTAATATTATCTTCATATGATCTTAAGTTCTAATTATGTGTAAATACAATAGTTAAGATGACTCAGTTAATGAACCACTTGCCATCCACTAACAACCCAGGGGAAGGGGTTATGTAATATATATACATACACTCACACATATAATGTACATATTACACACATAAATGCACACAAAGACACATATATTTGATTTTGTAGTAGGGAAAGCTAAATGGTAGAGATTCCTAAACCAAGGTTTTGTGTCGTGAAAATCAAATTTGCAAGTCATTCACTTCCACAAGCTGAGATTCTTCTCCTTCACTGGTTAATGGTGAGTTTCTTCCATTTAGGTATTGGCCGACATTTCTTTTTATTTCTAACAATTTTTTTAAAACTAAAAATTACTCTAGAAAAACTGGGTTAAAAAAATAACATCTACAAAAATTGAGTTTCTGTTATATTAATGTGATTTTTATTTTAAAAACAAAATATAGAATTGCTTCATCAGGGCCTGAATACTAGATGACACCCCTTTCATGGGATTCACCAAGTGTTATGCCAATTCTCTGACTCTCTTTTTAAAACGTCATCTTAAAAGTAGTTTTGGGCTACTGGTTGTACTACCCTAAGATCCTTGCCAATATTGATCTTCTTCGATTTGGTATTATCTTAGGCATATTTCTCTTAGAATCCTTCTGTACTTTGCATTCCTAAATTAAGGAATATTTGAATATTTTGTGTTTGTAATCCCAACTAAAAGAGACCTGCAAAAATCAGTCCATTCTGCTCCTTCAAGGAAACCTTCCTCATTTGTAGAATCATGGGCTTTGTTTTTGAAAAGATCTTCAGTGAAGGAACTTTTGCCAACCTCTGTGTAAAATATTCTAAAATTTTTGCTCCCCTTAATTATTTTATTTTGTATACAGGAATCAGAACAGAAACATCAAGGTGACAGAAAGAAATGGTTAGAAGAAAAAACAATTCTTATCACTCAAGCTAAAGAAGCTGAGAACCATCGCAACAGGGAGATGAAAAAATATGTTGAGGACCGTGCCCGTTGTTTACAACTTCATAATGAAGTGGTAGGTGGGAGACTTGGAGAGTCTTTGCTTGCTTGATTTACCATTTATTGCAGCCCCTGGGGCTTGAATTAATTTGGAAAAAGTATTTTCTTTGTCCCCTTCTTAGCTTTTTAGTTTTCCTCAGGCAGAGAAGAACCCACTCACTCTCCTGGGTGTGGATCTTGGCCAGTCTTTTGAGACCCTGGCAAGGAAGGAAGAGGGAGTACAGGTCATGGAGGCCTTTGTATTATACCCCAGTAGGACACTTCACCACAGAAAAACAAGAAAACGGAGATTCCTTTACTTGTAGGGTCGTGATGATCAATTAAAATAGGACGAAGCCATAAGATATCTGATATATGATAGAGAGATCATTTGGATGTTGGCGAATAACAACTGTGGCCAGAAATGTGTCAGTGCTGTCTGACACAGCCTTTCATCTGCTTTGATAGCTTTATTCTATAGTTGTGCAGTGACTTTATTATAAGAATAGAAAAAACAACTTCCTATGTTTCCTCAGGATTCCCCTCAGGGACAGCGTTTCCTTTTACACAGAATTCTTCTGTTCTCAGAACTGTGAGTCAGTTTAGTCCATTCTGACCTTTATTGGTGGGTGCTCGATACTGAAAAGGATACAAAGGTGAATGTGGCAGCCTTGAAGGAAGATAGGTACTGGAGAAGGGTGAGACACCACAAAGGCACATATCATACAGAACAGAGTGTGAGAACTACCTGAGAGAGTCTTTAAAAGAAAGTGCTGCTTTTACTTTGACTTGAGGCTTCTCAGACTTGCTCAGAGCACAAAAGTCTCCCTATTGCTATGGTTGCCTTTGTAGCACACAGCCAGTTTTGAACAGGACTCTAGTGTGATAGCCAAAGCTGTATCATAGTAAGAGAAAGTAAAATTTGTGTAGATAGGATGCTATAAGTATTCTTACGTGAAAAAAATGAACCCTTATGTATCCTTTCATTGTAAAAATTTTATTGAGTAGAAAATAGTGTAGTCCACAGTTCATTTTCCTTTTACAGTTTTAATAGCAATTTTTCTTCCTTTTTCATATCCTTTACTTTATTAAATTTCTCCCACTGATTCTGGTTTTCATTCTTTGTGATGCATTTTTATTGTCTGTTTGCAGGTGATCTTTTTTTGTCAGAGCTTAAAATGAAGTTCTTTGTACCCACCCTGATCTTTTTAGCTCCAAAAGAATTTTGATAACTGTCTAACTGTCCATAAACTTTGCTCTTTGGTTTGAAAGTTTCTTAATGGTTTTTTGTATTCTTTAAGTAACATCTCCCCCAAGTGAGCCATGTATGACTTAAGGTGAAGTGTTTCTGATCTTATTTTTGAATTGATTATACTTTATGATACCATTTATTCTAACATGGAGGAAGGAATATGAACTGTCGCAACTACTTTAAAACTCGGAGAAGCTTTTACTCAGGTTTCTGAGTCACTTTGCTTTTAAATTGTTTCTATTTTAGTCAGCATCACATTTTTAAAAACAACTAATAGTTTTTTTTAATTAAATTTTCTAAGTTCTGAACTCCCTCCTTTCCCTGTACCAGAGAAGGCCATCATTTGACATAAATGTACATATGTAGATGTAGATCTATATCCATATACATCCATATACATATATATGCATCTAAATAGGTACACATATACATATATATTATGTAAAACCGTAGCATTCCTACTTCTGTTTATCAATTGTTTTCCTGGAGGTAGAAAGTATCTTCCTTCATAGGCCTGTTATAGTTGATTTGAATATTTATTATACTCAGAATAGCTTAGTCATTCACAATTATTCTTCATACACTTTTGCTATTACTATATCCAATGTTCTCTTGGTTCTGCTCATTTCACTCTTCATTATTTCATGTCTTTTCATGTTTTTAGAAAAAAAAATCCATCTGCTACTCATTTCTTACAATACAGTAGTGTTCCATTACAATGATATACCACAACTTGGTTAGCCATACCCCGGTAGATGGGCATCCTCTCAATTTCCAGTTCTTTTTCACCACAAAGAGAGTTGCTATACATATTTTAGAACACGTAGGTTCTTTTCCTTTTTTCCTGATCACATTGGGAAATAGGCCTAGTGGTATTGTCGGGTCACAGGGTATGCACAGTTTTACAGCTCTTTGACCATATTTCCAGCTTGCTCTCAAAAGTGGTTGAATCAGTTTACAATTCTATCAGCAGTGTATTAGTGCCCAGTTTTTTCACATCCCCTCCAATATTTGTTATTTTCCTTTTCTATCATTTTATCCAATATGATAGGAATGAGATATCTTAAAGTTATTTTAATTTGCATTCCTCTGATCAATGATAATTTATAGCATTTTATATGACTATATAGCTTTGATTTCTTCTTTGAAAAACTGTCTATTCATATCCTTTGTCCATTTATCAATTGGTGAATGACCCAATTTTTTTTATAAATTTGACTCTTTCTCTCTCTCTGTCTCTCTCTCTGTCTCTCTCTCTCTGTCTCTCTCTCTCTCTCTCTCTCTCTCTATATATATATATATATATATCTTGTAAATTTGTTCTCTCTATATTTGAGTTATAAGACTTATCTGAGAAACTGCCTATAAAAGTAACAACTAAATAATATTTCAAAGAAGAGTTCAACATTGGTTCCAGAATGGCCAAAAAGTAATCATTGGAAGCGACTGCAAATGGATAATCTCTGATTTATTCTCTGCTTTGGTAACTTGGTAGTTATATTTGACATTTTGGTAGTTTTACAAGAAACTAGTCTGGAATTTTTCATCTTCATTATTAAAACTTTAACTCTTCTTTCTTCCTGTCCCTTGATAACTTTTTTCTTTAATTGGTGTTATGAACTTTTTCTGAAGAAACTCCTACCTAGGCATGGTGACAAAATACGCTTTGCTTTTTCTTTTTACAGAATTAATCATCTAAACACTGGAGAGGTTAAGTGCCACACAGGGCATGCAAGTCTGTATATATGGCAAATGTGGGACATGCACACAGGTTTTTCAGATTCTGAGGCCAGGTTTCTATTTATACTACTCTGTCCTCAATTTTTATTCATGCTTTTTTTTTTCATCTGTCAGATCCATTCCCCAAAAGCATCCTCTCCATGAATCCTGCCTTAGTAACAGAGAAAAATTAAGGCAAAAAAACAACTCACTGCATCTGCCATTTCTTTATTCCTTTTCTTTATTTCCCTAGTTCTCAGCCTAGAGGAGGGAAATGTATTTCCTTCTTTCTTTTTTCTGGGATCAAGATTGGTTTTGACTTTGATTGTACTCCTGATATGTACTATTCTCTTGGTTCTACTTTCCTTGATCTGCATCAGTACAGCCAAGTTTTCCCACGTTTCTCTGAATTTATCATATTTATTGTTCTCGTTAAATCTTATTCTTCCTCTTCTTCCTCCTCCTTCTTCTTTCCTTCTTTCTCCTTCCTCTTCTTTCTACTCCCATCTCTTCTTCTACCAGTTCCTTCTCATTCCTCTCCCTTCCCCACCCTCTACCTCATCTTTTTCTTTTCCTCTCTTCCTTCTCTCTCCCTTCTTCTCTCTCCCTAGCTCCCCATCTCCTACTTATCCTCTTGCCTGCTCTTTCTTACTCTTCCTTCATCATCTTCTTTGATTTCATTGATGTTAGAGCTCTTGGTAGGGGAATTCCTTCTACCAATACAGATCTACATTTTATGTAATCTTAGACGCTTGCTATATTTGGAGATTAAGTGACTTGCCTTAGGTTACATAGTTGGTAAAGGTGGAACTTGAGCTCATATTGTCTTCACTCCAAGGCAGACTCATCATTCCCACATGTTTTATGTACAACAGTTTATTTAACATCACCCACTCCTACCCACCCCCCCAGGATTTTATTTCCACAGAAAGTACTGCTATAAATATTTCATTCTCTTAGAAAATGTGAATAAAATAAAATTGTTTAAATGAACTGCATGCAGAGGAAATAGTGTTTGTTTAGGTTCCTAGCAGTTTTGAGCCCAACCTTGATAAAAACAGACCATACCTATTTCAGATCATATACTAGCCTTGTTGAGAAGATCATTTGTAAAACAAGGGGATTAAGATTTCAGACTGTTGAAAACAGTAATCATCAAAACTCTTTGATACTGTTTAACCAAAAGAAAAATAGATTAGTGGAGCACACTAGGTAAGTATGACTCAGGAACTATCAAACACAGTAGCGTATAGGTTAATAGACCAAAGAACATTAACTATTGGCAAAAGGGTTACTACTCCTTATTTAGCAAGAACTGCTGGGAAAACTGAAATGTAATTTGGCATAAATTAGATTAAAAGCAGCAGCTTACAGATTGTACCACAATATGTTCCAAATGACTATTTAACCTAGGAGGTTACAAAATAAAAACATTAAAGGTGAATAGAAAGGGGTACCTTCCAATATAATTGGGGAGAAATTCTTAACCAAAAATTAATAGGAAAGATTAATAATAGGCAAAATAGTATTTTGAATCCATAAAACTAACTTTTTCATGAACAAAATTAATCCACCTATAATAAGAGAAAGTGCTGAGAGCAGGGAAAATCTTTGCATTGGTTATCTTTGATAAAAGTCTAAGATTAATGCTCAAACATATACACATATGTACACATACTGTATGCATATACATATTGTAAATAAAATCAAGGACCATAGATATGCAATAAAAAAGTGAACAATTTTCAAAGAAATTGCAAACTCCTAACTACTATATAAAAGAAATATTCCAGATAACCTAAGAGAAATGAAAATTGAAAAATTAATGTGAGCTTTCAAACCTCACATCAATTGAACTGTCAAAGAAGATTAAAAATTGAAAAATAGTTATTATTGGAGAGTCTATAGGGACACCTAACATTGTCAGTACAACTAGGGGAACCATATATATAGTGGCTTTGTGGCTGTTCAGTCATTTCAGTTGTGTCCAGTTCTTCATGGCCCCATTTGGGGTTTTCTTGGCAAAGATATTGGAGTGACTTGCTATTTCCTTCTTCAACTCATTTTACAGATGAGGAAACTGAGGCAAAGAGCTTAATGGTTAGTTGTAGTCCTTTGTTCCGTAAGAGTACCAAAATGACATCCCTGTGTGACTTGCCCAGGGACATTCACACAGATAAGATAGTGTCTGAGGTCAGATTTGAACTCTGGAAGATGAGAATTCCTGACTCCAGGTCCAGCACTCTATACACTGTACCACTTAGCTGCTCACATATACAGTGAGTACATTAATATAAATGAAAAGGATATGGAAATTAAGGCCAGCACTATGTGATTACTTAAAAAAGAAAACCCTCTCTCATTAAAAATGTAGATGTCTATGTATATGGAATGCTTTATCCACCTTTTTTTTTTTTTGGTTGCTTTTTTGGAGGGCAATTGGGGTTGTGACTTGCCCAAGGTCACATGGCTAGGGGTGTGTGTGTGTGTGTGTGTGTGTGTGTGTGTGTGTGTGTGTGTGTGTGTGTGTGTGTGTGTGTGTGTGTGTGAGAGAGAGAGAGACAGAGAGAGAGAGAGAGAGAGAGAGAGAGAGAGAGAAGTCTCTGAGGCTGGATTTGAACTCAGGTCCTCCTGACTCCAGGGCTGGTTCTTTGTTCACTGTGCCACCTAGCTGCCCTTTATCCACCTTTTCACTGAGAAGAGGGAAGCATATTTTATTACTAATTACCCACTGCTGGTCTCAATTTCCATGTTCTTCTCAGTTATTGTGCATTACATTATAATCCATTTTTGCCCTCTTTGGGGGTAACTTAACTGTTGGTAGTGTTGTCAGGCAGGATACTGTCTGTCCAATGGTCCTTTTTTTCCAACATGGTTTTTACCAACACCCTGTGTCCTTCCCTCTCCCCTTCCCTCCTTCATTGATTATCTAAAGCTATGGGATTGATTTGATTGCCTGACAGCTTCTTTTGAGTCCTTGTTTCTCTACCTAGTACCCAAACCCCATTATTTGAGCGTAAAGATTTCATCCCTCTATGTACAAAATTTGCACCCAAGTATAGAATATAGTTGGAGAATTTTATTCTTCACATTTTTTTTTACTTTGATAGAGTAAGGTTATAAATCATAGAAATTTAAAGTGAAAGACTTTAGAGATTGTGGTTTAACTCCCTCATTTTATAGATTAAGAAATTTGATGCCCTAAGAGATGACTAAATTGTCTTTGTCAGTTATTCATCCAATAAACATTAAGCTCCTACCTGATTGTTAATGAATTTTATTTAAACCTCTATCTAGCATTTGGCATTTTTAACTACAGGGCCAAAAAGAAAACCACAGGGAATTATAAACATTTAATTTGTGTAACTCCACAGATGACCAAGGTTCTTGTTCTTTTTAAAATAATAACTCTTTTTCCATAGCACTTTAGTTTTGTGAAGTAGTTTCCAATTACACAGCACTTTGATGTGGTAGATGGAACCAGGTATTAATAATTCAAGGATGTCCAACCTCCAAATCATGGATTAGAAGTGTCAGAATAATCTGATCATGGCCCTACTCTTTTCTCCTATCCTGACCCCCAAACCATACTTCATTTTAAAAAAATTTTGATAGTGGAATTTCTTCATGGTAAACTATGGAATTTTAATTTCATGTAATTTTGTCAGTAAATCAAAAGAACAGTTTTTTGACTTTTTTCAATTTTTAGAACACATTTGGAAAATTAGGGCATTATTTTATCTGAAAGTGTAAGACATTGCCAAAAATAATCATTTAGTGCATTGTCTTGATGCTTTCATAGTGACATATGCATATACTGCATGTACTTGACCACTTTATTTTATGGATCTTTTAGTCATAAAGATGGAGTTGTTCATAATAAACATTCAACAGGGATCCTTTAATAAAATTTCTTAAGGTTCTGGTTATTCCATGGCTTGTTTTCTCCCATGATTTTCCTTTTTTTCCCCCATTCTTTTGTTAATTGTTTAGGAAAGGCTTACTGCACAGCTAGCACGTAAAGATGATGACCTACAGAAATGGCGAGAAGAAAGAGATCAGCTGGTTTTGGCATTAGAAATACAGCTCAAAACACTGGTCTCTAGTAACATGCAGAAAGATAATGAAATTGAGCAACTGAAAAGGACAACATCAGAGGACCCTGGAAAGGTTAGTGAAAGACTGTTTTTTTCACTTTTTGATTTAGTTTGGAACATGGGAATTGTTGGTGAACTTTTAAAATTTTTAAAAAATTGAAGTTCAGAGTGCTATAAAGAGTTTGAAATGTTGGGTTCATGTAGGAGAAAGAGCCTTGGAATGGGAATCAGACCATGCTAGTTTTGATTTCATTATAATTACTACACTACCTATTCACAGGGTGCTTGTGATTGTCCAATAAGATGTAAATGCATGTAAAAAACTTTGCTATATAAAATGCTATATAAATGTGACCTATTATTGTCTGTAAAAATTCGTAGTTTGTGTTTCTTATTTCAGTTTCTGGAATTCTCCCTTGTTTCCTGAAATTTCCTACATATTCTTTGATTTTCCTGAGCTGTTTCTTGGGTTGTATTTTCTATTAATGTGAATTATTCAGTCATTCAAAAAGTTTTTTTCATACTATTTGTTCTTAATATTTAAAAAATTGTTCATTTTTTACAATGTGGATGTTACATAGTATAAATTGCTTTGTTTTTGTTCACCTTGTATTGGTTCTCACATGATCTTCCCAGGTTTCTCTAGAATTGTCTCCAGTTGTTTTTTTAATGATCATATTTCTTGCTACTTTACAGTGTATATAGTTTTGTTTTCTATTTCACCAAGTCCACTGCTATTTCACTTTTTAAAAGGTTTAAGTAAATAGAGGCAGCCAGAATAGGCAGTGATATCTAATAGCTTGGCACTGAAAGAAGAGAGACTAAGTCAAAGGGATGAAAGGATCAAGTAAAAGTTTAAAAATTCTTTTTATTGCTAAACTTTGTTTTGACCCAACAGGCATGACCTCGCAGACATTCCAACCCTTAAAAAATTGCATTTTCCCAAAATTGCTAAGCTGCCTAATAGAGCAGTTCTATAAATGGTAGTATAGTGTCATTTTCCTGTTCTTCTAACTTAGCTGTTAAGGGCATTCCTTCTCCACCATCCTTGATGATGTCTTAAGTTAACAGTCACCGCAAGATTACTATTTAGTTGTTTGGAATGGCAGATAGAAAATGGAAAAGCCTTCCCACCCTCACTTTTAATTAGTAGAGTTGATGGCAGGAGAGACTTTTCTCCTACTTACTGAGATTCCTTCCTATTACAGCACCATTTGATTATGAAGTGGGTGTATGGGGTGTTCAGAGAAGACTAGCGTCTCTGGTGTGAGGGCTTCCCGAGCTCTTTTCAGGGCAGCTCATCCACTTTTAGTGTTCCTCTGCCTCTCAACTCTCACCTCTGGCTCCAAGAAGCTGTAGCATGTGCAGCACCTACACCCTAGGAAAACCATCTTGGCAGATGGACTAACCTCGGTTGAGGGTAGTTTAGAAGGATGTCTACCCCAAGCGTGTGAAGACTTCCCTGGCGGAATGGGTGAATGGGAACAATTTGTTCCAATGGGTATGAAGGCAGCTGAAGCAGGCTCTGTGGAGCACTTAGAGCTTGGTCAGACATGGAAGATGCCAAGGTCATCCACTACCTCAAAGGCTATTAACAGTGATCTTGATTTTTGTCTTACCTTTGGACTTTGATGACTCTAGAAGAGTGAAGCTGACGACTTCAGTTCTGCCTCACTTAAATCCCATTCACCTGCAAGTCAGGATCACTTTGGCATGTCGTTAATTCTCTTCAAAACAAAGGACAAACAGCAACAGTGGGAATTGAGTATTAATCATCCACTTTGACAAGTCTTACCAGCTGCTCTAGCGCCCCATAGTTCTGAACTGGGGCATAACAGAACTCCTTGCTGTCTTTTATCAACAGGTAACTGTCATCCATCCATCTCAAGTCAATTCATTCCTTCAAATGGGCATTACCAACCACCAGAGTTTTTCTTTTGACCCTTACTGGATGATGTCTCACTTGATGGCTCCTATGGGTCTCCTTTTATCATTCCCCAGAGGATCAATATCTGCTGCTTCCTCAGCTCCTCTCATTCTCTCATTTTCAGAAAAAGTTTCATATTTCTTTATTTCCAAGTGTTAAGTGGTCTTTCTTCCCTTCTTCCTTTGTTGGCTGTTTTTCAACCTCCATCTTCCTGATGAAGGTCAGAGGCCACCTCTGCGTCTTCAGATTCTTTTCGTTCTTGGTTTTAACACTTGATCCCTTCTAGCTTTTAAAGGAACACACTTCATTGCCTCTAATAATCTACAGTGTGGAGAGATATTCTTTGATATCTATTACCTTTTCTTTTAGTCAATTGGATGGGTTTAGATATAATTTGCTGTATAATATAATTTAATGTTGATTTTGATCTGGGTTCTAAGTTAATAGACTGATTAATGAGTCCTTTTCAGGCATCTAAGGGGTAATCTTTCATTTTTGACAAGTACAAACAGCATCACAGAAAATGAAATTGGTTACACATAAATGCAGGGGTTCTTACCCTTTATGTGTGTCACAGCCCCCTTTGGCAGACCGGTGAAGCTTATGTTTCTCTTTTGGAAATAATGTTTGTTGCTTGCATTCGTAATTTGAAAGAAAAGCAAAATTTCAGTCAGAAGTTAGTGAAAAGAAAAATGTAACATTTGTCTCATCTAAGTTCACAGACACTCCTCCCTGCTCCCTTCCAAATCTAGGCAAAGATCATGAACCCTATGTTAAGAACACCTTCCATAATCTAAAGAAAATGAATGGTAATAGCTTTACATACATTGTGTTTGGGCTATTAGCCTATTAGATCTAGTTAGAAGTAAGGATAAAGGTAGACAACTAAACTTCACTCTGATGTAATACTTAATGAAATTTTTTTGTATCTGGATAGGTTATTTGAGTTCTCTAGGGAAACAATATTCTGTTTTCATTCTGAAATACCTTTTGGGGCCATAAAGTTATGTTTAAAATATAAAAATGAAGGAAATAGCTATATGTGGCTTTCTACAATTTTAAAATATTTTGGTATGTACAGATACCTCAGCACAATTTGGCTTTTAATTATTTTATGTGTATAATTTTGTTTTAAATATAGGATTATAAGCATACAATAAAAGAATTGACAACACTGTTAGCTGAGAAAGATGACATCATTAAAAAGTTTAAAGAATTGAATTCCGAGAATTCTCATGCTTTGCAAGTAACTGCTTTGACTACATCTTATGTAGAGGTGAACACAGGGAAACAGTTGTCTCCTAATGTACAGGTAAGCTGGAGTTGAAGTTTAAAAAAAAAAAGGTTTTTGAAGAGGTGTTTTTAAATTTAATGGCTGGAATGTGACTGTAAAGTAATGAGATTGTTTCATGGATATCAGTTTTTTGCTAGAGCCTTATCCTTTTCTAACTGTCAAGTAACTGAATTCTAATTTTTATAGAATAGCTATGCAACAATCCAGGAATGGAGTTAAAAATCTGTGTTTATTTTTCTTTTTGTAGCTGTGTGACCCTGGACAAGTCACTTAACCCTGTTTGCCTCAGTTCTCCCATCTGTAAAATGAGATTGGAGAAGTAAATAGCAAACTGTAGTGCCAGTGTGATATTCACAGCACCGATGGCAGCTGTGAATATGCCAGCATAATTCTGAATTGCAAAAATGTAACAGACTCTCCACATGGAAGACAGGACCAAAATATTTATTCAGATACTAGAAAGCCAAATTCATCATAGCAACAAAGAAATCTATACACAATAACGATGCCGAGTGCACCTCCATCCCCAAGCCTCCTCCCTGCTACAGTCTTCCCACAAACACTCACAGCTCACTGCCTACTTCCTCTCTTCCTCAGCTCTGACCAACTTCCTCTCAGCTCTGCTTCACCCTTCCTGCTCCCTCCGCTCAACAAGCTCCTCCTGCCACAGACTCATGTGACCCAAGCAGGTCACATGGGCCTATTAATGAATGAGAAAGATCTTCCCCTTTAGCAAAAATACATTAACAACGCACAAACCACTCCAGTACCTTTGCCAAGAAAACCCCAAATGGGGTCATGAAGAGTTAGATGTGACTGAAAACAAGTATCCAACGACAACAATAGCAGTCATGTTTTCACAGATACTACGTTATCCTCACATAGTGTTTTATAAGAGCTGTTAACTATGTTGAGTGGAGAAAGTAATTCTGAGACCTCTTTTTCTGAGGAAATAAAAAATTCAGGGAACAGTCTTTTCTGTCTTTTCTAACTGTGGTGGATGGGGTGCTGAGGGGGAGAAGGGACCCGCCCCTATCTTAGTACTTAACTCACACAAAGCCTACTTTCAGTTGTGACTTCAATTCTATAAACATTCATTAAGCACCTACTAAATGAGAAAAAGACAGCCTGTGTCTTTTTTTTTTTTTTGTAAGCCCCTTAAGGGGCTTACAATCCAATAGGGGAAGACAACCTACCAAAAGAAGTAAAAAGGAGCCCTGCTGCTGCTCCATGGTGTCAGAGTTACCTAGAAGGGTGTAAGCCCTCTCCAAGGCCTTTGGAAGGCATATTGTGACAGACTGATTATATGTCCTTCTTTGTTTTCCTGTTGGGGGAAGGAGGGGGTTCTATTCTCTACCCTGTCCCTGTCCCTTTACAGAAGTGTGTGCTTCCAACAACCCTCCCCCGCACCCTGCCCGCCCCTCTATCATCCCACCTCTCATCCCCATCCCCCCTACTCTCCTGTGTGTTT
>CM053598.1:68911094-68941028 GCA_028646575.1 Pseudocheirus occidentalis | reverse complement strand
TCCACTCTAATTCTGAAGGAATCATTCTCTTCAGAAAGCTTTTGAGATTCTTTTTCCATGTGGCAAATTCAACTTTTTAAGGCATTCTTCTCATTGGCTTTTTGGACCTCTTTTGCCATTTGAGTTCATCTCTTTTTTTAAGGTGTTATTTTATTCCATCAGGTTGTTGACTCTCTTTTCATGATTTTCTTGCATCATTCTCATTTCTCTTCCCAATTTCCCCTCTACTTCTCTTATTTGGTTTTCAAAATCCTTCTTAAGCTGCTCTATGGCTTGTAACCAGCCTACATTTTTCTTGTAAGCTTTTAGTGCAGGAGTTCTGACTGTTGTCTTCCTCCCGTCCCATGCTTTGATCCTTTGTGTTCCCAAAAAAGGAATCTAAAGCTGGATTGCTGTTCTTACTTTGCTTCCTTTGCCTGCTTATGTTGCCAGTCAATTACTTGACTTTTTAGCTTTGTGGAACTCTGCTTCCCAAGGGGAGAGCTTTGTCCCAAATTGCTGGGGTTTTCACAGCTGCCGGAGCTATTAGGAGGCCACTACAGTCCCCACCAGTTTTGGCTCACTGAAAATGCACCCCAGGACCACTACCCAAGACCACGATCTGGATCTAGGCAGCTTAAGGCAAGAGCACTTAGCCTCTGAATGATTGCTTGCCTCCCCTGCAGTCTGCAGGTCTCGAGCTTCTGAAGCAGCCACTTGGAAATGGCTGCAGGGCTACCGCTTCTGCTGCTTCCTTGCCCTGGACTCAGTTTGACCAGAGCCTCTCCCCTGAGTTTAGCTGAGTTCTACTGACCTTTCACTTAGTACTTATTTCTTATGGCTTGATAATTATGGAAATCACCACAGCTGCTGCTGATTCACTCTCCTGAAGGCTCCAGCTGCAGCTTGTCCTGGCTGCTCCAGGGAGAAGCCACGGTTTCAGGCTGGTCTGGTTCAGGCTCCCAGCACACTGTGATGAGCCCTCCCTGTCCTGCCTGTCAAACTGCCTTTAGCAGGAGATGTGTTTTTCTGTAATTTTGTGAGTTCTGGAGCCCTAAAATTAGTTTAGAGTCATATTTTATGGGTATTTGAGGTGGTTATGTGGCAGCTTCAGAGTTTTCCTGATTCTACACTGCCATCTTGGGTCCTCCCCAGCCCCCTTTTTTAAAGTGCATGTGTGAGTGTGCAAGTATGCAAGTGTGCATGTGTTTGTTATAGACTTCGAAAAGTAATTATACAAAATGACTTCCAAGAGTTAATGGTTTTTCATTATGTGGGTGCTCTGTTCATCGGTATAGACCAGCGGTTCTCAACCTGTGGGTTATGTTCAATTTAAATACATCCTGCATATCAGATATTTACATTATGATTCATACCAGTAGCAAAATAACAGTTATGAAGTAGCAGTGAAAATAATTTTATGGTTGAGGGTCACCACAACATGAGGAACTGTATTAAAGGGTCGTGGCATTAGGAAGGTTGAGAACTACTGGTATAGATGTTGAGGATGTCAGTTGAGGGTTTACATGGAGTAACAGAGTGAAACTCGGGTTACATGGAAGCAGATCCTACAGGAAAGATCATAGGAGAATAATGAATTAGGAGATAATTACTATCATCCAGACATGAGTTCATAAGGCCCTAGATTTGTGCAGAATGAAGTGAAATAGAATGGGAAAAAAAAGAACGGGACACATCACAAAAGTAGAAGTTACAGGATTTAAAATTCAAGATGGTGCTGAAGTTTGGGCCTTGAGGACTGGGAAGTAGTAGCCATGAGACTAAGCAAATCATTTAAAGGTTGGAGGAAGATGAATGCTTTGTCTGCATACTTTTATCCATTTTACAATTTGTTGCAGCTGGTTTGGGATTTATATTCTTATTCTTTTTTTTTTTTTTTGAAGGGGGGAATGTAGGGTAATTGAGGTTAAGTGACTTCCCCAAGGTCACACTTCTAGTAAGTGTTAAGTATCTGTCTGAGGCCAGATTTGAAATCAGGTCCTGTTGACTCCAGGACTGGTGCTCTATTCACTTGGCCACCTAGCCGCCCCCTATATTCTTTTTCAAGACTAAAATATTTTTCAAAATTTCGTAACTTATATTAATCTTCTGCTTTAAGGAAAAAGACAAGCAAAATTCAGATAGCAGCAAGTCTGGAACTGCTCTTCCTAGTAGTGGCAAGTCTGGAAATGTTCCTCCTAATTCTGACACAGTCAAGAGGGAGACATCATCAATGCCCCGCCGAAGTGATGAGCTCTCTGTGGATGAAATAGAGGTGGGTCCATTGTTCTACAACTGAGTTTGATGGCATTATCATCAATGGCACAGACTTACAAAAATTATACTTTAAAACTCAATTTGATCAATATCTAGTTTATTTTCTATTGAGAGCATGTTTAACTGTTTGATAAGATATTAAAATATTCTCAAAGATCTGTGCAAAACTTAGCCTAATTTGCCCCCAAAAGCATGAGCTTATATCAGTATCAACAAACCTAGTATGTTGAGATGTAGATTTGCACAACATTTTAGTTTTCCGGTGATTATTTATAATATTATAAATCAGCTTCCTACAGGGTACCTTTAAATAGGGATCTCCAGTGTCCACTGGAAATCTGAAATATTTACAAAAAAATATTAACAGAATTTTCCCTGACACAATTATTGTATGAACTAAAGTACACCTGTTACTTTGGGGAGGGGGAGAAGGTAAATTACATACAATTTGCAGACTCTTTGTTCTAGCTTTCTTTCTCTTTTAATACCCTTTGGATAAGGTTGAATGTCAAATATTGAGAGCTGAAATTGGAGAGTAGCACGTCATTGGCTTGCCTCTAGGGCAAGAGTGATTTTAGAAATTCATGGTGGAGATTCACCTGAGCTTACTGTCTTTGTGTCATTCTTAGGGAAAAGATAAGCCATATTTAATTCTTTTTTATAAGCTCTTTTCTAAAAATTCTGAACTTAACAGACACCTGTAATAGCAAGCACACTGGCACACCTAGCATGGCCTGCTAGCACAGGTTCTTTGATCTGCTTTTATTAAAGGAGAGCAACTTTTCTTTTTTTCTTTCTTCTTTTTTTTGCTTTTTGGAGGGGGGAAAGCAGGGCAATTAGGGTTAAGTGACTTGTCCAAGGTCACACAGCTAGTTTTTTGTTAAGTGTCTGAGGCTGGATTTGAACGTGAGTCCTCCTTACTCCAGGGCCAGTGCTCTATTCATTGTATCACCTAGCTGCCCCAGGAAAGCAACTTTTAAAGGGGTCAGCACTCTACTTTAATTACATTCGCTAGTTCAGGGGAAAGGTCAGCACCCTGAATGTGGAGAAACTACAAGCAGAGAAATCAGCACAAAGACCAACAGACAGGGCTCCAGCTGTCTGACACGGCAATATTGCTGTACACTTTACATACATCACTGGATCTAGGGAGCACAGACATTAAGCATTCAGGGCCCCGGGAGGGGTTCTGAGCATACTCAGCATCTCAGCCAGGAAATCAACAGATCCTTCTCATGAGCAAACCCTGAAACCAAAACACTAACCTCCCACAATATATAACGAAGATTCACCATCTGATTGTCTGAGTGCCAAGGAGCTTGAAAGTCCTTATGCCCAGCACTTCATAGGAAAGTCCTTGTAGCCCAGAGCCTGATTAGCTCTGGGCCAGGGCTCTATGTGCCTATTAATGGGCAAGGAAGATTTTCAAATTACCTTAACATCACAACACCAAAAAACACTTCTGTATACAACACAGATTATAAAATGAGGATTGTATATAAAACTGAAACTCCATTCTATAGCAGTTTTATAAAGAAGTATATAATAACTTACTGCCTTCAAAATTGTCCTACTTTTCTGTACTTCCCTCTGAACCACCTTATGTACTCTGCACTTTTAAAAATACTTCAAAGGGCTTCCTCTTCTTTTCTTTCTTTCCCTTGTCATTACTCCTCTCCTTCAGCCCTTCCTGCAGCCAGAAACAGGATTTAAAAAACAACCAAACTTGTAACAAATAAATATACCCAAACAAAACAAATGCACATGGTGGCTACATCCAAGAATGTATGTCTCCTTCCACACGTTGAGTCCATCATCTCTCCATCAGGGTGTAGGTAGTGTTTGCCATTAAATAGTCCTTCTAGAAACTGATCCTTTAGAGTTATTTTTCTTTACATTGTTGTTGACATTGTATTAACTTAACTCTTCTGTATTAACTTAACTCTTCACGTGTTCTTGCTTCCCAGAATTCATTGAAATAATTTGTTTTTTCATTTCTTATGATGCAGTAATAGTCCTTCAGATAATACAGTTCAGCTATTTCTCCACTGACAGAAACCCTGTTTGCTTCCAGTTCTTTGCTTTTTTTTTTTCCTTTTCCTTTCAGTCTTCTTCCTTCAGGATCAGGAAGGGCTTTTTGTCTGTGACTGTCCCCTCTCCACTATTATCCTTCCTCTTTACCATTCCCCCCCATCCCCATCCACTCCTGTTTCTCTCTTCAGTTTCATGTTTTTACTGTGACACATGAAAGATGAAATAACTGAGGAAACAAAGGGTCGAGCTTCTAAGGATATCTATTTATTAGTAATCAAAGCATGCCAATTGCATAACCAGTCAGAACCAGGCCTCCTCAGCTTTGGCAGTACAGGGGGAGACAGTTTTTCATGCATTAAAAACAATTAACTAAATATGCTCCTGACTCTGGTCCCTTGGCTTTTGAATTCTTTCTTTCTGGTTACTTGTGGTGTTTTTTCTAGCCTTGGATTTTGGCTTTTTCTTGCCCAGGACTTTCTTTTTGGCATTTCTTTCATCAAGTGGTTTGCTCTTTGATTCTAATACATACAGGAGCTCCTCTTTTATGATTTTTTGAAACATAACATACAAGGTTTTTTTTAAATCCCAGTTTTCAGGGAGTTCAGTGATTCTTAAATGATCTGTGCTTGACCTGCTTTCCAAGCCACTTGTTTTTGTAGCAGGCTACTTTCTGTGTTTTGCTTCATTTCTTATTGGTATTCTCATAATCCTTGGTGGAAATTCATTTTTTTCTTTGAGTTTCTCCTTGTTGTTGCAGTTACTAGCTCCTTCCAGTGTGGATTTTTTGACATCTCCAGGTCTGTTATAATTCTTTTTAGTAGCTGCTTCTTCATCTCCCTAACCTTAGTTTACATACTGGGGCTTTGTCCCAAGGCTCGGCTTCTCTGCTTGTACTTTGGAGTGGAGAGTCCCTGGTCTCAGCCCAGATCACTTGAGTTCCTAAGCGGAACTCTACTTACTGGGGTTAGAGCCCTCTGGATCTTTGATTCTGGGGTGCTGGATCTTCAGGGATTTTTTTCTGTATTTAAAGGACTGAATGCTAAGGACCTGTGCCTGTGGGTCCTGTGTGTGGACCTGCTGTGATCACAGGCATACTCTACTGGTTGCTATCTCTTCCGGTTCCTTTACTGTGTGTTCTTCACAATCTTGGGGATTTCTTGGAGTAAGCTTCTGCTGTTGGTACCATTGGAGAATGTCTCTGCTGTATTTGTAATTGGGCTGTGAGGCTGCCATCTGGTTTACCTGAGCATGGGTGCCCCATTTCCCAGCAATCCCGTTTCCTATTGCTTAGAAAAATTGACCTTTTGTGTAGTCGTCTAGTTGTGGAAGTTCCTTACTGTAATTTCATATAATTTCTTGGTTGTTACTGGTGTGACTTTTAAAGGTAGTTTTCTGGTTTAGTTAAGCCACCTGCATTTAGATCGGTGGCCGTCTTGGCTAGCAAAAGTCACATTTAACTCTGCCAGAAATGATCCTGTTTGCCACCCAATTTTTTGTAGTTTTATTTGAACGTTTTATACCATTTCTTGATATGCCCCACTTCTCCATCTAAATAGAAATTTTCCTTTTAATAGAGAAAAACAGTTAAGTAAAACCAACTCCCTCAATAGCCAAATCTTCCAATATATGCAACTCTGTTCCTGTAAATATCCAGCTCTGTAGAAAGTGGAAGGACTTGTTATCTGTCCTCTGTCAACCATCTGTTTCTTCTTACCACAAAGATGAGACTCAGTGCAGGCACAAAGGATCAGTCACTTGGGAAAATGTTTAAAGCCTGGAGCTTTCTGCAGGGCTGCTTTGAACATTTGGCTTCATAGAATTTTATGTTGTAATTGTACATGGTTGGCCATATTTAATATTTTCAGAAATTGTTGACCACAGACCCGCAGTGTTAAGAGCCGCAGGCGAGCAGAAATATTGTGATGAGAGCAAAGGAAGGACCGCTCCCTTTACTTCTTTTTTTTTGGCTTTTTGGCTTTTTTGAGGGCAATTGGGGTTAAGTGACTTGCCTAAGGTCACATGGCTAGTAAGTGTGTCAGGCATCTGCAGCTGTGCCCCCTAGCTTCCCCTCCTTTACTTCTTTCTACACTTCTCTTCCACTCTCACTACCAATTTTGACTTGTGGGCTCTAAGTGCTTACAAGAGATCAACCAAGAGAATTGTTTGGATATGACCTCCTTTCACCAGATAAGTTAGGATTACTTTTGGGCTTCACAGGACAAACTCTAAAGGGAAATTGATTAGGTTCTTTTATCCATGTTACTTTCCATAATTATAGTTGCTTTCTGTATCAGCAACTTTATGAACATTAAAGACTACATCCATGGAGGAAAGGAAAAGGCCCTATGTACCGAACTTAGCTATTCTAATGCGATTTTTGGAAGACAGTATTTGCAGTCAGTAGATTTAGAAAGGGGAAGGAATATTCACCAGGTCTGTGCCTTAAGCTATATCCATTAGTGATTAGGGAAAGGACTAAGACTGGAATCTCAGCAAATGTCTAGTTAAGAAGAGGTTGCAGCTGTATAGATTGAGCGGCAGCCCCAAAAGTTGATTTCTGCCAGTTGCCTAGGTGGTGCAGAGACCTGTGGTTTTAAATAATTTAGTTGGGAGAGGGAGGAGTGTCAATTAGCAAAAATCTTGGAAGGGCTGCAGCATCTCTGAGACACATCAGTGGTGTTTCACATGTCTTGTCCCTAGGAATTTGAGGGCAGTGATTGACTAGGTGGGATGAACAGCATAGGATGGAAAGGGTCTACTTAGGTAGAATTCTGTTATCTGTGGGAACTATGGTGCTACCTAACACTACTTCATTTGGACTGAGATAAGCATTAGCATGATTTTGGAAACATACACATCTTCCCAGGGGAAAAAGGCAAAATTGAGAAGGGCAGCATATTGCATAGGTAAGCAGACAAAAACCATCAGTAGGAACTGAACTGTAAACATGTATTGTCTCTAAATAATTTAAAATTTTTTAAAATAATTTTTTAAGCATTTATTCAGTGCCTACTATGTAGAGATAAAAAGTCAAAATGAAAAGTAGCCCCTGTATTCAGGAGCTTGGAGCTTGGGATCTACATCAAGGGTATTCAGACCTTCTAGTTTCTAGTAGAATAGAAAATGGTTATGTAGTAGAAAATTTTCTTTTAATAACTAAATAAATGTTTCTTTTTAAAAAAAAATTAGGTGGACAAGATTAAGCAATCAACCAGCAGTTATTTAATTGCCTACTATGTGTCAGGCACAGGGCTAGTGTGCTCTACTCTCAAGGACTTTACATTCTGTTGGGAAACAGCATATGTGTATAGCATGTCAATAAATACAAAATAAATATATAGTTGTTAAGAAAAGCTAAGCCAATCTTGGTCCCATCATCTCTATAAACAAATGGGATTTGAAATGTATATAGTTATATTTAGGTAGGGGAAACGTCTTCATTTGGGTTTTCTTCTTACCTTTGGTGACAGAATAAGCTGGCAAAACAGTGTAAAAATTAGTTTTGCTTGAATCAGCGTATCTACTGTAGGGTTTTCTTTTTCTTTTTTATTCTTTTCATCGGTGGGAGCCTTTCTGCTCATGGAAAACAACCCATCTTTTATTCTTGCTATTCTCCTTAGCAGTACATTGAAGGATACTAGCTCATGGTGGAAGGAAATACACTATCATCAGGTGTAAGTCATGGTATTAGCAAAATTTCCCCCTCTGCCAGATAGCTATGATTACTCTGTTCCCCTGAGAGGAGTAAATCCAAACCCCCATGTTCAAATTCTTGAGTCTCTTCTTTTCTAACTTTCCTCTCATTTCTAGTTGGTTATTAGATTCTCTATTTTACCTTTGCATTGTCTTGTCTGCCCCCTCTTCTGTTTCCACTGCCTTCCACCCAGGTACAAGTTGCCCTTTTTACCAACCAAACTCTTTAAGCTCCTAGTGGGACTTTACCTCCAGGAATCTGGACAAAGGAATTCATCTCTAACCAGACTACTCTGGTTGTTTTTCTCCTGCATGAACTGGGTCTCCCTAAGCTCTAATGGAGGGGTGCAGGAGCCTAAGCTTAATGCTTTAGGGCTGGGATTTACCTATATACGATTATGTTTATACTCTAAACAGAAGTAAGGTCTTTTAGTTGGGCAGGGTCCTGCCCCAAATCCAGGAGCATGTTCCCAAAGGATTTGGGTATTCTCATCTATCACCACTGCCTTTCAGAGACTGACCAGATGGTTTACAGGGGCTGTAAAGGTTTAATCCTAATTTTATAATTGATTATTAATACAACAGAACAAATAGGAAATTAATAGAGAGAAGGTACTAGAATTAAGAGGGATAGGGGAAGGCTTCCAGGAAAGGTGGGATTTTAATTGCGTCTTAACAGAAGCTGGGTGAGAGAGTAGGCAGGATTGAGCCTAGTATTCTAGGCACGAGGCACAGCCATAGAAAATGTGCAGAGCCAAGAGATGGAGTATCTTTTTGAGGGACTGCCAGGAGGCCAGTGTCACTGTATTGAATAATATGTACTGGGGAGTAAGGTATAAGAAGATTGGAAAGGTAGGAGGGGCCTAGGTTATGAAGGGTTTTGAATGCCAGATAGAGCATTTTGTATTTTCTCCAGGAGGCAAGAGGGAGCCACTGGAATTTGAGTAGGGGTATAGTAAGGGTGTGCTATGATCGGACCTGTACGTTAGGAAAATCATTACAGTGGCTGAATGGAAGATAGATTGGAGTGGGAAGAGACCGGAGGCAGGCAGCCCCACTAGCAGCTGTCACAGTGTAGACCTGATGTGAGGTGATGAAGGCCGGTACCAGAGGGCAGTGTCAGAGGGGAGAAGGGAGCATGTTGTAGAGAGACTGTAGAAGGGAAATTGACTGGCTTCAAAAACACTTTGTTTCTGCCTCCCTTATTACCTATTGTACATATTGTGTATTACAATTATTTGTGTGTGTGCTGCACTACAAGTTATACAGGAACTACTAATGTTTATATCTCATCCAACACTTACGATAGTGTTTTGTTCACAATGCTTTATTTTTTATTAGTATTTTTCACAACTTTTTATTTTACCCACAGTGCTTTATTTATCCTTGTTTAATTGAATTGAAGGCTTCTATGGCAGTACACTTTTTTTAATATATATTTTTTAAAATTTGTTTTCTTGTTCACATCATTCATTTTCATGACATTTTTGAATTACAAATTTTCTTCCCATCCTTCCCCCGCCCCAACCCTAAAACAGCACTCCCACTGTAAAGCCCTTCCCCTGCTCTGCTCTCTTACTTTCTGGTAGGGCAGGGAGGGTATCCCTATCCCAGCCCCTGTATATCTTAATTCCCAGTTGCAGGTATTGCAGAACTTTAAAGGCAGTACACTTTTAACATTTAAATTTGGCTTTGGCTGTACAGTTCATATCTTGATAACCACAAGAAGGAAAAGAAAAGCCTGTGATCCAGTATAATTTAGTTATGAATCCATCACTTTGTAAAATTGTCTTTTTATTTTGTCCTTCCATTTCAACTCTAGGATGGTTCAGTTGTGGTCCTTGACTCTTCTGAAGTATCTACAGAAAATGAACACATGACTCGGTTTCCAAAATCAGAATTAGAGATTCATTTTACACCTTTGCAGCCTAACAAGATGTCGGTGAAGCACCCTGGTAGTTCCATACCAGTGATGGTTAAGATATCCAAGCCAAGGAAGAGGAAAAGCAGTGAGATGGAAGAGGTAAATCCGTCCCTGACAAGTCAGGTTTCAAAAACATTTACTTATCATGTTTTACCTTCTCCAGAATTCTCTAAGACTGGCTGATTTTTAGCTGCATAAGAAAACACGTTGAAAGCCTTGGTGCTTATGCTGGTTCTAATTAGCACATGTCCTCCCCTTTGTCTTCCTGCATCTTACAGAGAGTCCTGCCTAGACCTAGGGGCCCTCAAAGCTATTCCTCCCCTTCCCCTTATTATGCTGGGAGTCTCCATGTTATTTCTAGTCATCATATCACCAGTGCAAAGCCTTCCCTTATATTTCTAAGAAAGAAGCATAAACCTTTGCACTTTAGCTACTTATATGACAGGGTCCAACGGTCACCTATGTTCTCATGGCTTGAAATGTCATCTGTTCCACAGCTTAGAGACTTTCCTTGAAATGATTTCTGCTCAATGGGGCCTGCTTTTTCCCTGATAATGTATTATAGAGGCACAGCCATAGTATTCCATATATGATTTCTCTTTTATCTTAGAACTCTACTTACGTGGACCAATTAAGAATGATAGACTTTAATGATTCTTGCCATGGATGTGAGTAAAAAGTGGCCCAATATTTGATAAGGAAGAATAAATAAACTATGGTGTACCCAAATGGGATTCTGTGATCTCTTTGCCTGCCCGCCTTCTTCAGTTCTTGTCTGGGTTCATAATTGAGGACCCTCTTTGCTTTGCTTTTCCTGTGCAATGATTCCCCTGGTGTCCTTGGACTGTCCACCTGTTATCTTTTCTCCTTCCTATGGGACCACCTTATCTTTTTTGACCGTACCTATCCATGATGACTTCTTTTGCTCCATTTGTTCTTTCAGGTTCCTTCTTTTTTTTTATCTCTTCCATGTACCTCTGCATGAGAGGGTGTAGTGATAATACAGTGACAGTAATTTTTAATTTTTTGAAGACTATACTGTTGCATGTCTTTCAGCCTTGGAAAAACACTAACAGAATACTGTTATTAAAAAGATGGGCCAGTGTTTCTGAGAGAAGTTTGCGTCCAGTATGGGAGTTCTGCAGTTTCATTAAAGCAATCTAGGCCATTATTCTCCTGTTCAATTCTGGTCCCATTGTGGTCTATGTGTACTCTCTATCCCACATATAGTCATTTCTCATCCACTTAGTTTTTTCTTTGTGGATGGTTGGACCAAACTCTTTGGAGTGGCTATGGTTCCTTTCCAGGAAGCTCTACAACTTTCTAGAGCTTGATGTACCTAGCCCAATGTCATTTGCAAGTAAGAACATCTGGAGAATCTTACTATTGTTAGTGAATCCCTTTTCAACTTAGACTCCCTCTATGCTGAATTCCCCCCACAGAAGTTAACCCTGTTAGGGGGGAGAGAAGGATTAAATAGATTGGGAGAAAGGGACTAAAATAGATTTTTATTGATATCTTTATCACCTAAATATATCCCCATATCTTTTCTCCTTTCCCTTCTAAGAGCAACCCCTTATGACAAATAATTTTTTAAGAAGAGAAAAAAAGTTAGCAAAACAGGTCACTTACTGAAAAAATGTAACATTATTTTCAGTGTTCCATACCAGTGGACCTTGACCTCTGTAAAAGCTGGGAGAGTTGTTGAACTTATTCTTTTTTTTTTTTTTTTTTTGCTTTTTTGGAGGGCATTTGGGGTTAAGTGACTTGCCCAAGGTCACACAGCTAGTTTTTGTGTTAAGTGTCTGAGGCCGGATTTGAACTCAGGTCCTCTTGACTCCACGACCGGTGCTCTATTCACTGTGCCACCTAGCTGCCCTACGAACTTAATTCTTTACAATTTCAAAACATTTGGTTTTGATTGTTTTGTGATTATTCTCTCTGTTTATATTGTGATTGTATATGTTCTTTTCCTGGCTTTGCTTACTTGTATCAGTTCATGTAAGTCTTTCCATCCCTCTCTATATTCATCCTGTTTTTCATTTCCTACAGCACAGTGATATCCCATTTTGTTTAGCCATTCCCCATGGGATTTACTTTGTAGTTCTTTGTTACCATAAAAAGTGCTGCCATAAATATTTTACTGTCTTTAGAAATTTTTTGTCCATCATTTCCTTGGGGTGTATGCCTAGCAAGGGAATCTCTAGTTTGTGGCTGTTTTAGACAATTGAGGATGTATAACATTTAAGTGCTAAATTATTGGGAGTGAGGGTGGAATGAGATAGCTACTATATTCATTGAAGAATGACTTTAAAAAGGAAGGTTACCTTTTTTTGTAATTGTTTCCTATTTCACAGGCTTGGATTTTACATTTTATGCTATCTTTATGATATTGAAATTAATGTCTTATGTAACAACATTGGCTTTTTAGGATTTTAAAGAAGTCACTGGAGAAAAAAATTCATTATCAATAGGCCAATATTGTAATTTTTTCCCCCAGAATTTTGTAAAGTATGAAAATAAGAAAAATGTTACCACACCAAGATCTAAATTGCCAGACTTAGATGGTTGCAGTTCTGTCAAAAAGGAGCAAAAGGTTTGTTTTTTTTTTATTCCCCTAATAGTGGCCATTAGATTGAATTTTATTTGCAAAAATTTTAAATGACAGTGAAATGTCATTATCAGTTATTATCTTAAATCCCAATCATATTTATTTATTAAGATGCACAACACTTAACCTTTAAGTTCTGTGTGGAATACCTTTTGTGCAGCAAACTTGATCCAATATAACAGAGGTTATGATACCTTGTCATACCCAAATTGATTGATACTTAATGTGTCAACTCTTACCACCCTTGTGTTACTCCCTGCCTTCACCAATTCATTCTCCAGCTCTGTACAGCCTGTCTACTACTCTTGAATGGTGGCATCTGATTAGTCAAATTCCTCTATTAAATAGTCACTGAAGCTTTTTCTTCTTCCAATTTGGCCTACGCCCATCTGCATTTTAATTTCCTTTCCTTGGCCTTGCCTCCAAAGAGAGCATGATTGCTTATGATTGGGATAAACTGTAATTTGTCTTCATTGTGAAAAGATCAAAATTAATATTACCTTGAATTTCTACTATATTGATTTCTACTATATTGATTACACAATGTAATTGATTTTGTGCTGCATTTATTTTTTTATAGTTGAGTCTGCATCTGCTTAAAGCCACCTTTCTATGTCCTTGAGTTGAGCTCAAGAATTCAGTTTTCCTTCTGAGTTAGTTTAAGGTTATAATTAATGGGAAAAACTGTTATCTACCATACCTTCAGCCCCTGGGAAAATTCCAGGACATCTCTTTGTTATCTTTAAAGGCCTATAATATGACTTGGTATGTTTCCACAAGGTATATTTTCTGTCCTTGTCTGTCACTGTGCAATTAAGGAGGGTCTCATCTCCCTAACAAATCCTCCTAGAAGCTAGGAAATCTGCTATCCCTGAACCACTAACAATGTCCTCAGGATGCAAATAGTCTTATAATCAATCAAGTATTCCTTAGTGACAGCCCCAAGTGGGTGCTAGCCTGCTTACCTTGATGTAACCAGTTATGTTGTTCTCCCCTCAGTGATGCTGTCTACCCTGTAACCAAATACATTATCTTTCCTATTTGCCCAGCTCTGTTCTTTGTTCTCCTGTACTTCTCAAAACTGTATGATGGCTAGTAAACTCTGCCTCAGGGTCTTTGGTTATTTGAGAGGCCACAGATCCAATTTATTGGTTACTGCTAGCCTAACAAATACATTACTCATAATTGGACCATTATCTCTCAATTTAATTTAATTTAATTTAATTTTTTTGCTTTTTGGAGGACAATTGGGGTTAAATGACTTGCCCAAGTCACACCATTAGTGTGTCAAGTGTCTAAGGCTGGATTTGAACTCAGGTTCTCCTGACTCCAGGGCCAGTGCTCTATTCACTGCACCACCTAGCTGCCCCCCTTAATTTTCAAATGTAACAATTGATAGACTATAAAGAGGCTCAGTAGTTTGTTAAAAAATATCAGATTGCTTATACTTGACCTTATAGGAAACATCAAAGTTCTAAATGTTTTGTATTTATTGTTTTTTACTTATACAAGTCATATCTTTGAATTGGAAAAAGTAAAAAAAAAAAAGTTTTGTTATACTATGATTGTAAAGAAATGAAGCAAAGTTAAAGTCATTTATTTCCTAGTACTTTTCTACCTTTTTATAAATTTTTGAAAAATAAAAATGTTTGTATGCCCACTAGGTTTCCACTACCCTATCATCTAGAAAAGGATATTCTCTACGGAATCAGATGCCTACTCTCAGCAAAAAGTCATCCACTAAGAAAAAAGATGGAACATTACAAAAGTTTGGAGATTTCTTGCAACATTCGCCAACAATTCTTCACTCAAAAGGTTAGTAGAAAATTAGTTAAATGTATAAGGTCTAGTAAAATTTCCCTCCCTTTACCCCTGAAGAAAATTTCAAGTATTTTCTTTTTTTTTTTTTTTTGGTATGATCCTAGTTAAATATCTTCCTCTTAATATTTTTTTCTTTTTAATAAAGTTCTAACAATCTCTAATGTCACATATGCCTATTGATTAAATGAAGAAGGTTGAATGGAAAACCCATCACAAGAAAAGTTAGTGGAAACAACCTTCTGCAGCACACTGCACCTTGGCTACCTTCTCTAGTATTGGTTCTTCTCTTACGACTCCTGAGCATACTAGGCCAGGAAGAGGACCATGCATACTTCATCCAACACGGATTTATTAATCCATGATCCTCTTTGCCACTTCTAGAACCACCCCTCTTTCACTGTCATTTAGCAACCTCTTCTCACTCTATCTCAATATGTCATATTCTTGTCACAGTCATCTGTTGGCATCTAGGTAATTTATCTTCATTTACCTAAGAGTTCAGAAGGTGGTCTGTGGATTTTCTTTCTACCCCAACCTCTGCTAAATAGGTGGAGACTTTAGTATGTATGTTGATATCCCCTCAAACACCCAGGCCTCCCCCTTGATTCTCAGTACCATAGCCTACATCTTTACTCCATCTCAGCCACTTGTATAGATGACCGTACTCTTGCTGTCATCCATGTTTCTGCTATCTCCTTGATCTAGTGTTCACAAATTCCTCTCTGATCATAGCATCCTCTTTTTAAAAATCTTTTGCTGCCTCACTCTTCTTAAAGTTATTCTTTGTTTTTACTGTGATCATTTTTCTCTCCCTGTTTTGATCTATGACCCTTGCTCTGGCTTTGCAGTTGTCCCTTAAGAGGCCTGGCCACTTCAACTATATACTGTCCTCAGTCCTAGAATCCTTTGTCCTTGAGTTGCTTTTTCCTTGCCAAATTTCAGTGCTGGAATTTGTTGAATCTTCGACTATTACTATCCCTAGATGTGAGTGCCTCTTAAGTTTTGTTTTGGGTTCTCTAATCTCTGTACATTCTGTCCTTTGGTGATCTCATCTGTTCTCATGGGTTTAGATATTATCCTTTTGATGATGACTCCTAAATCTTTACGTTCAATTCAACATTTATGTCATTCCATGTGAGACTCAGGAGGAAAACAGTATAGCCTTAATCTCTTTCCTGAATTTCAGTCCCACATTATGACTTCACTTCAAAGACCTATTGGCAACAGAAATTTATCATGTTCAAAGCAGTTTTCTTTCCCCATAATCCATCATTCCTCAAATCTTCCCTGTTTCTGATGATGACAGCCCACATCCTTACAATCACTACCACACATGTCTAATTCTTTGCCAAGTCTTGTTGATTCTATTTTCACATACATTCCTGTCTCTCCCATCATATGGTCACCACTCAAGTGTAGGGCCTTAACTCTTTTCACTTAAACTCTCATATTTGTGTCCTAATTAGAAACAATTCTAGTTGCATTTTAATATAATCTGTCCTTCACATGGCTGCCAAATTAACATTCGTAAAATATAGGTATGATTATGTAATTTTTTTGTTTAAAAATTATTAGTTGCCTCTTATTGCCTTTAGTATAAAATCCAAAGCCCTCAGCCTGATATTTATTTATTTTTAACTCTTTAAACTTTGCTCCCCCATTTCTTTCTCCCTCTCTCCGGGGGGGGGGGGTGGAGAGAGAGAGAGAGAGAGAGAGAAAAGCAAAGCTCTTTCAAAACAATTCCATCTTTGGTCTTGTCTAAAAAATAATATGTCTTGGTATCCACTCAGAGTCCATTGCCTGTCAGGAGGTGGGGGTCATGATTCATCATTTGTCCACTGAAATCATAATTGTTCATTGCTTGATCAAAGTTGTTTGTCTTTCAAGTATTGTTATTGTACAAATTATTCTGTCTTGTCTGCTCATTTCACTCCACATCTGTTCATACAAATCTTCTCAGGCTTCTCTGTAACCATTCCCTGCATCATTTCTTTGATCCCCATGGTATTCCATGTGTATATGGGGTATTCAGGGAGAACTAGTACCTCTAGTGTGAGAGCTTGCCAAGCTTCTTCAGGGCTGCTCGTTCACCTTTGGGGTCCACCTGATTCACTCCACTCTTACTGGTGACTTCAAAAAACTGTGGCATGTGCAGCAGCCACATCCTGATAAAACCGTCGTGACAGATGGGCTATACCAGGGTGAGAGTAATGGATGAGCCTTAAATCTGTTAGTGAGTTGGGGGCTGTTCCCTAAGTTCTCCCGGCAGAATGGGCATATGAGAATAATTTGCTCCAATCACCATTAAGGCAGAGGAAGCAGGCACTGTGGAGCACTGCTTAGAGCCTGGTCAGATATCAAAGATATCACAGTCATCTCTGCATCCTGAGCCATCACCAGTCATTTTGATTTTGTCCTACCACTGGATTTCGATGACTCAGGAAGAAAGAGTGAGGCCGATGACTTTGTGCAACTTTGCCTCAGTTAAGTCCAGTTCAGTAACAAATCAAGACATCGCCTGTGATGTTATTGGTCCTCTTCAAAAAAGAGGGATGAACAACAATTCCACCTCATTTTTATGCCATAATTTGTTCAGTCATTTCCCAGTTGATGGGCACTCCCTCAATTTGCTATTCTTTGCCTCCACAAAAATATCAGCCTGATATTTAAAATCTTATTTAATATTATTATTTTTTTAATATACTATATTTTCTGTCAAACTGGTTTCCTAGCTATTCTCCAAATGCAACATTCCATCTCCTACCTCTGGCTGTCCCTGTGCCTGAGATGCACTGCTTCCTCATTCTGAGCTCCTCACCTGTTGCCTCCTAATTCCTAGCTTCTGTCAAAGTTCAGCTCATCTATTACCTCCCTTTTTTTAATCCTTCTATGCAGGAACTTATTAAATATTAGTCAGATTTGTGGAGAAGAGTATTATTGGAAGTCTTTATTTACCTTCTCTTGCCGAAGTGCCATTTCAGGAGCCATTACCTCAGGCACTTTCTCAAGGAATCCACTCCCTTTTCAGGAGAACTAACTGTCCCTGGAATGTGTTTTTTCCCCCTAGTAATGTAAATTGTTTTATTAGACATATTTTAAAGAAGCAAACTTTACTTTCTAGCAAAGAAGCTGATAGAAAAAATGAGCCCTTCAAAGCCTGCTGTTGCTGAGACAAGTAAAGAAAATGAATCCCGACCAAAGCGAGCCAAACGGAAACTGTATACTAGCGAGATTTCCAGTCCTTTAGATTTTGCTGGTCAAGTGGTAAGTAAAAGTCCTGTGTTTGGGGTTTGGCAGTTAGGGACATGTTAATATATCAAATGTTACTGTGAATTTCTATCCTGACCAAATGTGTTAGAAAGAAATGCGTTGTATGCATAAGGAGGAGTACATCTATAGCTTCTGCCTCAGACACCTTAATTCTGTATTTGTAAAAGTTTCAATTCTGCACATGAAAACCACCTTCATTTTAATTTTTTAAAGACATTGCCAGCTTTTGCTATTACTACCATGGTGATTTTACTTGCCTGGGTAATCACCAACCATTAGAGAATGAGAACAGAAGGATGGCATGGTCCTCTAAGAATTGTCAGGAGTGTTAAAATTTCCTGGTGAGAAAGTCCATATGGTGGAAAAGAGAATCCAAGAAGGGATAGGATTGATGCTTAGGGTAGGCAGGATGGTCACTGTGACTGGAGAGGATATTTGCTCCCTGGTTATTTTGCTTCTGTTCTTTTTTGGAAAAGAAGGATCTTTAAACTGGAAAGGACAGAACTAATAGGGCTAACTAAAGGCTAATAGGGATTTGATACCATCGTTGATGAATTCTACTCACCAGGCCCAGATGAATCACATCTGAGGACACTGTAAGACCTGGGGGAATAAATTCCAGCCACTTTAGGTCATCAATCAGTCAGTCACCAGGTGCTTATTAAACATTTGTTACATGCTAGTGATCTTTGAAAGATTGTGGAGAATGGGAGATGTACCACAGAACTGGAGAAGGACCCAATTTTCACAATAGGGAAGGGAATGTCCAGTAAGCTTGATTTCAATTCCATTGTGTAAATTCTGGAATGTGTAAAAGAGATATTTTATGCTTTTAGGAAAGAAAGTTATGATCACAAAGAGCTAGGCAACATGACTTCACCAAGAACAGGTCTTGTATCCTATTTTGACAAGTATATGAGTGTAGGAGATTAGGAAAATGCTGCTATGTAAATAGATTACTTATATTGGCAAAGCATTCAATTGTCTTTAAGGCTACTTTTATTGAAAAGATGGTGAGATAGATATGGGCTAGACAGCATGTGCTTAGGTGAGTTTGTTGTTATTTGTCCTTTGTTCTTAAAGAGGACCATGACATCAGAAAATGATGCCACGACTTGCAAGTGAATTGGATTTAAGTGAGGGAGGGATGTGCAAGGTCACCAGCCTCACTTTCTCCTCTGGAGTCATCTGGGTCCAGTAGCATGATATAGATCAGGGTGACTGGAGATGGCCCTTCATGCAGTGGGAGACCTTGGCCTTAAGCTAAGTTCTTTCAGAGTTCTCACTTTGACTGAAGCAACTACTATTCAGTGGTTAAGGCTAGTTAAGAAATGAGCCAAGGAATGGTCCCTTTTACCTAATCCCCCCCCCCCCTCCAAAAAAAAAATCAGTCTGGGAGAAGACTCAAGGGTTTCTGGCCAAAACAGAAACAATTGCTATTTACACTCACTCTGAGTCATCAGAGCCTAAACAATGAGCCAGTGAGGCTTGGGCTGGGCTAATCAATGAAAGAGTGAATTGTGTTTAAGGCATGGTCTTTAAGAAAGAAATCTAAGCAGTAAACCCAAGGATAACTTGCTAGGTTTCAGGAATCAAAATTTATATTCCTTTGGGCATAGTATCCACAGGTAAGGGCATGGTACCTCATATGGACAGAGAGGAAGGTGGGAAAGGAAGAGGTAAATTTAGAACTGGTTGAATATCCACACAGAAGGAGTACTTATTAATGCAAAAAAAAAAAAAAAAAGATCAGAGACAGCTCTAAAGGTTTGCTACCACTTCTATTTTTCAGGCTTTAAAAAAAAGTGTGTATTTGTGTGTGTGTGTGTGTGTGTGTGTGTGTGTGTGTGTGTACGTACGTTCATGAAATGTATACATACATACACATATATGTGACAGACAAGCAAGGAATGGAACACGCATAACAAAGGCTAGCAAGATGATATTTGTAAGACATGAAGTGAATACAATTAAAAAGGGCTTTGGAAAGGAAATGGGCAAGTGGTGGCATGATAGGGAGAGAACTTCCTAGGAAAAATCCACCTGGCTAGACATCATAGAGCATAGTTACAGGGTAGGGGCTGGCAAGCTATAGGCCAAGAAGCAGATCTGCAAGAAGATTTCTATATAGCCCACAAGCTAAGGATAATTTTCAAATATAACAGAAATTTATCTTAAAGTGTAACAACCATTTTTAACTCTTGGGCAGTACCAAAACAAATGACAGGCAGTACAAAAACAGGTGGCAGACTGGATTTGGCCTGTGGGCCATAGGTGACCTGGTTTAGGACACAAAAATTAATAATCCCTTTCATAGAGAGTGTACTCATAAGATTTTCAGATGACACAAAGTTGGAAGAGGTTGCTAACAAGCTAGATGGTCAGTATCCAAATAATTCTTGACAAACTAGGTCATTGAACCAAATTGAATAAGATGAGATTTAATAGGCTAATAAGATTATTATTAAATTACTATTAAGGGTAAATGCAGTTTTAAACTTGGGTCAAAAAATCCACTTCACAAGGTTCAGCAGAGACATCAGGAGACAAAAAGGAAGACGGGAGGTTTAGTTTAAGGTAGAGAAGATTTAGGGGGAATATGGTAACTGTTTCCAAGTATTTAAAGGTTTATCATGTGAAAGAGTTGCTAGGTTTGCTCTGCTTCAAAGAGGTAAATTGAGGCTTAATGTAAGTAAAAACTTCCTAACAATTAAAATTCTCTAAAATTGGATCAGACAATCCTGGGAGGTGGAGGTGGTGTATTCTCCCTCACTTGATGCTGAAACAGATTGGACCACCACTTTGGGGATGGTTATTGTAGTGCAGATCCTGTTTTAAGTCTTGGTTGGACTAGAATGTCTTCTGGGAATTCTTCCAATTCTGAATTTCTATGATGCTGTAACCCACTATTATTATCCCTTTTGCTGTTAGGACATAAATGAATAGCTGCAGAAAAAAAAATCTTTTAAAATTTTAGACTCTGGTCTCTTTTCTACCCTTTTTCTATGAAATTGAATTATAGATGATTATAAGAAAAGTTCTGATTTTTCACATGTACATTTGCTTGGTTAAACAAGCAGTAAAAGTTGAATGGAAATGCAATTATAGAAGAGAATTGAGCAGGAAGTAATCCATAAACATTTAGAAAGATCTGTTAGCAATGGTGGCAGGCTGCCAAAAGAAAGAAACTTGGAGGTGGCAGAGCAGGGCAGGAGGAAAAGTAGTTGTTCAGTTACTTTGAAATATACTCGTAAGTTGATTACTTTCCTTTCCATAATCCCTTGCTTATTTAGAATATTAGAATTTTAGAATTGGGGGGGAAAAGTCCCAAACAAACCAACCTCTAGTGATAATCTAGTCAACCCGCATCATTTTACTGAGGAGAGACTGAAGCCCAGAGGGAGAATTAGTTTGTCCAGAGTCACACAACATAAAACGTCGTGAATGAGTATTAAAAACACTGAGGAAGTAGATCATTTCAGACCTAGCAGAAGCCCTCATGAGATTCATAATCTATTTCTTCTTTCCTTTTTTGAATCTCATTTCTCTCCCCGCCCCCTTGATCTCAATTGTAAACTTCTCTTTGACCTGATCAGCTAGACCCACTTCAAAGCTGTTTCTTCATGTTTATTCAGCTCCTTGGGATTTTGCTGTTTCTGTGCATCTGAAAAACTCAGCATAATTTAATAATTCTTTTTTGAGTAACATTTCCACACTTTAATGTATGGATTACTAGGTGCTTTTGCTTTATGGTTGTGTATTTGCTAAAGGCAAAAAAGAATTGCTTTATTTCTATAAAAATTGTTTTTCCATGTCTTTAAATGGGGTGCCTAGTTAGTCAAGATATCAAAGTAAATGGCAGTTATTCTGCCTGTGTTATTACTTTTAATTCATAATAATTTAAGTATAAATAGTAATTTGTGACATCATTCTTTCTCTAAATATCATGTAAATCTTAAACATGTGAAATAACTTCATTTCAGATTTTTATGGATCAAAAAGAAAAGGAAAGTGATCATCAGATTCTAAAACGAAGACTCCGAACCAGAACAGCCAAATGAGAGTCAGATTTGGAGAATATTTTAATGGACCTCTCATTCTTAATCAGTGTAATTTATACCCTAGCTTTATTTTTTAAAAAGATGGTTTGTACATATTATGATACCTTAATTCTCTCTGTATACATTCATGTTTTTATATATATGCTTTATACTTGCAACTTATTAAAGAAGAATTTATCAAGAACTATTCATTTTATGAATATTGAGGCTTGGAAAAGTAGCCTTTTTGTGTGTAATTTTTTTGACTTTTAAAATCTTTCTTGAGCTCTTCTAATGAGGCTTTTTGGACTTGACCAGTCATATTCCCCTTTGAGGTTTCAGATGTGGGCATGTTGACAGTGTTGTCCTCTCTTGAATTTATGTTTTGATATTCCCTGTCACCATAATAAATTCTTCATGGTCATTGTTTTTCTTTGTTGCTTTTTGCTCATGGTGTTTGCCTTTTTCCTGGCTTTTAAAGTTGATCTCTGCTTCTGGGGCACAGGGGGCACTATCCCACACTCTTTGTGCTGGGGGATAGGGGCCTGGTTACTGGCTTTGTCTGTTGGGATCTCAGGTGCTGGCAGCTGGAGACTGTAGGGGTGTGCTAGCTGAGCTGGAGCTGGTGGTAGTGGCTGGTGTGTGCCAAGGCCAGGTGGGGTTTTTCTATGTTTCCTCAGGGTTACACTGAATGTTGCGGGGTGGGGTGGGGATAGGGGTGGTCTGGCCACTGGAGGTTGCCTCATCTGGGGTTGCACTGGAGCACAGGTAGGTTCAACTGCTGGTAGATGCCTGTCTACCATGCACCTAGTGGTTCTCTATGCTGGTGTCTGCCAGTTCCCCTCGCTATTCCAAGGCATGTGAGGGTCCTGGTTTTGTCTCTTACCTGCTCCACCACCCTGGGGCTCAGGATCTCCTGATGGTTTGCTGAGGTGGGGCTTGCTGCTGACTTTTGGGGATACCTCCCATCTTGTACTTGTACCCTTTAGCCACAGCAAGAGGGATCTTTCCCATTAACCCCCATACCCTCCTGACCTAAGTCTTTCTGCTGGCTTCACTGTTTCAGGATTTTTCCTGGGGTGGTATTTTCTGTATTTTTCAAGGTTAATAAGGGAGGGTTAGAGCAACTTGTTCTTACTCCATCATCTTGGCTCATAGAAGTTGAAATAGGTTGACACCCTGCATTTTTGCTAACAGATAACTCCAAAATAGTCTTTACAGGAATAATTAAAATTTTAAATAACTGGAAAGAGATTTAATAGTCATTACTGGACTGTGCCAATATAATGATGATTATAGCTGAATTAGCCTGCAATGTTCATATTATATCGCTCAAACTACCAAGTGGTTTCTTTGTATAACTTAACAAAATCCAGGCGGAGGAATGAAAGGTCAAGAATTTCAAAGGAAATATTTTTTAAAAATTGAAATAAAGCAGACCCAGCATTACTAAATTTCAGATTACATTAAAAAGCAATCATCAACACAATTTGGTACTGGTTTATCAGTGGAATCAGATAGATTATAAAAACCTAAAAGCAAGCCGATACCAGAAAAAAGGTTCAGTAAGCCTAAAAGCAAGCTATGATATGAGATGTTTTATTTGGCAAGAACTGTTAAGAAAACCACAAAGCAATTTGGCAGAAAATAGTTTTAGGGCAAAATCTTAAAACCATATTACAATAATAAAGGTTGACATTTATATAGTGTTTCAGAGTTTACAAAGCAGTTTAACAGATATCTTTTTTGACTCATAACCATTCTGTAGTTACTAGAGTTATGTCTAGATTGGGAAATATTGGGGATGAGATTTAAGTCTAGTAAGGTTTCCACAAGCCCACACAGGTTGGGATAAGTGGCCAAATAAGTTGTCAAATATGAATGTAAGGGAATATGTTGTACTGTAAAGAATTTGCAAAACTGAGAGAAACATTAGAAGGCATGTGTCAATTGAGGCAATACAAAGAAAGCAAACCACAGGAATAAGCTATAAAATTGCTACAATGATGTAAATGAGAATAATGAAAAGAAAGCAGAATTCCAGTCAAATACTCTGGTTGATATTGGGTCCAGATGATTAATTTTTTTAAAATAAACATTTAATTGATTTTTTTTGTTCTTTCATCATTTACTTTTTCCACTGTATGGAATTATCCCTTAGAATAAAGAAGAAAGCCAAAAACATCAAAAAGTCTGATGTGTGCAGTGTTCCAGACCTGTGGTCATCATTGTAGCAAGGGAGGTGTCTTCTCATATCTCCTCTTAGGGGTGTAATGGTAATGGAATTTGAAGATCTTCCATACCCCTTGAACTTGCTGACATAGCAAGAAGGAGTGGAGTAAGAAAAAGCTGGGGCCAGGCTAGAGTCCCTGTGGTAGGGACATCAATGTAAATTTTGGCAGTGGCTGCGGTTGCAGTGCGAACTTTTTTTTTTTTTGAGCCAGCCAGCCAGAATCTCTGCTAAGGACTCCTGCTGAGCACCACCAGGGACAGGAACTGCAAAGGGGACAGAGCTGCTGAGAGCAAGCTGCCTGGACTCTGAGCAGTTGCCATGAGTGAGGAGAGGAGGATCTTTGCCTGAGGTAGCCTGTCGTATTTTGAAGGCTTGAGAATGTGGTTGTTTACTACATTAACTACATGTTCCAACTTCACAACTACTGTGATGGCTTTGACTTTCTGGTTTTGAGAGGCAAGATGTGAGCAGTTTGTGGACTTTCTGTTTTTTTCTGGTAATTGAATAAATGTTCTAGCTATATTTCCCATGTAGAGAGCCTGTTAAATTTTGTGATTAATAACCATATCAGCATATTTATAGTTACTATAGGCATTGTGAATATTGCATTGTTGATATAAGGGGCCAGCCAAACACGGTCATTTTAGTCATTGCATTCAGTTTGGATTGTTTTGTTATTCTTTTCATTTACATTGCTGTCACCTTTATATGTATTGTTCCCCTGGTTCTACTTCCTTTTTCATACTTCTCTATATTTATATTTATCATTATTTATAGTAAAATTCTATTATATTCATAATCATTGCCAGTCAATGAATATCTACTTTGTTTCTAAGTTTACTGCTACCATCAAAAGGTCTGCTGCAAATATTTTGGCATATATAAGACCTTTCTTTTTGACATTGACCCTCAAAATTCACATATTTAACATTTGGGCCTTCATGCATTCATATGATTTTATTAGTAACATCATTTTAAAATTTTCATTGGCAATTACACACATTCACAGCTATAAGAAATAGAGAAAAAAACTGAGAGGCAAGATGTGGGCAAGTTTGTGGAGCAGCTGGTATCATACTAGGCACTTCTCTGGTCTTGTTTATCCTATCATTGTAAAGAGCTCCCTGTACATTTGTTGCATATTTTCATTGTTTGCCTTTGAAACTCAAGTTTTGTGTTGCAATTATGCCTCTGTTGATCTGGTCAAGCTGGTACTCCTTTACACCCCCAATGCTATCCACTAGGCATGAAGGACAGAGTGATTTTGAGACCTAGTCAGTCTTGAGATCTCCCAACAGCAGCAACTAAAGTCCCAGCAACCTCTCCTTTGGTTTTCAGAGAGCAGCCAAGGTAGGTTTAAGGTAGCGTAATATATAGTACAACACCCTCACACCTTGTGACAGTGGAAGATAAGATTTAGGTTAAAAGAAAGTTTTTTGTTTTAAGAATTTTGTTTGCCATGTGGTTTTTATGGTGCTGTAGATTTCACATATTATGAAAAGTGAATATTGTCTGAAATCAATGTTGTTTTTTTTAAGTTGAGACAGCACAAAGTTGAGACAGACAAACCCATTCTCTCTCTCCCTGTCTCCTCTCATTCTAAACCTCTCCCACCTCTAGAAATCACAGAATTCTAGAGAATTACTAGGGAGAAAAATGTTTTGTATATTACCTATTTTGTATATTGTAATTTATGGGTGATTTCATGTTTATTGTGTTAGGAAAAGTGTACATTATCAGAATTAATGTTTTGTTATGAAGAATTGTATGCAGAACAGTGTATATTCAGCAATCTATAGTGTAAGATTACAGTTTTTAGTGGTCATGGGAAACTAACTCCCTCTTTTCCATAGGTTCAATATATCAACATTTGTGTTTTTTATTTTTGGACTGTTTTCTAGGAATATTACTCACTGTGAAAGTTGAGGATTGACAGTATATATCCAACAGTGGAATCTCTGACTCAGAGGACATAGACATTTTAGATATTTCCTTTGCATAATTCCTCATTTCCTCCCTCGAAGAATGGCTTGGACCAATTCAAAGCTTCCAGTCTGTATCTGTACCAGTTTCCCTCCTGGTGTTTGTGAGTTCCAGACTTCAAAACCATCTTTGCTGCTGTCTATCTTGGAACTTCTCAGTGCTTGGGAACTCCTTACACTGGAATATCTAACCACCTTTGTGGTGTCTGTTGATCATCCAACTTTTAAAATGCCAAAAACTCAATGAGCACAAAAAGAAATAAGAAAATCAAAATAAATATTTTTTAAAAATGAAAACTACAGTAAGTGATTTGTTACCAAGAACTCCACCAAAAATTCAGCCAGAAGCCCACGGGCAATAGGAATATAGGTCCTGTCAGCAAAGTCAGTGCCAATGTAAACAAAAAACCCCACTAACTCCAAGTACCACTAGAAACAGACCAGAGACACATACAACTTGTAAGATTATGTTCAGAAACAGCAAGAGTTGGGGCTCTTTAGAAGACCCTGGGATAGTGAGTAATGCCCAGGATCACAGAAATGTACAAGGACCTTAGAAGCCACCATGAATGGCTACAACAAATGTAGTATGGTAAAACCCAGGCCAAGACAGTCTAGCTGTCAACAGTCTCCTCTGAAATACCATTGAAGGCTCTGAAGATATGTAGGAGATGTGGGAGGATGGAGGATCTTCCTCCTTGAAGAAGTTAAGTCAGGTACCCAAGGGACCTGAGGAAGAACAAGCAAGACCAATCATTCTACCCAAAAACATTACAGGGAGCAGAATCTGGCTGGCATAAAGCCCAAATGAAGAGCTAAAGCTTGAGAGATGACTAAATCAAAGAAGACACAAGAAGAAAGAATATGAAATAAAAAATAATGACAAAGAATTAACAATTATTGTGGATCTAGACATGCCCAAAAGATCACCCTAGCAAGAGAGTAACTGTAACTTAAAGAGGGGGAAATGGATTTGCTACAAGGACTCCATGAATGCCAGAAGAAATGAAGCAAGAGATAAAAAATGAAATGCGAAAGTCTGGCAGAAAGCATCAAGACTTTTCCTCAAGTTCATTTTCCTTTGGTTTAATTGTTCAGGTTGATTTCTTTTTTTACATCTTCTGAAATTCTCAATGCGTCTCATGAAATGTGGTGAATGCTTTATTGATTTTTGACTATTTGTAAGGAAAGTAGCTTACTTTGTGGTCTTTTGTGTTCATCAGTTTCAAGCTAGAAGAAACCTTATAAGGCCATCTAGTCCAACACTCATTTTGTAGACATGCAGAGAGGTTGTTATTTGTGCAATGTTACACAAGTCATAAGTGACAGAACCAGCATTTGTGCCCAGAATTTATAATCCCAATTTCAGCACTCTTCACTACACTGATGCTTTTGCCCACATTATGGTCTAGATGAGCAACTATAAATTAGTTATGAATTTGGATCAGATAAAGAGGAAGATTATCCATTTGTCTATAGATCTAAATAGAAAAGAAATGTACCAATGATAAGAACAAGGAGGTGAGAACCCTGGGTTCTCAAAAAGTTAAGCCAGAAGCTCATAAGGTCTGGAAGGTTCTCCCAGGGCAGAAATGGTTCACCAGCCTGGCTAAGGACAGAGAGTCTCATCATCTCTAGGCGCCTATTTGGAATTCTTTGGCCACACCAACTTATAAAACAAAAATACAAAATGACCCTCTGTCCTCTATGGTGCTGCCTCCTTTACCTGCCTCCATATCTGCAGTTAGTAGCAAAAAAGATGGCAGTGAATGCTAAGAATTACATAGTTTTTAGACCATCTATAAACTTGAGCTTGACCGATGGTACTCCAAACGTGTTTTTTGTCCAATGATGATGATAATAGCTATATGTCACTTGATGTGCTAGGCACTTTACTGATATAATCTCATTTGATCCTCACAACACCTGGGAGGTAGGTTTTACTCCTTCCATTTTACAGTTGAAGAAACCGAGGCAAACATGTTAAGTGACTTGTCCAAGGTCAACAAAAATCAAAATTTCATGGACATTTGGTGAACTTGTATTGCAGTGCTTGTGATAAGTATTTGCAAAATACTACCCACAAAAATCATTGAGGTTTATGCACAAACACCAATTAAGAAACAGAGGTAGAGAAATTCTACAAATAACTGGATAAGACCTCCCAACTGTAATCAACAGATAACTTGATATTCAGTAATTTCAATGCAAAGAGGAAGATAGATGAGGATGGTGAGAAAGATATTGGAAATAGGTTAGAAATAAATAAGAGAGCGCAAAGTCTTGCAGACCACATGGAGGCCTCATACTTCTATATCATAAGTATATTTCAGATTCTTTTCATGTATTGTTTTTCCCTATAAGATTGTAAGCTCCTTGAGGGCAGGGACTACATTTTTCTTTTTTAAATTATTTTATTTATTTTCTTGTTTACATCATTCATTTCCACAAGATTTTGAGTTACAAATTTTCTCCCCATCTTTCCCTCACCCACAACCCCAAGACAGCGATCCCACTGAAAAGCCCCTCCCCCAATCTGCTCTCTCCTATGTCCTCCATCGCCCTTCTAACTTTCTTGTAGGGCAGGATGGCTCTCTCTTCCCCAGTGCCTGTAGGTATCTTAATTCCCAGTTGTATGTAGTTAATAATAATAATAACAATAACAATAATTATATATACATATATGTGTTTGTATGTGTATATATATATATATAAACATTTGATTGTAGAACTTTAAATTCTAGATTGTTTCAGTTCCTTCCTCGTCACCCACCCCGCACTGGAAGGACAAGCAATTCCATACAGGCTGTACATGTGTAATTTCACAGAACATCTCCACAGTGGACATATTGTGAGAGACTGATTACATGTCCCTACTTCCTATCCCATTTCCCCCCACCTTGTTCTGTTCTCTACCCTGTCCCTGTCCCTCTATAGAAGTGTGTGCTTCCAGCAGCCCTTCCCCCCACTGTGCCCTCCCCTCCATCATCCCATCTTTCATCCCCATCCCCTCTACTGTCCTGTGTGGCAAGATACCAAGTTTAGAGTTTATGTCATTCCTTCCCTATGCCAAATTCAATGAGAGTAAAGTTGACCCTTTCCCTTTTGCCTTCCTGTTCTTCCCCTCCATTGTAACAGTTATCCCTTGCCTCTTCTATATGGGATGATTAACCCCATTCTGTCTCTCCCTGTCTCCTCTCGTTCTAAACCTCTCCCACCTCAGAATTTCACTTAAAAATTTCATTTTTAAAGTATCATCCCTTCCTATTCAGTTGATCCTGTGCCCTCTATGAACTCAAATACACACATACTCAGATATGTATTCATACACATATATGACCTCCTTTATAGACATACATGTAGGTATACATATATATACATTTGTATTCCCTTCACCTATCGTACTGAGAAAAGTTTCATAAGTTACTATTATCGTTTTTCCATATTGGCATGTAAATAGTTCAACTTCGATAAGTTCCTTATGATTTCTTTCACATGTTTACCTCCTCGTGCTTCTTGTATTTGAATGTCAGATTTTCTATTCAGTTCTGGTTTTTTTCAGCAAGAATGCTTGAAAGTCCTCTACGTCACTGAATGATCATATTTTCCCCTGGAACATTATACTCAATTTTGCTGGGTAAGTGAATCTTGGTTTTAATACTAGTTCCCTTGATCTCCAGAATATTGTATTCCAGGCCCTTTGATCCCTCAATGTAGGAGCTGCCAGATCCTGGGTTATCCTAATTGTGTTTCCACAGTATTCATATTACTTCCTCTTGGCAGCCTGTAATATTTTCTCCTTTAGCTGGGGATTCTGGAACTTGGCTATAACATTTCTAGGAGTTTTCTTTTGTGGATCTTTTTCAAGAGGTGATGGGTGAATTCTTTCAAGTTCTATTTTGCCCTCTGACTCTAAAACATCAGGGCAATTTTCTTTGAGGATTTCTTGAAGGATGCTTTCCAAGTTCTTTTTCTGGTCATGGGTTTCAGGTAGACCAATAATTTTCAGATTGTCTCTCCTGGGTCTATTTTCCAGGTCAGTGGTTTTTTCAAGGAGATATTTCACATTG
>CM053598.1:68869401-68910594 GCA_028646575.1 Pseudocheirus occidentalis | reverse complement strand
GTTGTTGACTCTCTTTTCATGATTTTCTCACATCATTCTCATTTCTCTTCACAGTTTTTCCTCCACTTCTCTTATTTGTTTTTCAAAGTCCTTTTTTCAGATTATCTATAGTTTGTAGGCATTCTTCAAGTGTCTTGGAAGCATTTGGTGTGGGCGTTCTGACTGTGTTGTCTTCCTCCCATTCCATACTTTGATCCTTTTTGTCTACAAAAAAGGATTCTAGAGTTTTATTGCTGTTCTTATTTTGCTTCCTTTTCCTCATGTTGGCCAGTCAATTAATTGCTTGATTTTTTTAGCTACGTGAAACTCTGCTTCCGGAGGGGAAAGCTCTGTCCCAAATTGCTGGGGTTTTCACAGCTGCTGGAGCTATTAGGGGTTGCAGCCCTCACCAACTTTGGCTCACTGAAAATGCTCTGCAGGACCACCACCCAAGACCATGATCTGGATCCAGGTTGCTCAACACAAGAGCACTTGGCCTCTGAACAATCACTTGGCCCCCCTGCAGTCTGCAGGCCGGGAGCTCTGAAGCAGCCAGTGGAAGCAGCTGCCTCTTTTGCCACTTCTGCTGCTTCCTTACCCTGGGGGAAGTTTGGCCAGACGGCTTTTCTCCCCCAAATTTAGCTGAATTCCACTCATCTTTCACTTGATCCTTATTTCTTTTGGCTTGATAAATTTGGAAATGTACACAGCTGCTGATGATCCACTCTCCTGAAGATTCCAGCTGCAGCTCCTCCTGATCACCCTGGGGCAGGCCACAGTTTCAGGCTGGGCTGGTTTCAACTCCCAGGCTGCTGCAGTGAGCCCTTTGTGCTGAGCTGCCTTCAGTGAGAGATGTGTTTTCTGTATTTTTTGTGAGTTTTGGAGCCCTAAAATTTGTTTAGAGTCATATTTTATGGGTATTTGAGGTAGCTATGTGGGAGCTGTGAAACTTTGCTGCTTCTATGCTGCCATCTTGGCTCTGCCCCCGTCTGTTTTTCTTAATTGTATCGCCATCACACTTAGTTCAGTACTTGGCACATAGCTGATGCTTAAAAATGTCACTCATGTTGTATTTCTGTAGGTATTGGATACAATGAGCATTGAATATCATCAAAAACTGAAATTAATTGTATTTTAACACACAGGAAATGACTTATTATTTTGTAGGAGTCAGCTATTCACATGTAGTCTATCAACTCTTTAGTGCAAAGATCAAAATTCGTACAAAACTAAAAGAATAAAAATAAAAATGAGGGAAAAATATGACATAATTGAAATGACTAAATCCTGTCCTACTTAAACAAGTTATTGACAGTGAAAAATGGGTAATAGATACCAAGTGAAGAAATTTAAACTTGATTTTTTAAGCAATGGGGAATTATTGAAGGTATCTGAGAATGGGTTGATAGGATAAGGGCAGGGCTATAGTATAACCCTGTTAATAATAGATTAGTAGTGTGAAAAAGACTGGAGAATAGGCAACTGGAGCCAGAAAGACCACAGATTGGAGACCTATAGAAGAGAAAATGAAGGAAATAGGATGACTGGTTGAGGGAGCAGAAGAATGGAGAGTATGTTTGACTTTGAGTCAGGAACACCTGGGTTCACATCTTTTCTCTGACACTTCCTAGTCATTGGATCATGAGTTAGCCATGTAACCCCTCTGAATTTCCATATCTGTAAAGTGGGTATAAAATCTACCTCATACGGTTGTTATGAGGATTGACCGAAACAATGCTTGGAAACTGCTTTGGAAAATGTTAAGCAGTATATAAAGGTCATTTGAATATGATATAATACAATTGACAATAGAGATGGCATAAAGCATGACTGTCACTTAAAAGATGGCATGGCATAGTGTAGACTTTCCTGTAGTAATGCAGACCTGGTCTCAAGCCTGACTTTGGACACATACTAGCTATGGGACCATAGGCAAGTCACTTGATCTCTTAATACTCTAAGTAATCTGAAATGATCAATTATACGGTATTCACTGACTTAAATCAGTGAAGGGAGTTTCTATACTTGAAGTTCCATATACCAAAGAAATAACCGGTCTGGATCAAAAATACCATTTCCCTCCCTCACCATTACCCCACCAAAGCAAAATAAAATTCCCTTTAATGACACAGAACAGCAACTTATCTGTCACTTGTTGACTTAGAGACTTGCCTGGAGGCACTGGGTGATTAACTACCGTACTTGAGGTCTTGCAGCTGGCATGTGACTTGAACCCAGGTATTCTAAAGGGTCAGCCCACTATCCACCATATGCCATCTCTCTCAGTGTAGTATTACATATACTTTGTACAGTCACATGCACATTTATTCATCAATCAGTGCAATGCCTATATTAATAATGTGCATGTAATCACTGCACATCTATGCCAGTTTCAAAAAGCCTGGAATAGAATTGTACATATTTAAAGCTGATTGTTTAAGTTGATGGTGGTGGTTATTTTTACTCTTATCATCTGAATGATTTGTTTATGCTAAAGAACACAGCCCTTGATGCTGTGAAAAATAGGACCCACTCTTGACAACAAACTTCTCTAGGTTGCAGTTTCCAGGGACCCCATTATGGTTAAAAGTGGTCACTGCCTGTGTATGCTTTGTATAATAGGTATATTACTGGAAAGCTATGTATCCATCAAATATAAGTTGTATTCATTTCCTATGTGTTCATGAAAAGAAGTTCAATCTTTATAAGGATGCTCTGTGAAATTTTTTTTGTGGGGAGAATAATCCTTTTTATCCTTCACCAGACTAAAGAGTTTTACAGTCTGGCTTTCAACTTGATCATTCAACTGAAACTGCTCTCTCCAAAATTACCAATGACCTCTTAATTGACAAATTTAGTGACTTTTTCCTCAATCCTCATCTTTCTTGACTTCTGTGTAGGGTTTGACTCTGTTGATTACTTTTTTTTTTTGCTTTTTTTTTTTTGTTTGTTTGTTTTTTGGAGGGCAGTTGGGGTTAAGTGACTTGCCCAAGGTCACACGGCTAGTTTTTTGTATTAAGTGTCCGAGCTCAGATTTGAACTCAGGCACTCCTGACTCCAGAGCCGGTGCTCTATTCACTGCACCACCTAGCCGCCCCCTGATTACTTTATTTTTTAAAAAGATTTATGAGTTATTTTTAGTTTTCAACATTCACTTCCATAAGTTTTAAATTTTCTCTTTTTCCCCAAGATGGCATGCAATCTGATGTGGGTTCTACACATACATTCCCATTTAACACATTTTCACATTAGTCGTGTTGCATAGAAGAATTCTAATGAATGGGAGAGACCATGAGAAAGAAAAAACAAAACAAAAAAGAAAACATTCTGCTTCACTCTGCATTCTGACTCCATAGTTCTTTCTTTGGATGTAGATGGCATTTACCATCATGAGTCCTTTGGAATTGTTTTAGGTCCTTACATTGGTGAGAAGGGCAAGTCTATCAAAATCAGTCATCTTTTACTGTGGCTGTTCCTGTGAACAATGTTCTCTTGGTTCTGCTCGCTTTACTCAGCATCAGTTCATATAAATCTTTCCAGGATTTTCTGAAGTTCATCTGTTCATCATTTCTTATAGCACAATAGTATTCCATTTCATTCATGTACCACAACTTGTTCAGTCATTTCCCAATTGATGGACATCCCCTCAATTTCCAGTTCTTGACCACCACAAAAAGAGCTGCTATAAATATTTTTGTACATGTGAGTCCTTTCCCCATTTTTGTGATCTCTTTGGCATACAGCCCTAGAAGTGGTATTGCTGGGTCAAAGGGTATAATATGCATTTTTATAGCCCTGTTGATTACTTTCTTCTCTGTGATATTCTCTTCCATTTAGGCTTTAGAGACCCTGTTGTCTCCTGCTTCCCCTCTTATGTAACTGCTCCTTTTCCGTCTGCTTTGCTGGGTCTTCATCCAGATCATGCCCACTAACCATGGGAGTCCCACAAGATTCTTTATCCTGGGTCTTCTCTTCTCTATAAATACTATATCACTTGGTGATCTCAGCAACTGCCATGGATTCAAATTATCATCTCTGTGTTAATGATTCTTGAATCTCCTCATCCAGTTCCAACCTCTTTGCTGACCTCCAGCCTCACATCTCCATTTGTCTACAAGACATCTCAAACTGGATATCCTGTATACATCTTAAACTTAATATGTCTAAAACAGAATTCATAATCCCCTTCTCCTAATACCTTCTCCCTTCTATGCTTCCCTTTTACTTTCCTGAGGCCACCACCACCCTCTAGTGCCCCAGGCTAACAATGTATTCTCAACTCTTAACTACTGCACATTCTCCATATTCAATCTGGTGCCAAGGCTTGTCAATTTTACCTTTGTAACATCTTTTACATGCCCTCTTCTCTTTTCTGATCTTACCACCACCCCAGTACAGGCCCTCATCCCTTCACCCAAAACCTATTGCCACAACCTGCTGGTTGGTCTCCCTGACTCAAGTTTCTCCCCACTCCAGTCTGTTCTACACTCTCAGCTGTCAGTGATTCTTCTAAAGCACAGGTCTGACCCTTTATTTAATAAACTTCAAGGGCTGCCTATCAAGTCCCAAGATCAAACATAAATGGTATTTAAAATCCTTCATGACCTGACTTCCCCACAATCTTTCCAGTCTTACAGCTTACACCTTCCTATTCTTTGATACAGTGACACTGGCCTCCTCCCTTGCTCCTTGAAAAGATGCTTCATCTTTTGATTTCAAAAATGTTCACTGATTGTCCTCCATGCCTGGAATGCTGTCCCTCCCTATCTCTGCCTCCTGGATTCCCTGGCTTCCTTCAAGTCACAGCTAAAATTTCATGTTCTGTAGTAACCCTTTCCTAATCCCACTTAATTCTAGTGCCTTCCTTTTCTTGAATATGGTGTGTTTTTTCTTCTTTTCTTTTTTTGGTTAATCTTGTATATAGTTTGTTTGTACATATTTGCTTGCATATTCTCTCCCTCATTAGATTGTGAGCCACTTGAAGACAGAGATAGTCTTTTGACTTTCCTTGTATCCTCAGGCACAGAGTAGGCACTAATAAATTTTTTTGGCTGACTTTGCCCAGTTTTTTTTGCTTTCTGCAATTCTGGAGTTTCCTATATGAGCTCTTCTTAAATCAGGGCACGTATATACATACATACACACATACATACATACATACATACATATGTACATATATATGTGTGTGTGTATATATATATATATATAGTTAGAGACAGAGAGAAAGAGGGAAGGAGGGAGAGAGAAAGTATTTAGGTAATATTTATATGTCATTGATGAGGCAAAATACTTATTCAGATTCAAGATTAAGAGTCTACATAAGGCTCTGGAAATGCAGAGCAACTACTGTGTGTCCTTTTCATTTAATCTCTCCTGGTCTTGTGGTTATGACCATAAAAAGATCATAACTGAAGGGAAAGGCTCAAAGGAATTTGGGGCCTTTTCAGAGAATGTTAGTAGCGTGTTAACTGAACTGATTGTTAGATTCCCATGGATTTCAAGAGGTTTGTTAATCATCTTTCTTTCAACACTTAGAATGTTTTATTGACTTCAGTCAGATTCCCTTAAAAATGCCTCTCATTATTCTTTGCTCTTTTATCACCTTGCCTTTAAAAAAGCCTCTCCATGACTGGAATAGATCCCATTCCCTTCTGAGTCTGCATCTCTGCCAATTGAAATCTTTTTCTTTCTCTTCAAGGACTAACTCAAGTCCTGATTCTACCAAGAAGCCTTCCCTGAGTTCCTTCCCTCTCCCAGGCCCAAGCTGATTTCTCCCTTTTCTTAGCTGACTTTTGGATGGTTTGTAAGGAATAGTTTATGTTGTTATTAGTAGGCTTGGTTTGTGATCAACCCATTTATATAAAATTTCCCTCAAATAATGGCTTTCCAGTCATTGTATTTTTCTACTCCCTAGCATAAGGAAAACCTAGATATTTTTATTTCTATAATTTCTGTGCTGTGATAGATTTATTTTTCCTTTTTGGAGGGGGGTAGGCAGGGCAACTGTTATTAAGTGATTTGCCCAAGATCACACAGCTAGTAAGTGTCAAGTGCCTAAGGCCATATTTGAACTCAAGTCTTCCTGACTCCAGGGTAGGCGCTCTATTCACTGTGCTACCTACCTGCCCCTACACAATCTTCTGCTTCCTATTGTGTGTGTGTGTGTGTGTGTGCGCGCACACGTGCGCCTATGTGTGTGTATTTATAAGAGGACTGGAAATCTGTCTCATGGGATGTGACAACTTACTTATGACCTGAAATATTCTTTAGAAATGAAGTTAAAAGGGAAGTCAAGGTTTCCTAAGTAATTTGACTTGGTTTGAGGAAAATATTTATCCTGACTCTATAGAAATGTAAATCTCCCCTTCCACTCTCCAAATATAGTTTAACCTATAACTGATAGAATCTAACCAGACATGTTTCCTTAGAGGGATGTATAAGATTATGATTCTGTTTAACTGTTTGTTCAACTTTAATGACATTAAGGAAGTATGAGATTATGAATCTGTCTTCTTTTAACTTTTATGACCTAAGAGGATTATGAGATTGCAATATGCAAAACAATTAGTTCTCTCTCTCTCTGATGAAATTATGTCTATAACAAGTCTTGTTAGAATCCTCAGTCAACTCAATAACCTCCCAACTAGGAGAAACAACCCTGACCTTCCCCCCACCAAAAAAGAAAAATTAACAGATGAAATCAAAGAAGAAAATTTATTATCACAATACATGTTTATTTCAAAGATATTTCAGAATTATATTGTTAGAGCTAAAAGAAACCTTAGACACTATTTTAGCCCCCTTATTTTATAGACAAGGAGACTGAGACTCTGAAAAAGATTAAATGACTTGCCTTAGATCCAAGATTAATTAGAGGCAAACTGGAATTTGAATTCAGTTGGACAAATTCGCGGCTATACCAGCAATAGAGTAAAGATGTGCCTATCTTACCACCCTACCTCCAATTTTGGCATTGACTATTTAAGAACTTTATTATCTTTCACAATTTGGTGGCTTTGAGGTAAAACCTTCGATATGTTGTTAATGTCTATTTCTCTTATTATTCTTTATGTTTTGTTTGACTGACTCTTGTTGCATCATAGAGTCCTTAGCTTCAATTTGACTGATTCTAATTTTTAGTGAATTATTTTCCTCAATTAGTTTTTGGAGCTCCTTTTCCATATGTTCAGTTTTTCTTTTTAGGGAGGTATTTTCTCCGGTTAGATTTTGGACCTCCTGTTCTAATTCTTCAATTTTACTTTTTAAGGATTTGTTTTCTTCAGTGAGATTTTTTTTTCCAATTTGGTCACTGTAGATTTAAATTTATCTCCTACTTCTCTAATTTTGTTTTTAAAATACCTTTTGAGATCCCCCAAGAATGCTTTTTGGGCTTGAGACCAATTCACATTTCCTTCTGTGGTCTCCAGTGTGAGTATAGAGTCCATGTTGGCTTCTGAATTTGGTTGTTTTTGCTCACTATAAAAGGATTTAATGGTCCTAGCCTTTGCAGTTTCCTTCTTCCCTGCTGTGGTTGCCTATGTCCTAGATTTTTAGAGTGGATATCTGCTTCTGGGGTGCAGAGATATTGAGCTTCTCAGGCTGGGAGGTAGGGCTTTGGTTGTTCACTTCATGAGCTGTATCCTCTGAGTGTGTAGGCTGAGGCCAAGGCCAAAACTCTCAGTGTTTCCCCTGAGTTACCCTGAGGCTTACAGAGTAACCTATAGGGGCAGGGTCTGGCTCCTTCAGGTTTCCACCTCTGTGTCTCTGGGATACAGCTCAGGCTCAGTAGCAGAAGGCCAGCTGAAGGGCAGGGCAGGGTTGCAGTTTTCTGATTGGCCAGGTGGTGATAAAAGCACACCTGGGCTTTTGTTGTTAGGTCTTGCTGACTCCACCCTCCTGTGCTTAGGCTCTGTAAGGTCTTGCTTCCCCTTTCCTCAGCCTGAGGCTGTTTCCAGTAATTCAAGATTTTACTCTGGGTGGTGCATTTAACTCCAGACTTTTCTGGGTCAGGGAGGGGGGGATAAGAGCAACTAAATTTTATTCCTCTATATTGACTTCTGGAAGTTTGGGTATGTAATTTTAAACATCCAGACTGTAGCCTCAGGAAAAGTTGCTGACCCTGCTGTGGGCCCTGAGTTTTTTCCTACCCAGTTCTGATGATCCTCTGTCCTGTGGTGAGACGGCTGCAAACCTCTCTGGCTGGGTGAGTCTGCTGGCTGGTTGGGGCTTCTTCTCAGTCTGCCATACTCTGCTCTCAGATCCACGCTGGTGCGGCTCCTGTGTGCTCCATGTTCTCCTTGCCCAGACCTGAGTGGGCACTTTCCTGGGCTGGGAATCTGCCACTCTCTGTCTCCCAATGGGTTCTGTCACTCTTAAATCTGTTCAAATTCACTTTTTAGCTTTTAACAACAAAATTCTTGGAGGAGGTTGGAAAGGCTATGCTTCCTTTCTGTCATCTTAGCTCCACCCCCTATTTCCCTTATTATTAATGACTTCAAGTTTTCTTGACATTTTCTGTAGGGAGAGAACATCATTGCCCATGTGGTATGTCCTGAAGGGTCCTTGAAAGACCCAGTGTCCTTAAATATCTCCTTAGCTGTCTTTCTACAATACTTAAGAATTATTCCTTTAGTGGTTCTCAACCTGTGGGTCACGACCCCTTTGGGGATTGCCTAAGACCATCAGAAAACACATATTTCTGATGGTCCTAGGACCTGAGACACTGCTCCTCTCCAGGTGGGTCCACCCACATGCAGATACACCCACATACGAGTATTAAAGGACCGCGCATTAGGAAGGTTGAGAACCACTGCTTTAGAGTAAGGCCTTGATTTGCCTTACCCCATAGTGAACTGCAGCTCTCCTATAAGAGATTATACATTCAGTTATAATCAGTCATTTGTACCTCAAGGGAGATGACTATGAGATTGTTTTGTATAGTGCAACCCAGGGAAGAAGGAATTGGATGCTAATTCAGAACCTTTTGGCAAATGGAAGGATGGAGGGAGGAGTCCCCAACATTAAGGGGAATTGTAATATAGTGAACGAGGAGTCATCAACACTTCCATTTCAAATCCTGATCTGCCACTAAACTGTATGATCTTGAGAAAATGAATTAGTTTCTCTGGGCCTCGATTTTCTTCTCTGTAAAAATAAGATTTGGATTAGATGATGTGCCATGTTACTTCTAGCTCTAACCCTCTAATATGGTATTATCCAGTCAGATCAGGATTCGATATTACATACATACAGTGGGATCAGTCCAATATCAATTTAGTCAAATATTTAGGGGAAAATAGACATTGGTAATGGAGGAAGAACATATCACTGTCCAGGTGACTTACTCATCCCAAAACCCATCAGTGGCTTACCTTTGCCTATGGGATAAAAGACAAATTCCTTATCTTTCTACTTAAGACCCTCTACAAACTGACTCCCGTATATCTTTCTTAGGTAGGGCAGTGGGTAGAGGACAAGACTTGGAGTCAGGAAGATCTGAGTTTAAATCTTGTCTTGCCCTGACCCCTTTCCTCCACTGTGTGATCCCAGACAAATTCCTCCATTTCTCTGTGTCTTGATTCCCTCATTTGCAAAATGCAAATAAATAATGATAGCACCTACATCATGGGCTTATAAGGATCAAATGATTTAACATGTATAAATCTATATAAATGCTTGCTATTCCTTACTTCCTTTCACAATTTCTACTGAAATAGGGTATCCTGGTGAAATTTCAATAAAGGCTGAAGGTCTAAAGAAACTAAAAGACAGAGACTGAAGTATAATGAATATGGCTCAGAAAGAGTTTGCCATTTTAATTGAGTATTAAGAATCCAGTAATAAAATTAACTTGCCCAAGGGCATTTTTGTGCCTTTATCTTCATAAGCTGGCAAGTGGTCACCCTAAGTAAGACAGGTAAATCACCTAGAGACCTAGTGTTTAGTCTGGAAGTATTGTCAAACAAGAGAGGCTTGATCTCTCCCACCTCCTGCCTAGAAGAGAACAATTTTCAGAGCTGAGACTCAGTGAGTGGATTAGAGGCTTCTGCCAATCCTAGGCTAAGGGTTTTGCTCTAGATGAAAGAAAAGAGTAGGATTCCAGCTAAAAGGAGTGTTTTTACACTTCAGTTGAAGAGAGCACCATGCCACCCATCTGAGCTGCTCATCAGAAGTGAAGCCCAGAGAGTAAAGAGACTGAGCCCTGTGAAGAGCTTCTTGGCTGACTAACCTACCTGGCTCAATGGTAATAGTCAAGTAGCCTGCCCAGCTCCACAGCAGCTGCCCAGAGGTATAGAGGTTTCCCTAGTACTGCTTGACAGCAACTTTCTAGTGGCCAAGGGACCTGCCCAACCAAGCCCTGAAGCTGGCATATTCAGAAGCTGAATAACTTGTCTGATCTACTCCAGGTGTGAACCTACAGTGAGCAAGCCCAGCAGAGTCATCCAGTGCAGTCAGCCCATGCTATGCTGTGGGAAGAGTGAGCCCAACTGAGCAATAGAGCAACTTATCTACCACCAACACTACATCCTGCATCAAACTTTGTGAGGATCTTCTGGGGAAAGAAAAAACATCAAGACCCTATAGTTCTAGAATTGTGCATGGCTTTAGCCATGCCAGGTATGTTTCCTGTAGCTGTGCCTTATGACCATTGAAATTTAAGTTCATATCTACTCTTCCCTCCACAGAATCTTGTATATACTTTTGGGAGAGTGAACCTATGGATTTTGGGAAATCTTTTGTAACTTTCTCTTCTTGTTGAATAAATGCCTTTGCTACAGACTTAAAATATCTACTGCCTGATTATTAAAGGAAAGCACACTAGTGTGGGTTCATGAGATGATATTAGGAGAATAGCCGGTTTATGGGATTATCCCTAAAATGCTGTTAATTCTCTGAGGAACCAACCTTCCAATGCCAGTGCAGTTGAGAGAAGGGTGTTACGCTATGAACTTGTTAAACTGGATTACTAAAACCTTTTCTCTGAACTAAAAATTCCATTTTCCATTTCTACTTCCTTGTATGTCATCCCCTTCTGCCTGGAATATATGTCCTCCCCATCTTAGGAACTTTGTTTTAAGACACAGCCCAGAAGTGTAACATGATACCTCAAGATTGCTTTAATTTGCATTTATCTAATCAATAATGATTTAGAACTTTTAAAAATATGACTGTAAATTGCTTCCTCTTGTAAGAAATCTTTCCTGATCTCTTCAGCTGTTAATTCCTTTTCCTTATACTGTACTCATTTGTATACAAGTATAACCTCCAGCAGACTGTAAATTTCTTGAGGGTAGGTCATTTATTTTCTTCTTTGTAGAGGAGTGGTGTCAAATTGAAGTAAAAGTAGGGGCCATAGAAGGACCCTTGTGAGTTCACATTGACTTGGTTTTAAAATGTAATATTATCTATGTATTATTATATTTTAATGTTTTTGTTAAATACTTCCCAATTACATTTTAATATAGTTTGACTGTGTTTGACATTTCTGGTATAGTAGAGAACTTGCAGTGAGGAAAGCCTTGTACCAATGCAAGTCATCAACTGTTCTGTAACTTAGGCTTTGGAAGAGTTGCCTGGGGCATTGAGACTGTAACTTACCCAACTTCACACCCAGCCAGTTCAGAGACCCACTCTTTATCCCTTAGATATTTCATTCACTGTGCATGTAGTAAGCACTTAACAAATGTATATTGAATTAAATTCAGAACAACAGGAGGCTGGAGTTCCAGGCAGAGCAAAGTAGGATAGCACAAAGGGACCATGGCAGGGATTAGAGACAGGTGACATATGCTGAGAGTGGCTGAAAGTTTGAGTAATAAGCCTGGCAATATAGAACCATGAAAAAGACTGTTCTAGGAAGTTGGTATTTTTTTTAAAATTTTATAATTTTTTTACTTAAATACTAAAACTTAAATACACAATAAGAAAAGAATAAGTCTAAGAAGTTGTTGAGGATGATTTTGATGGAATACTATTATGCTATAAGAAATAACAAGCAGGATGCTCTCAGAAAAACCTAGACGTACATGAAGTGATGTAAAGTGAAATATGCAAAAGCAGAACATTGTACAGAGTAACAACAGCATTGTACAATGATCAACTATGATAGATTTGGCTCTTCTCAGCAATACAAAGATCCAAGACAATTCTAAAAGATGCCTGAAGGAAAATGCTAACCAAATCCAGAGAAAGAATTCTGGAGTCTGAATGTGGAAAGAAGCAGATTATTTTCACTTTTTTTGTCTGTTTTTTCTTTCTCGTGGTTTTTCCCTTTTGTTCTGATTCTTCTTTCACAACATGACTAATGTGGAAATATATTTAACATGATTGTACATGTATAGCCTATATCAGACTGCTTTCTGTCTTGAGGAGGAGGAAAGGAAAGGAAGGGAGGGAGGGAGAAAAATTTGGAACTCGAAAATCTTACAAAATCTCAAAATGAATGTTGAAAACTATCTTAACATGAAAAAACACTATTAAGAAAAGTTTTTTTAAGAATGTTAAAATTGTTTTTATATGTAATTGGGGAAAATAAAATATTAAATTTCAAAAAATTTAATATATAAAAAAGACTGTTCTAGGGAAAGAGCTTTTTGAAGGTTGTTGGTACAAACACAAGAGATTAACTCTTTGTCATGCTATTTACTAAGACTTGGATGCTCTTGCTCTCCTTTACTGAAGCCCTAGCCCTCCTTTAAAGGCCAGCTTAAATGTTACCTCTTTCATGAAGCCTTTCCTGATTGTCTCCAGGTATTAGAGAAATTCCCTCTTGGTCCATTATTCTGTAATACTCGGAAAATAGAATTTAGATCTGAAAGGGACCTTAGAGATCACTGAGTTCAACTTCTTCATTTTTGCTTAGCAAAAAATTGAGTGCCAAGAAAGATGAGGGACTTGAAAGTTGTGGTGAATTTTACATCATTAACAAATAAAGAAATCCTCCAAGTAATTTTATTTTTCCATATAGCAAAAAGTTTTTCTTTGAAGATAACAAGGTGATATTGGGCAAGCACTGCAAGTCTATTATGCGTATCATATAACATTGTCTGTTACAGTTCTTTATGCTTGTGACTGTTCCCTTTCTCTATAGCTATGAGCTGGAGGATGAGGCTATGTCAGATAGAACTCCTCATTAAGTAGTATAGCATTCTTCATGCTGCAGGGAATGAATGAATGTACAGAATAAATGAATCAGGAAGTTACTTGGGTTTCTCAATTTGTGAATGATACAATGGAAAGGTTCTACCTTTAGAAGGCTCTTCCTTTAGGATGGAGCCTACTTTGAGGTTCTAACTAAAACTTGCGGTAACATTCACTCATACTGGAATTTCTCTTCTTGGGTAACTTAGGTCATGGCTTAGGTTTTCTTTTTCTACTATTTAGTATTTTATTTTCCCTCCAATGACATTTAGAACCAATCTTTAACATTTGTTTTTAAAATTTTGAGCTTCAAATTCTCTCTTCCTCCTACCCACATCACTGAGAAAGCAAGCAATTTGATATAGATTATACATGGGCAGGTATATAAAATGTATTTCCATATTAGTCATGTTGCAAAAGAAAACAGACCAAAAATAAAAACCCCAAACCCAAGAAAAATTAAGTAAAAAAGTATGCTTCATTCTGCATTCAGACTCCACCAGTTCTTTTTCTGGGGATGGGTAGCATTTTTCATAAGTCCTTTAGAGTTGTCTTAGATCATTGTATTGCTGAGAATACTGCTTTGTTTTTCTGATGGAGTTGAAAGCACTCTTGGTACCAAAGATTTAGATCCTACAAGAGTTGGTAAAGTAAGAAAATGTCCACCAGATGGGGCTAGAACACTTCACTTTTAATGGAAGGGGGGGGGAGGGAGACAAAACTGATTTCCAACTGAATTCCATCCTCATCTCTTCTGTCTGCCAGATTGTCATGGGAAAATGTAGAAGATGGGTCAAATGACCACAATTGACCATCCTCCCACCTCTTATGACTCTCTCTTACACTTATTTGTCATCTTTATCACAAACTCCAGTCTTACAGCTCTATTTCCCCAGTCCATCACCTTAGCTTCACAGATTCCAGAGTCTTGACCTTGTAGGTGACCAGTACAATTATGCACTGTTTTTCTAACTCAAATTTCCTGGTCTTGTTGATCTTCCTATGCTTCTAATCATCGAACTCAGAATAGCCCCATCTTCTTACTTGCCTTCTCTGCTTAAGTTCTAAAGACACTGAACAAAGGTTGCTAGAGGAAGTCACACCCCCTCAGTGTAGACTGGGTCCACCACACATTCATGTTCTCTTATCTCACCTGGGACCTCTCAGCAAAACTGTAATTACTCCTTGATTGACTGTTATCCTGCTCCCTTCTCTTCTCTACTTCTGCCCCTGTTGTCTCTTCTACCTTCTTTCCCAACAGATGCTCTTGTCTTCTACTTTACTGAGCAAATAGAGATTATCTACCATAAACTACCTCTTCTCACCTGCTCTGTACCTCCATACTCCCTCTTCCTCTCTGTATTTATTTATCCTTTCTTCCTTTACTCTTTTCTCTGAGGAAGTGGTGGCCTTTCTTTTTGCCAAATCCAACCTTCTTTATAACTTCCAACCTATTCCCTCCTATCTCCTCTAGAAACTTTCCCAATTGGTCATTTGTCCCCATTTTCTCTATTAAATTCTCTCTATCCATTGCCTCTTTCCCTGCTTACTATAAGCATACTCAGGCCTACCCCACTCTTCAAAAACCTTCATTAGATCCTGTCATACTCTCAAGCTAACATTCTATCCCTATTCCCTTTTACTGAGAGACACCAAAAAGGAATTGGTTATAGTTACTGCCTCTCCTTTCTCATCACTCACTTCCTTCTCAGCCCCTAGTAATATATCCTGAAACCAGTTTTGAAAGATATGTTTGTCCTTCATTCTCGAAGATGACCACAACTTTAGGAGTTAATGCCATGACTTGCAAATGAATTGGATTTAAGTGAGGGAGGGCTGTGTAAAGTCACCAGCTTCACTTTCTCCTCCAGAGCCATCTGGGTCCAGTAGTGAGATATAAATCAGGATGACTGGAGATGGCCCCACATGGAAGGTTAAAAAGAAATAAGAGGCCACTAATGATTTCTTATTACTCAATGCAAAGGCCTTTTCCTCAGTCCTCATGAGGAAACTGATGAGCAACTATTTCTGATGAACAACTATTTTAGGTTGGCAAGAGACTAACTCACAGCACCTAGATGATGAACAAACATGTGCCCAATTTCACCAACCTGTGTATGATTTTCAATTCTGCTTTACTTTGAGGTCTAGATCATAGTGAAATCCTGCTCTCTCAGCATGGAAATACCATCATGCACACAGTTACATGTCCTTTGTTCCACTTTAATTCAGCAATGCCCACAAGGATCCATCACTGCCCAATCTTAGTAGAAGGGATCCATGCACTGAGTAGGAGTTTAAATTAGACGACATCCCTTCTGATGCATTAGTTATATGATTCCTAGTTCTTTTTTTTGAGGAGAATGTAGGAGATGGGGGAGAATAGTCATGGGGATTTCATAGCTGACATAAAGGGTGAGAAGATGGAGTCCCCTCTTTATTGATCAACTGGGGGAATTGTTTAAATGATCTAGCAGGATGGAGATAAGGGCATGCCATGCGCATGGTGCTTCTTTGGAGAGGTTTGAAAGGCATGACTAGAATGTGCAATTGATGTGACTTTGAAAAGTGATCTTGAGATGACTGAAAGAAATGGACTTGGATGTATCTAGAATCTTGCAATGAAGTAGTCCTGGACCCATGGTAAAAAGTTTTAGAGCAGAAGTGTCCCCCACTCTCCAGTGAGGCTAAAGAGGATTAAGATGTAATAATGAAATATTTAACAAAAATTTTAAAATACAATAGAACACAGATAATGTTAACATGTGATTTTCTAAGTCCATATATAGCCAACATAGATCCTTATAAAAAGTTTAGTGGCCCCATTTCTATCTGAGTTTGACACCACTGCTTTAGAGCTCAGGTTAGATGAAAAATAAGAAATTGTTTCATATGGAAATGGAAAACCCTAATAGCCAATATAACATCAAACCTAACTTAGTTTTCTAACCTATAGGATTTCTTTTCCTCCTCATTAAAAAGGATTATAAATATCTTTTCAAGGTTATTGGGATAGTAAACAAAGCCAAGTCTGCAAGATCCTAGTGTTCCTGAGATAAGATTGATAAAATTTCCAAATCAGTCACAGCACAACATATTAGTAAGAAGGAACCAGCTTCTGAGATAAAATACCAGCCAATCTACTTAAATACAGTACTATGTGTGGACAAAATTTTCTGCTCTTTGACTAGGAATCTGATTTCTTATCTCAACTATTTTGTCAGAGACTAATCTTTTTTTTTTTTTTTTTTTTTTTTTTGCTTTTTGGAGAGCAGTTGGGGTTAAGTGACTTGCCCAAGGTCACATGGCTAGTTTTTTGTGTTAAGTGTCTGAGGCCGGATTTGAACTCAGGTACTCCTGACTCCAGGGCCGGTGCTCTATTCACTGCGCCACATAGCTGCCCCAGAGACTAATCTTCTCTATGCTTTTGGGCCTCTTGAGCTAAGGTGGCAGTCATTTCTGAACCTAGCAAACACCAAATACAATTGGAATTTACATATGCAGGATAGAACAGAAAAAGATGGCATATGAGACTAAGAATCTCTGTTATGTACAGTTTGCTTTTCTTTTAGAATATATAATAAATTCAACAAGTAACTTTCAAAGTTGTCCTGCTTGTCTGTGTTTTTTTCTGGACTTCCTTCTGTTCTCTGCTGTGTATTTCACAAAAATACCCCAAACCCTACAAAAACAAAAAGCAAACAGAAACCCATTAATGACTATTTGTCTTTCTCCCTCCTTTCCTTCCTTCCTCCCTCCCCCTCTCTCCCTTCTCCCCTCCCTCCTTCCTTTCCTCCTTCCTTCTTTTTTCTACATTGTTAATATTACTGTATAGGTTGTTCTTCTGGTTCTGCTCATTCATTTGGCATCAGTTCTTAAAGGTCCTTTCAAGTTTCTCTGAAACTGTCCCCTTCATCATTTGTGACACCACAACAGTATTGCATTACATTCATATACCATAATTTGTTCAGCCAGGTGATAGACTCACCCCTTACTTTCTAGCTTTTAGATGTTACAAAAATGTTTCTGCAAATATGGTTCATTTTCCTTTTGTCTCTTTAGGAGTTTAGGTTTAGTGGTGGTGTAGCTATGTCAAAGGGTATGCAAAATTGAGTGACTTTTGGAGCATAGCTTCAAATTGCTTTTTGGAGTGGCTGTACTATCTAGGACAATTTCTATCTGAATTCCATCAAACAAGATGAGAAGAATGATTTTCCTATAACAACAACTTATACAGCAATAACAACTTCCAAATTATGTGGAATGGAAAGATTTCAAAAGTTTGAGACCATGTAAAAGAAAACCAACTCTAAGCATCTGGTGAGGAAGAAGGGCTAATCACCAGCTGCTCCAGCCTGACTGTCACTGAGCCACACATGTCCTCTTGGGCTCCTTGATTCCTACACATCCACAGTGATGCCCCTTTGAGAGCTAGAACCATTGAGAAGATGTGTAGCAGAGAAGATAAGTGTTAGATTTTGGTTGTTTCATTGTTTTCTTTCAAAAACCCACATTATTTTCTTTTTAAAGGAAGTGTAATTTTTGTTTATATCTCTTTGATTTTTACATTGGTTGGATTTGCTCCTGTATTATTTCCCCACCCCCTTCCCAGAGAGTCATATCTTATAACAAAGGATAAAAAAAAGAAAAGTGAATTAAAAAATGCAGAAAAATAGTAAAAAAAAAGCCCTTAACATTACATACAATGCTTCACACATATGGGGCCTCACCTCTGCAAAGGAGTGCCAGGGGAGACATATCTCTTTGAAGTCAAGCTTGGTTTTTTTCCATGTCACTTCTATCATCTGATTTAAGTTGAAGACATTTGCTCTCCTTTTAGATAGACCCTCTGCATAATCAGGACTGCTGTCAGCAATGTGCTGAATTGAAAAGACATTTGAGAAATGTGAAAGATGCCTTCCAGCTTTTATATCCTATCCTTCAGGATCATAAACCAATAATCCAAATCAGCCAGGATGAAAAAAATGGCCTTTTCTAAATGTTAGTATTAAAAACATTTTTTTTTAAAAAGCCAGCAGTAACCCAGACATTTATTTCAAGTCTCAGTCTAACTTTGCTTGTATTGACACCATGTGCCTAGTCCTTTCCTTCATCCTACTGGATGTTAAACACTTGCCTTGAAGCAAGATAGGATTTAAATGCACTAGTACATAAAGGGATACTTTCCCAGTTGTGGGACAGTAATTGAAACGATCTAGGAGGGGACTGAATCATGTATCTAAAGACAAGTAAGGAAGTTTGCAGCCATCGTACTGGTCTTCAGGCAAAATGAAGTAGTTGAGCATTTTCTCCTGGTAAACATTAATTCATGTCTGTTGACAATGACAATGGCCTTACCCATTGACTTGTGCCCATTTTGGAACACCTTGCATGAAATTAGCTTTGTAGCTGGTTTGGCACACAGTCACTAATTACTTACTGTCTATTATGTACAAACAGCAGGCAGATGGGGAGCTAAGAACCTAACAAACATTAAATGACAACAGGATTTGGCCTCTGAGTAGAGAACAATTAGGGAGGGAGGCAACGTTTTTTTCTTCGGAGCCATCTCACCTTCCTTTCTATTCCAATTCTCCTCTCTTACTCCATAGTTCCCTGACAACCTTTCCCTTTCCTCCTTCTCCTCTAATGGATTCTCATATTTTGCTTCTCTAACTTTGACAGTTTAAGTCAGACATGCTGGGTGAAATCACAGTGTCAGGCATGATTTATGGAGGGTGTTCTCACATTCCAAACTCAAGGTATAGAAATAGCTCCTCCCCAAGCAATTTCCTGCAACACTCTGATACCTCAGCAGGTTTCAGGCAAAGTGGGTTTATAAATGTTCAGATTTTAACAGCTGGGACTAAATGCATAACTGATGAAGACGGTGTGATAAAGAAGTTTTAGAGGTGACTTGGAAAAACAAAACAAACAAAATTTAGGGTTACTTTTTCATTTAGATTCTGAAATACAGCTACCACTTGTTTTATTTGATGAGTAATCATCCAGTTGCTGGATTCTCCTAATCGCTTCTCTTTTGTGGTTTGCTGCTAATAAGACCGGGCAGAGGAAAACGACTTTTAGTGGTGTCAGTAGTTCTTTTTTTTTCTTTTTGCAAGGCAGTGCAATTGGCGTTAAGTGACTTGCCCAAGGTCACACAGCTAGTACATGTTAAGTGTCTGAGGCTGGATTTGAACTCAGGTCCTCCTGACTCCAGGCTGGTGCTCTATTCACTGCGCCACCTAACTTCCCCAGTGTCGGTAGTTCTGATACAGTACATTAAAAGGGTGAAATACTAGAGATGGTGGAGTTTGGGCTTGTTTTTAGATTTCATGTGTAGTCATTTAAAGGTGGCATGCTTAGTCATTAGAATGTACTTTATGTTGTGCTATCCTCTCTCACCCTTGGTTTTTTCATCTGTCCAATAGGCATAATAATAGAAGAGGGTCATTGTGAAGATCAAATGACATAATATATTTAAATTACTTTATAACTTGTAAGGTGGAATATAAATGCTAGTTAATAATAATAAGCATGTATTAAACTGAGGGTGCAAAGTTCCTGCTCTCAAGGATCTCAGAGTTGAACCTCTCTCTCAGTTGTCATTGAGAGATTCATAGTTAAAAAAAACCATTAAAAATTAGTGGGGGTAGAGAGGAAGCAAAGAAGGCAGATTAGAGGCAGTAACTTAACTGAACTCTCCCAAAATTCCTTCCAAACAATTTAAAATAACACCTCAAATCAAATGTTGGCATGCAGCAGCAACAGCAGTAGATTCAGGAACTCTTGACTGAGTCAGAAGGGTGTCAGACAACTAGGCAGAAAGAAATTATATGGGACTCTTTGCTGGCACTGGGCACAGCTGGTACTGATTGGCAATTGTGTGGCCCATATTCTTGGTTGCAGTTCTAGGGTGGAGAGGAGCACTGGCGTTTGGCCATAAGGGAGCAGGGGACCTGCACAATTCTAGGGCTAAGAGGAGTGCTAGAGCTTGTGACCACAGGAGAGTAGGACCCATTACTGGGTAAAGATGAGGAGAGCAATGACCATACCTCTCCCTGGATCACACCACCTGGAAGCATTGAAAACTTGCACATGCCCAAAACTAGCTCTGAAAGCAGCAGCATGAAGAAGTCTTGGGACAATGCCTCCACATCCACAGGTGAGTAAAGCCCAATTTTAAAATAAATTTCAAAACGAACAAATAGGGATGGGGAGAGTAGATCCAAGATGGTAGAGAAAAAGCAGGGATTCACCACAATGAACAAATAACAAAAGAGAATTTGACCATAAAAACTACTGTGGTGAGATGGAAGACCAAGACATAAATACAAAAGAAGACAATAACATAAAAACAGCTACAACCAAAGCCACAAAGAAAATGCTAATTGGACAAAAGCCCAACAAGAATTCCCAGAAGAGTTAAAGGAAGAGATAAGCATGGAAGAAGAAAAAATGTGAAAAGGAATGAGAGTAATGTGAAAGAATTGTGAAAATAAAACTAACAGATTGGAAAAGTGGCCACAAAAATGAAGAAAATAGCACCTAAAAATTAGGAGAATTGACCTAATGATAAAAGAGGAACAAAAATTCACTAAAGAAAAAGAAGTCCTTTAAAAGCAGAACAGGCGAAATGGAAAAGGAGGTACAAAAACTCACTGAAAAAATTAATTCCTTAAAAATTAGAATTGGGCAACTGAAAGCTAATGACTCCATAAGACATCAAAAAATAAAAAACAACGTCAAAAGAATAAAAAAGAAGAAAATGTGAAATGCTACATCAAAAAAAAAAACAACCACAACAATAAGTTAAGAATTATTGGACTACCAGAAAGCCAGGATAAAAATAAAAAATCTAGGTGTCATATTTCAAAAATTACAAAGGAAAACTGCCCCAATATCTTAGATGCAGAAAGTAAAATGGAAATGAAAAGAATCCATTGATCACCTCCTGAAGGAGATCCTAAAGGGAAAAGTCTAAGGAATATTATAACCAAATTCCAGGGCTTCCAGGTCAAAGACAAAATACTTTAAGTATTTAGGAAGAAACCATTTCAAATATCATGGGGCCATAGTAACACAAAAGATTTAGCAGTTTCCACATCAAAGGAGTAGAGGGCTTGGAATATGATATTCTGAAAGGCAAAGGAGCTAAGATTACAACCAAGAATAACCTACCCAGAAAAACTGAATATAACTCTCAAGGGGAAAAATGGATACTTAATTAAATAAGTGGTCTTTCAGGTATTCCTGATAAAAAGACCTGAGCTGAATAGAAAACTTGACATTTAAACATAAGACTCAAGGGAAACATAAAATGGTAAATATGAAAGAGAAATCATAAAAGACTCAATAAAGTTAAACTTTTTACATTCTTATGTAGGAAGATGATTCATATAAGTCCTAAGAACTTTATCATCATTAGGGTAAGTAAAAAGGAGTTTACATAGACAAAGGGCATAGGTGTAAATTGATTACATTGGAATCATCCCCAAAAAGAAAGAATGGAAAGAGGGATGATTGGGAGAATGGGGAAGGAAGAGGTAGAATGGTTAAAATTTTCTCATATAAAAAATATCACAGGGAAGAGCTTTTATATTGGAGGGGAAAATGAGGGTGGGTTGAATCTTAGTCTTATTATAATTGGTTCAAAGAGGGAAGAATATACACACACACACACACACACATACACATTGAGTTGTGTGTAGAAATCCATTTTACCCAATAGGAAAATAGGAATGGAAGGTGATGGAAAAGGGGAAAGGGGAATGATAAGAAGGAGGGTAGATTAAGGGAGGCAGTGGGAGAAATAAAGTAGACTTTTGAGAAGGGACAGGATAAAAAGAGAGAAGAAGAAGAAACAGAAGAAAATGGGATGGAAAGAAATAAATAGTAATCATAACTGTGAATGTAAATTGGATAAGCTCACCCAGAAAGCAGAAGAGGATGCAGAATGAATTAGAAACCAGAATCCTATGATATGTTGTTTACAAGAGATATACGTGAATGAGTTAAACACACAGAGTTAAAATAAAAAGCCTGAGTAAAATCTAATATGCTTCTGTTAAAATAAAAAAGGCAGAGGTAGCAATCGTGATTTCAGATGAAGCAAAAGTATAAATAGACCCAATTAAAAGAGATAATCAGGTAAACTACATTTTGCTAAAAGGTACCATAGACAATGAAGCAATTAAAAAAAACATTTGTAGCAAGATTCTCTGATAAAGGTTTCATTTCCAAAATAGATAGATAATTGAATCAAATTTATAAAAATAAGAGACATTCCCCAATTGATAAATGGTCAAGGGATATGAACAGGCAATTTTTAAGAAGGAATCAAAATCTATAGTTACATGAAAAAAATGCTCTGTCACTATTGATTAGAGAAATGCAAATTTATACAACTCTGGGGTACCACCTCATACCTATCAGAAATGACAACTACTGGGAAGGATGAGGGAAAATAGGTACATTAATGAATTGTTAATGGAGTAGTGAACTGATTCAATCATTCTGGAAAACAATCTGGAACTATGCCCAAAGAGCTGCCCATACCTTTTGATCCAGCTAATATTGGTACTAAGTCTGTATCCTAAAGAGATAACATAAAAAGGGGAAGCACCAATATGTACAAAAATATTTGCATCAGCTATTTTGTGGGAGCAAAGAATTGGAAACTGAGATAATGCTCATCAATTGGGGAATGACTGAACAAGTTGTGTCATGTGATTGTGATGGAGTACCATTGTGCTCTGAGAAATGAGGAGGGGGATGGTTTCAGAAAAGACATGGCAAGACCTATATGAACTGGTGCAAAGTGAAGTGAGAAAAACTGGGAGATCATTGTGCACAATAATGTTGTAATGATGATCAACAGTCAAAAACTTGGATACATGGATCAATATAATGATCCAAGACAAAAATTTCCAAAGGACTCATGATAAAAGAAATACTCTCCACCTCTAGAGAGAGAAATGATGAATTTGGAATGCAACTTAAAGTAGAATTTCTCACTTTTTGTTTTTTGTTTTGCTTTCCCCCCCAATATGGCTAATATGGAAATGTGTTTTACATGATTTCACGTGTATAATTGATAAACTGTTTGCCTTCTCATTAGGTTGGGGAAGGTTTGGGAGGGAGGCAGGGAATTTGGAATAAAATTTAAAAAGAAAAATATTTAAAATAATTTTAAAAAATACAAAGGGGACGGGCGGGGGGGGGGGAATGCCTCTAAGTTTAGACTTGATTGCAATTGTGCAATGAGCAGGCAGAATGCCTACATACCCAGGGAGATGAGGCTGGAAGTTATTAATGGTCTAATCCTTGTGCAAACCACTAGATGGCGTTCTGAGTTCAGGTTGCTTCATCTCTGCAAGTGGTTGAATGGAATTTAGCCATTGAGGAAAGGACCTAGTCCCTTCTGTCTTTCTCTGCCACCTTAGATAAGGTTTAAGGTTCTCTGCTTTCAGTGCCTTAGCATGGGCTTCTGTAAAGGGTATTCTAAGGGTAGAAATTTCCCAAACCAATCCATCGATTATTAGAATGGCTTTGTCACCATCCCATTTGAGAATCAAATCTTATTGCCAACTTCAATGACCATTCTATCTCCACTCCTCTTCCTGGTCTCCAGCAGTTCTCTCAGGGATTTTCAGCATAATCTTGTGTTGCTGCAGCACACTAGAGGGTACCTTGATTAAACAAGGCAACCACCCCTAGAGGTTGCCTGAAGGCTCACTGTGTTGCATCTCCTACAAGTTCCCCCATAAAACACATAATTTTCTAACTAATATTCCCTTAGTACAAAGATCAGTGACTCAGGAATCAGAGAATATGGATTCAAATCCCACCTTTAACACTGACTAGCTGCAGGACTTTGGGCAAGTCACTTAAACTATTTTTACCTCAATTTCTTCATCTGTAAAATGAGAATATTGGCTTAGATTAACTTTTTTTTAAGAGGGGGAAAGGTACCAATGATTTTGATGATTGCTGCTTTATAATACAGTTTGAGGTCTATAGATCCTATTTTCCCTTCACTGCTTATCTCTTTTTTAAAAAATATTTTATTTTATATTCAGACATTTAATTTTTTTAGAATGCTTCTATTTTTAAAAGTTTCAAAACTTATTAATTCTAAAATAATGTAATTGATAAAACAACTTCTGGCCTAATGTAATGGTAATGGGGATTTGAAGATCTTCCCTGCCCATTGTAATGGCAAGCAAACAAGTACTTAGTGCCTTGTTTCAAGTTGAGCCTTGCCCTTGATTATATCAAGGCTTTGTTAAGAAATAGAACTTGTGAATCCCACAGTGGGAGGAACTTGATGCAACAGGAAGGGGTGGAACAGGGAGGAGCTAATGATCAGAACAAAAAGCTGAGCACAAGGTGAGAGGGACAGCCAGAACTGTGGCAAGCAAGTAGCTTGGAGGCTAAGGAGCTGCTGTGAATGAGAGAGGGGCATTTTTCGCTTAAGGGAGTCTGTTTTGTTTTGAAGGCCTGATGGAGGAAAGGTTTGGGAAGGCTTGGGAATGTTGGTGTTTGCTGCATTAGTTATGTGTATCAACTTTGTGGTTACTGTAATGAATCTGGCTTCCTGGTTTTGGGATTCAGTTTTCTGGTATTTGAATAAATGCTTTGATTCTGTCCTCCACATGGAGAGCCTGTTATGTTTTGTGATTCACAACTACAATAGCATATTCATAGCTGCCATGGGTGCTGTGAATATCACATTGGCGTTATATCTAATCACCTACTTTTCCATCTGTTAAGGGAATCTGAATATCTTCCCTGCCCCTAGGCCCTTTGATAGGCTTAAGTGGCTCTGAGAACCTTCCCTGATTTGAAAGTATACTCTGCCCCCTAATAGGCTGAATGTGGTCACATGAAGCCTGTGGCAGGAGGCTTGTTCTTCAGGAATGCTGATGCCTTATTACTTTGTGATTGGGCAGTGGGTCAAAAGGGCTGTGACAGTCTCTGATCCAGGAGAAGGCTATATATACTGCTGATGTGAGGCTTTGTTTTGGGGCTCACTTGTGTGATTTGGCCAGATGAGACTCTGGGAGGCTGTTGAGGAACCCCCTCCCCCCGCTGGCTTTGAAAAACCCAGATGTTGGTGCTTCCCTCTCTGGTAACTGAATAGGTATGGATATAATGGTCAGAGGGCTGGAAGCCCGTCTGCTGATCTTTTTCTTTTGTCTACTTGTAACTTCTGCTTATAACTTCTGTATTCTGTTTGCATTCTCTGAAGTTCAGGGTGCTGACTTTTCCCCCTGAACTAGGTAAATGATATATGTTTGATTGATTAAAGTAAGATTCTTAACCCATTTTGAGTTGCTTTCTTTTAGAAAAGCAGATCTAAGAACCTGTGCTAGCAGCCGCTCTAGGTATGCTAGGGTGCTTGCTGATGCACCATCTATATAAAATTTTATAAGAATAATCTATACATGCATGGAGGACATTCTCAATAAAAGGCACTAGTATAGAATAGACTGAGTTTCATAATTGATATTCCATATATAACATGTCCTTACCATTCCGTAATTGACTTAAATATATAGAATACAAGATTTCACTGACCTGTTTGTTGATTTAAAAAAAATTTATCATAGTAGAGCAAATTGATGCTATAGACTCTTTCAATAAGGTGTGTACCATCTAAAATTATTATATGAACATTATTTAAGATTCTTTGAAATACATAGAAAAAGAGGTAATCTTATTGGACTCTGGTCATTAGTGTCAGATGAGGGGTAAAACAGAGATATGTGCTTGTCAAGCTTATTCACTATGGTCATCAGGAGATCAAATATAGAGTCCAAGTTGATAGGGATGGGTAGAGACTCAGATATTTTTGCTTACAGTCAACCTTGTGCTGGTCGCATCAATCCTCAGTGCATTGTAGAACCTCCTGGGAAAGGTTCATAACCATTCAAAAGACTTTAGCTTAACCACTTGTTGTTGTTTCATTGTTTCAGTTGTGTCTGATTCCCTGTGACCTCATTTGGAGGTTTCTTGGTAAAAATACTGGAGTGGTTTGCCATTTCCTTCTCCAGATGAGGAAATTGAGGAAAACTGGGTTAAGTGACTTGACCAGGGTCACACAGCTGGTAAGTATCTGAGGCTGGATTTGAACTCAGGTTTTCCTGATTCCAGGTCAGGGTTCTATTCACTGTGCCACCTAGCTGGTCCATAGCTTAATATAGGAAAAGACATCTGATTGAAGACTTATTATCCAGATTATGATATACAATTAAATGGACAATCTGTAAAGCTTGTTCATCAGTACATATACTTTAGACAGGTAGATGGACAATTAATTGGGCCTAGAATTAAACGGCAGTAACACAAAATAGAATATAACTCCTTAAGAGTAGTTCCAACTATGAATTCAGATGAGGGAATAATTGCTACCAACTGGAGGGATTAGGAAAGGCTTCATGGAGGATGTGAAATTTGAGTTGGATCAGGGACCAATGAGGTGAGTGAGGTGAGAGGTGGGAAGGCATTCTAGGCATAGGCTCAGAGGTGAAAAGGACATGTTGGGATAAGGGGAAGAGCTCTGTTGGGCTGGATGACCTGAAGGGGAGTGGGCTGAAAATAAAAAGGATTTCTTTATTCTTTTTTTTTTCTTTTTGGAGGGCAGTTGGGGTTAAGTAACTTGCCCAAGGTCACACGGCTAGTTTTTTTGTGTTAAGTGTCTGAGGCCAGATTTGAACTCAGGTACTCCTGACTCCAGGGCCGGTGCTCTATTCACTGCGCCACCTAGCCACCCCAGATTTCTTTATTCTTACCAATTCAACTCACAATGACTCATCTTTTTATAGTGCTTCCAAAGGTCTTATCATGATGGCAGAAGAAAGAGGAATATATTTTAGGCTGCTTCAAAGGCGAAAAGAAATGGACTAATGCATATATTTTATCAATGACCACTCAACCACTGAGGAACACATAAGCATGTAGAATAACATGGACATGGCATGTCTTCTTGAGAGCATTTCAAGCTGAGGAATGTTTTCAATTCAATTTAGGAAATACTTATTAAACCTCCATTATACAGTTCAGAGCACTAGGCTCCTGGGAGGTTCAAAGTTTAAATAAAGCACAGATCCTGCCCTCATGGAGGACAGGGAATTAACAGAGCATTATAAAGTATGATAATGAATGGAAGCATTAGAAAGTGTAGAGCATAGAGCTGTTAGCCTCAAAAGTATTTAAAGGGACCAGAGTTTGCTAAGAGGATAGTTGTTAAAAATATTAGCATTTTATATTCTTAGAACAAAATAAGTGAGTAGAGGGTGACGAAGTTTGCGATTTTATTTGCTAGTTATTTACAAAGTAAAACATAAAGTCAGTTTGCATTGTCTCCTAAGTGCACCCTTTATTAGACACCAGAATTAAAATAACTTTAATCTAAGGGTGGGAAGAAAATTCCCACCTAAGAGTGGGAAGAAAAAAAAATCTAAATTTAAATTCCAGAGTAAACAATATTAATAAAGCCTCTGTTATATTTTTATCAAATTCTCTGGCAACTTCAAATGTTTGGAACCATTTATCAATCAAAAAGTGGAAATAGCTGGGAAATGAAGAAGTGGAAAAGATTAATAAGCCTGTGATTTGACAGTGATAACCAGAATGAAAGAATATTCTTATTGACTGGTAAAGTCAAGCCCTGGAGGAACCCAAATGAGATGATATTTGGGGAAAAAGACAGAAAGGAGACTAAAAAGGCAAATAAGAATAGCAGGGAAAAGGAAAACCCCCAACCTTACCAAAGAGAGTCAGATGCCAGAGACAGTAAATGGTCGTTTAGACATGAAGCAGTAATTGGGGGACCCAGAAGCTGTCTGACTTTAGGGAGACTAACTAAGTAGTATGGAGACTGACAAGATGGAAGAGAGGGAAGCACTATACACCTTAGTAGCCCCTGAAAGGCATATCCATATTATATTTAGCAAAGTTGATATTTGGAATAATAATGTACAATCGACCAAGAAAAGGTTGTCAACCTTTTAAACTTGTGTTTACTGAGGTAGAGAAACATGTAATAACACACTATAGAAAGATTTCTATCAAAATCTTTTTCATGGGAAATTGTTGAGTGATTTCAATGATCCCAAGTGACTTGACACATATTTTTTCTCTAACAACATTCTTTCTGTTGTGAACTATATTATACTGTATTGTGGTAGGAACAATCTTATGAGTCTCTGCCCCATGATGGTTTCTATAAAAGGTACTGAAACTAACCTTGAGATTCAGTTGACTCTGAGTATGAAGACTCAGGTTGTTGCCATGGCTTCCTGGTTGCCTAAGTATTAGAAGTAATGAGGAGCTCCAACTGACCTAATGCTTTGTCCCTACACCTTGATGGGCAACACATCGGCAGGAAAGTAGGATGCCTGGGCTCAACAGAATCAATGTGGTATTCTCACTGAATGACCTTCTTTTGGCTAAGTAAACCTCCTTTTCTTAACTGCTATCTGTTCCTTAAGTGTCCCATTTCATTCCACACTGAATCTAAATGACCAAGGGAACAGTCTGCATCAGGCTGGACATATATTATCAGCACTTACTATGTAGCTTAGAACAGTGCCTGGCACATAGTATGTGCTTAGCAGATGTATATTGACTGACAAACTTTGTTATTGACCATGCTAAGTGCTTTACAAATATCTCATTTTAGCCTCAGAACAACTCTGAGAGGTTGCTATTATTATTGTTGCCACTGTGCAACTGAGGAAACTGAAACAAACACGTTGAGTGACTTGCCCAAGATCACATAACTAATAAGTGCCTGAGGTTGGATTTGAACTCAGGCCTTTCTCAATGCAGGTCCAGCACTCTACTCATCGGGTTACCTCACTGCCTCATCCAGCTGTAACAGTTGCAATTCATAGATTGACAATATCTCATGAGAAGGTGGCTCAGAAGGCAATGAAAAGAAGGATACAGAAGTTAGTGACAATGACTTATAAGCAATGACTTAGAAGGGAAAGTGTTGTAAAAGATACAGAGATTTGTAAGACTAATTAGAAAAGAAGATAGGCTGGTCCTGGATCAAAGTAATTGATAACAGATGTTATCAAAATAATTGACAGTAAAAAGTAATTAATAACAAAACAAAGTAATTGATAACAGTAACTAATAATAATACAAAGTAATTGATAATAGTGCAAAGTAATAATGGAGCAAAATAATTGAGAACAATGACTAAAAATGACACAGTAACTGATAAAATACTAAGTAATTGAAAAAATAACAAAGTAATTGATAACAGTAACCTTGAGGGTTACTTGTCTAGACCATTGCAATAGCCTCCTCCTTTGTAACACTATCTGCCCTACCATACAATCTTTCAAATAATATTACTAAAGCACACATCTGACCACTTCATTCCCTATTCAGAATCTCTAGTGGCTTCCTATTGCCTCTAGAATAAAATGTAACACCCTCAGTCTAGCATTTAAACTCTGGCTCTCATTTACCTAGCCAGTCACTTCCCTTCCTGCATTCTTCACCACTTCCTCACCTCCCTTCTCCCCCCAGTCTCAGGCAAACTGATCTGCTTGCTGTCTTTCATTGTTGAAGAAACTACGCCCCCTGCCCACTTATACTGTATTCTGTGTTTTAGGTGCCTCTGCCAGAAGTAATTTTATTTAACTTATCATTATTCTAAAACTGCATATTTCTAATTCAGAGAGAGAAATGTCCAAAATGACATAGTGCTCCTATGCCCTTGGATATCTTTCTTCTCCAAGACAATATGAAGTAACATTTATAGAAATTTTGAACAAGGAATGTTAGAATGCAATTTTGGCTCCACACTGCAGAGCAAATCACTAACACTTACTCACTTAATCTTTAGCTAGCGCTAATCAATTCCTCTTCTGACCATTCATTCAAAGATTGAAGAGCTTTCTTCCCAGCGGTCAAAACCTTAAACCTTTCTGAATAAGATTGCTTCTTTCAGTAGGCACAGATCAATTGCTTCATAGGATGGGGAAGATAGTGCCATAACCTGAGAGAGACCTTTGGTTCAAATTTTGCTTTTTGCCCTTAATCCATTTCTGAGCACCTTAACCTTTGTTCTTGGCCTTCTACATGTTTTCCTGAAGGAAAGTCTGAAAGGAAATATTAGATGAAAAAAAAAACTTATTTTTTCAGCTGAATTAAAAAGAAGTTTTTAAAAACATGCTTCTGCTCCCCTATTGTCTACATATTTTGTCTCCTGCTTCCATGTCTTTGCCTTTTAAAATCCCTAATTGCCTTCAAAGATTAGCTCAAGTATCACCTTCCATATAAGACATTTCTTCATCTCCAAGGTTATTAGAACTCTTTTCCTTTTGAAACCATGTTGTAAATTTTTCTGTTTTTTTCCCTATGTACATGTTGTATCATTCAGAATAATATAAATTCTCTGAGAGCAAGGACTAAATGTTTCCCCTTTGATTTGTTGATCCCTGGTCATTTAGCTGGTATTTAATATATGCATGTTGGTTGAATGTTAAATATATCTCAGAAAAATCTCTAGCAAAATCTATTTCTCCTCTTTGGAAAATTAGAGAGACATGACTAAGAACCATCCAGGATGGGATGGCATGGATGGACTGTGACCTAACCTGTTTGAGGGAGCACACACACTGTTTGAGATCTCAAAAAACAGTTAAATTTTGGAATGGCTCTTAGAGGATTAACTTTCTGTCCTTCATTCATCCAGATGACTGAGGTGCTGCTTATAGTTACCACCTTGTCTGTGGTGTTTGAATTGTTCTGTACATCAGATACTTGCCACATGGCTATCTCATGGAAACTATCTCAAGATTCTTCTTCTCTAAAGGGGTGTTTCATATGTTCTTAGACGGGTCTGACTCAGCCAGTACCCTCTTAGTTCAGTTTCAGTGTTGCAATGAAACCAAACACTCAAGTCATTCAGCCATTAACAAACGGTTTGTTTAGCCACAGAATAGAGAAGATAATTGACAAAGATACTGTGCTATACAGCTTAGGTAAATGTGGCCCCTCTCTAAACAAATCTAGGCAGTAAGCAGTAGGCAGGTCCCTGATCTAGGGACACCCATTACTCAACCGCTATAGAATAATGCATTTTAAATGTAATGTCATTTGAAGAAAAAAAAGAAATGTACATCCTCATTTTTATGAACATGTTTATTGAATAAAATGATAGACTTGAGCATATCACTTTCCTCCTCTCACCCTCTCCCCTCCCCTCCAAAGCTAAAGCTATTTAAACAATACCTATCTCTAAAGTCCCTGCTCAAAAGTCACCTCTTTCCCAAAGCTTTCCCTGATTAGTCTAATCCTTATTGATCTGTCTCTTCTCTGAACTGCTATTACATTTACCTAATCCCATATCACTTGGCACCTAGAATCTTAAAACTGAATGGAACTTTAAAAGTCATGTAGAACAACCTTATTTCCAGGCAGAAATTTCCTTCTCGGTAACATAGATGACAAGCACTAAGGAATTCTCTGCTTGAGTGGTTCAAGTGATGAGAAGCTCACTACTTTTCCATGGTAGTTCATTCCTGTTCTGTATTGTTAACTAATTTTATGAGTTTTAATCTCATCTTCCCAGTATGTGAGGTGTGAATATAAAAAGTTCTATAGCTGCTTTTAAAGTATAGATCATTGAATGTTTGAGCTGGGATGGACCTTGTAGAGAATTTCATCCAACCTTTTTATTTTTCAGTAGAGAATTGAGGCTCAGAGAGAGGAAGAGAGTTGTTCAGGGAACTCAGTGAGTTAGTAGCAAACATGAATCCCCATATTCTCTAAATGCCCAAATGAATGATATGCCCTTCAAAAGAACATGCTGTAGGCTCTGAAAATTATTCCTAAGGAAGAGTTCCAAAAATGGTTTGAGAAATGTTAGTACATTAGAAATATATAGGTCCCCAAGGAGATTCTTTGAGTGAACAATATTCATTTTGATTCATATGTTTTTATGTGTGTGTTAAAAATTAACCTCATTATTTCAGTCACACTTTATAAACTTCTTGAAGGTAGGGATCATGTCTTCTAGGATTATACTGTCAGAAGAGTTTATACTTCAGTTTCTAGGAGAGTGCTGGACACATAACAGGTACCAAATAGACTTGTCTATTGATGGATTATTCTGAATGATTATAATAGTTTTGATAGATGGATATTAGTAATGGTGGTGGATTTGCATTGAAAAGGTTCATAACATGAAGCTAATGATGACATAAGCAAGAAGTAGTACAAAAGTAATCTCTGAGGACATATTTGACCAGAAGATGAGATGGTTTTGTCAATGAGAGGTAACAGAGAAAAAACCCAAGTGTTACACTGATGCCCCTGAGATGCTGTTAAAAACAGGATGGAGGCTGCCAACATATGGGTGAGTTTGATATGCAGTATTTATGGAAAGACATGGCTAAGAATCAAAGAAGATTAGAAGGCATGAAACTGTTGTCATTTGTACTGGTAGATGGAGTAGGTAGCTAAGTATAATAATTACAAATTCAAGTGATTTCATGGATGAATATTAAGGCTTAGAACTGCAGATGGTTCATAAAGACATTCTATGTCAGTAATTACCAGTCATAGTTTTGCTACTTGCAGGGCACCTCTAATGATCTCAAGTAGTGTTATAAAATTCTCAATGAAATTAATTTGAATTGTTTATATTTGAAAAACAAACATAAGCCATAGACAATTTTTTATCAGGATGGCTTTTTTTTCATAATCAAAAACCAGCAGGGAAGCTTGCCTCCTGCAAAACTTTACTTCCCTTCTTTGGACAAGAAAAACACAAGGATGGCCAAAGATTAACTCATAAAAACAGAATCACGTGATTTTAGTATTGGAAGGGGACTCAGCCATCATTTAGTCCAACCCATACAAGAATTTCTACTTTAGGCAGAGGCTGTACTAGAAAAGTGGCTATTTCAAATTCTGCTTGGGGTCCTTCAATAAGGAGGAAGCCACCACTTCCTAAGGTAACCCATTCTACTTTGGGACAGTTCTAATTGTTGGGAAGTTTTATCTGACAGGAAGCCTATATTTGCCTTTTTGCGACCTCCACCCATAGGTGGCTAGGTGGCACAATGAAAAAAGCACTGGACCTGAAGTCAGGAAGACTCACCTTCTGAAGTTCAAATCTGCCCTCCAATCCTAGCTGTGTGACCGTGTTTGTTTAACTTTCCTCATATGTTAGAAAGAGCTGGAGAAGACAAGGGCAAACACTCCAGTGACTTTGCCTAGAAAACCCCAAATGGGGTTGCAGAGTTGGACATGACTGAAAAATCACTGAGCAAAAAAGCTTCCACCTATTGATCCTTGGTCCACTGTCTGGGGCCAGAAAGAACAAATTAATTCTTGGTTCACATCACAACCCTTCAAATAGTTGATGACAGTTATTTCATCTTTTTCTAAGTCTTTTCTTTCCTCAATTTAACCTCCTCAGCTCCTTCAACTATTACTCATTTGGCATGGAGTTGAGGTTCTGCTGGTTGTCTTCCTTTGGACATTCTTGAGTTTGATGTCTTTAAACTGTAATGCCCAGAACAGGACCCAATACTCCAGATGGAGTCTGGCTAGGGTACAGAAAAGAGAGATGACTATTACCTCCTTATTCCTGAAAGCTATGCCTCCCAATGCAACCCAAGATCATATCAGGTCATTTTGGTTGTTGTATGACATTGCTGCCTTATATTGAGCTTACTGCAGGTTCCTGATGTTTTTCAGGCAAAGTATAGCTATTCTTTCTACATCTTACACTTGTGAAATCAATTTTTAAAATCCAAGTGTATCTTTCTTCATACCTATTAAATTCAATTTTGTTCAATTGCATCTAGTCTTCTAGCTTGTCAAAATCTCTTGAGATCTTTCCCAGATATACATCATCGACAAATCTGATAAGCAGAGAATTTATGCCTTTATCCAAATCATTGCTAAAACTATTAAATAGCACAGGGCCAAACACAGATTGGAGACCTCCTGTCCAGTTGGCATCAAACCATTAATGACTACTCATTATGTCTGGTCACTTAATTTGTTCCAAAGCTATCTAATTGTTCTGCTATCTAACCAACGTCTTTGTCTTTTTCAAAAGAATAATATAAAGCATGCTATAAAATGCTTAGCTAAAAATCTAGGCTTTTTTTTGGAAGGGGGAAGGTAGGGCAATTGGGATTAAGTGACTTGCCCAAGGCCACACGGCTAGTTTTTTTAATATGTGGTTGTTAAGTGTCTGAGATCGGATTTGAACTCAGGTCCTCCTGAATCCAGGGCTGGTGCTCTATTCACTGTGCCACCTAGCCACCCTTAGCTAAAAATCTAAAGTAACCAGAATAAACTGTCTATATTTCTCTGATCAATTAGTTTAATTATCTTGTCAACAAAGGACATAAAGTTAGCCTGGCATTGACTTGTTCTAGACGAAGCTAAGTTTGTCCTCTGTGTTCATTATTTTTTCTTCTAGATGTTGAGCATTTATTAAGCACTTACTAGGTATGTGTGATTCCAGTTGTTCAATTGTGTCCAACTTTTCATCACCCAATGGATCAACTGTCTGTAGGGTTTTCTTGGTGAAGATACTGGAGTAGTTTACCATTTCTTTCTCCAGTTTTATGCAAGCAAGGGGTTAAGTGACTTGCAGGGTCACACAGCTAGTAAGTGTCTGAGGTCTGATTCTAACTCTAATCTTTCTGACTCTAGGACCAGAGTTCTATCGACTATGCCACTTTGCTACCCATACATAATATTATGTTAATTCTGGAGGTCAAATAGTAAGACATACAATAATATTGACAGTAAGACAGATATAATAGTAAGACAGACCCTGTTCTCAGCAAACTCACATGCTGATGGGGAGACAACACATATGGGAGATATTAGCTACAAGTTAAATGGAAAAGTCCCATGGTCCTCAGGGTATAACATTAAAGCAGATGATAATGTTACCTCTTTTCTTCCCCAAGTCATTCCTACTAATAAAATGTTCACCAACCATTTGAAAAATAATCTTTTCTAGAACCTTGCTAGGAATTAAAGTCTGACTCACTACCCTATCAAATTAATATTATCATTGTTACTGGAAAGGATGTGTCTTACCGCTCCACCAACATTCCCTAATTTGTACTGATGTTGAAGCCAAAGCCTCTCTCCCTGCCCATCTCCTCACCCCTTTCCCTGTTCTACCCTCTACTCTCCACCAAGATATGCTAGACTTAGTAGAATTAGGCTCCTTAAATGCATTACAGTTTGTAAGTGTAACAGGAGTTCTGGCTAGTGAGGACTCAGTTCTTAGAGCATTCCTAATAAGCCCTGCCTGGTACCAACTCATTTGGAGGCTTTGTGAGTCTCCTGGAAATACGTGATGAAAGGTCCCATTCCCTCTGCACTTCAGAGTGTGCAAAGTATCCCCTGAATGTTTCTTGTTGCTTACTACATAGTAGTGAAAAGCTTTTTAATTGACTTATGAGAAGTGTTGGTTTTATATATAAACACAGTACACCAACGTCTAATTCCTGGAACTGGAAGGGAATTCAAAGTTCCTTTCACCCACTCCCCATAGATTGATCCCTCACTAACATCATTACTTAGGGTGGGTTGTTTTTTGCATTTTGTGAAGCAGTAAAGCATTGAAAAGAACATTGGGCTTTTAGTCTGAAGACCCTATTTCAGTCCCGGTTCTGTCACTTAAAAGGACTGTCACTGCTTGTTCATCCTTCATTTTTGAAGAGGACCAATCACATCAGGAGGGTGATGTCTTGACTTGCAAGTAAATTGGATTTAAGTAAGGCAAAGCTGTGAAAAATCATCAGCCTCTATTTCTCCTCCAGAGTCAATGGAGTCCAGTAGCAAGACATAGGTCAAGATGACTGGTGATGGTCCTGGATACAGTGGGAGATCTTGGCCTTTTTAAGCTAAGGTCTTTCCTAGGTCTCAGTTTGTCTGTGGCAATGGCCATTCAGTAATTAAAAGATGGGCAAAAGATGGCCTAATTTGCCTTTATAAAAAGAATCAACCTAGGAGGGGAATATATGGTCATTAGTGCAGGGCAAAGAGGGCTAAGCTTTTGGCCAAACCTAGAGGTCATGGAACCTGAGCCTGAATCCCAGCTCTGCTGCTTACCACTTTATTACCTTGGACAAGACATTTAGATCCTCTGGGTCTCAGTTCCCTCATTTGAAAAATAAGGAGGTAGTAGTAGATGGCTTCTAGCTCCCTTCTTGATTTAGATCTATTATCATATCCTTCAAAGAAAGGATATGATGATAGACCTCTGAGACTCACTTAGTTTCATCATCTGTAAAGCAGAACCAATATTATTTACTCTGCCCATCTCTTAGGGTTATCTTAAAGATTAAAAAAATTATTCCTGTAAAAGACCTTTGTTATTAAATGTGCTATACAAATTTATTACTAACTGGGTTGTCATCATGTCCTCTGGGAGGCTATCATGCTTCTGTCTATTCAGTCCATTTGTCTGAACGATGAATTGTGGTATTCTAAGAAAAAGCTCTTTTTTGATTTTCTCCTCCTCCCTCTACTTTTATGCTTTTTGAAAAGTCTCCTATGCCTGGAACCTTCCATTCTGGATATTTCTATACTCCATGCACCTTTGCTTATTCATGGTTCTCAGTCTGTGACAGTAGTGGGGGAAAACCAATTAGATACACACGAATGAGAAGCTACCCATTCCCCACACAACCTTTGGCCTTCAATCTCATGTTTGAGATGACATGTTTATGGGATATGGGTATTCCCGCACCAGATCAACAGAGGTGATAAAAAAATCTCAGTGTCTTTGGATTCATTTTGAAGTGCTTCCCCTGGGCACCAAAATGACTAGTTATGGCTCTGAGGTATAATTGCTATTATTATTATTCTTATTATTACATGGATATGGACTAAGTCATAATGTGAGTAACAGCAAGATCTAACAACGTGCCATCTTCTCTCTTCATCTGGAAGCACCCAGTTTCTATCCTCCATGCCCACAAAAAACCATGATCTGAGTTTTTATAGAAACCTTGTTGATTTAAACCCTAGAGTCAAGTAGGAAAGAAAATGATCAATAGTGAAGTGTGGCTGTAGTAATGGCTCTTGTCTGGAGGAATTAAATCTCTCTATAACTGCTCTACTGGAGGGGATGGGGTTTGAAACTTACTTGTCAATTTTAGTTGCTTGGTGGTGGGTGGGAAATGTCAGCTTTAAAATGATATGTTTTCATAGAACTAGAAAAATAATAACGAAATTCAGCTGGAGGAACAAAAGGTCAAGAATATAAAGAAATCAATGGGTGAAAAAGTAAAGGAAAGTGGCTACTTCCTAAGATCCACTGCTGCAACTCAAACTATGTTACAAAGCAGCAATCATCAAAACAATCTGACACTGGATAAGAAATAGAGGGGTTGATTAAAGGAATAGGTTTGGTACACAATATACAGAAGTAAATGACCACAGAACCGAATGTCTGATAAACCTAAAGATCCAAGCTATTAGGGAAAGAACTCACTGGTTGACAAAAAAAAATACAGGGAAAACTGGAAAGTGTTCTGGCAGTGACTCCACATCATCCAACATCCTACATCAAAATGGGTACATGCATTAGACATGAATTAGGGGAGCATGGGAAAATTTTATTTGTCAGACCTGTGGATAAGGAAAAGTTTATGACTAAACAAGAGATAGAGAGGATCATGGGAAGTAAAACGGATAATCTTGATTATATTAAGTTAATTTGTTTGTGCAAATAAAACCAACACAGCCAAAATTAGAAAGAAAGCAGGAAACTGAGGATAAACTTATTCTTTCATAAAAGTCTCATTCCTCAAATATATAGGGAATGAAGCCGAATTTATAAAAATAAGAGCCACTGCCCAAATAACAAAGAGTCAAAGAATATGAACAGGCAGTTTTCAGAGAAAGAAATCAAAGGTATCAACAGTCATACAAAATGTTCTAAACTACTAATAATTAGAGAAATGTGAATTAAAAACTCTGAGGTGCTGCCTTACACATGTCAGGTTGGTTAACATGACAGAAAAAGGAAAATGACAAATGCTGTAGGGGATGTTGAAACACAGCAACACTAATACAATCTTGGTGGAGCTGTGAACTGGTCCAACCATTCTGGAGAATAATTTGAAACTATGCTGAAAGGGCATAAACTGTGTAAGCCCTTTGACCCAGCAATATCGGTACTAGGTATTTACCCTAAAGAGATCAAAAAAAAAGAAAAAGGATCCATATGTACAAAAATATTTATAGCAGCTTTTTTGTGGCAGCAAAGAATTGAAAATCATTTGCAGAACTGGGGAATGGTTGAACAAATGGTGGTATATAATTGTGATGGAATACTGTTGTGCTGTGAGAAATGAAGAACAAGTTGTTTTCAGAAAAGCCTACGAAGACTTATATGAGCAGATGCAAAGTAAAGTGAGCAGAACTAGGAAAACATCATACACAGTAACAGTAATATTTTAAGGATAATGAACTGTGAAAGACTTTATTCTTATAAGCATAATGATCCATGACAATCCCAAATGACTCAAGATGAAAAATCATATGTACCTCCAGAAAGAGAACTGATGAACTCAGAGTGCAGACTAAAGCAAATTGTTTCCACTTTATTTTTCTTGTTTCCCCCTTTCCACACTGCCTCCCGCCCAACATGACTAATGTGGATGCTGTTTTTGCATGACTTCATATATATATAATGGGTATTATACTTTTTGCCTTCTCAGTGGGGAATTTATGGGATAGAGAAAATTTGGAATCAAAAGTAAAAATTAACCAAAAAAAGGATAAGTTTTCTGTTTAGAGGGGAAAATAAACAAAACAAACGGTAAGATAGGGATACAAAAGGGAAAATTTTAACTCTAGCATAATATAAATGAAGACTTGCTGTGTGCAGGTACCTGTCTATAGGAAGTAGAGTATTTTGATGGTTTTTGACCTTTGAGACACAGTCCTCAAGATGGAGCCATCCATCTCCATTAAATGAAGCCTGTGAAAGACATGGTCCTATTGGATTGCCTGACAGTTTACTTCCAAGTGAAGATTTGTTTTGTTCACTTTTCACTCTAAACCAGTGGTTCTCAACTTCCTAATGCCACGACCCTTTAATACAGTTCCTCATGTTGTGGTGACCCCCCAACTAGAAAACTATTTCTCGTTGCAACTTCATAACCGTAATTTTGCTACTGTTATGAATTGTAATGTAAATATCTGATATGCAGGATGTATTTTCATTGTTACAAATTGAACATGTTGAGAACTGCTGCTCTAAACAGAATCTGTACCTTTTAAATTAAAAGATGGCATTTCTAGCCCTCTGTAGGCAGTTAGCAACTGAAATTGACAAGTGAGTTTTAAACCCTGGTTAATGACCTTATTTCCATGGCTCTAGGTGGGAGTCAGATTGATGAAAACAAAGGAAGAACCTCAGAAATGGATGAGGATTAGAAACTATTTCTCCCATGAAGTGTTAAAAGTTTCTGGCCTTTATACTGCCAATCAAGCATTTTTTTGTGTAGTGCTTAAAAGGATAAGCTACACACAGAGAACCAAGTACTCTTGAATGGTCTCTTCACAGGAGCCAGAGGGTGGTCAAAGCTGATGGGCTCAAAATTCCCACTCAATTAGCTTCATAGTTGCAAGCTTGGAGGTGGAGTGGATTGGCTAATATGAATGAGGTTATGATAATAATAATAATAATTCCTTCTATCTACTCAAGGATTTGCACTTTACCAAGCTTTCCCACAACATTATTGTGTAATACCTTGGGAAATGTATAGCATAGTACATTGGGAAGATGTAGATTTCGAATCAGAGGCTGTGGGTTCAAATAATTGGCTTTTCCATTTACTACCTGCATGATCTTGGATTGGTTCCTTTAGTCTCTTTGGGCTTCAGTTTCCTCATTTATGAAACAAAGTGGCAAAACTAGATGTTCTTTAAGGTCCCTTTTATATCTAAATTTATAATTTTATTGTCATTTCATTTGATCTTTAAACAAGAGTTAGTCAGGAAGACAGGGTATAAGTCTCATATGCTGACATAGAGGCATACCTTGGAGATATTGCAGGTTCAGTTCTAGAACTCTGCAATAAAGTGAATGTCACAATAAAGCTAGTGATATGAATATTCTGGTTTCCAAGTGCATATAAAATTATGATTACACTATGTTGTAGTCTATTAAGGATTATGGTGGTGGTATGAAGTATATGGCTAAAATGGTATTTATGCCAGCAAGGCAATGGTATTATAGCTAAAAATGTACACACCTTAATTCCAATTATTTTAATTTTTTTGGAGGGAGGAAGGCAGGGCAATTGTTAAGTGACTTAATTGTTAATTGTTAAGTGACTTGCCCAAGGTCGCGCAGATAGTAAGTGTCAAGTGTCCAAGACCGGATTTGAACTCAGGTTCTCCTGACTCCAAGATCAGTACTTAAAAATTATTTTATTGTTAAAAAATGCTAACTGTCATCTGAGCCTTCAGTGAGTCATAATCTTTATGGCTATGGAGGGTCTTTCCTGAATGTTAATGGTTGCTGAGTGATCAGGGTGGTGGTTGCTGCAAGTTAACGTGGTAATGTTTTTCTTTTTTTCCAATTATATGCACCGAGTTTTTAACATTCATTTAAAAAAAATCTGAGTTCCAAATTCTCTCCCTCCTTCCATCCCTCACCTGTGCCCTTCCTTGAGAATGCAAATGATTTGAGAAAGGTTATGCCTGTGTAGTCATACAAAACAGTTCCATATTAGTAAGGTTGTGAAATAAAATACAAACCAAAAAACCCAAGAATGATATAGAAAGAGAACAAAAGTATGCTTTGATCTGCATTCAGACTCCGTAATTCTCTTTCTGGAGATGGATGGCATTTTTCATCTTAAGCCCTTTTGTATTGTCTTGGATCACTGCACTGTTTTTTTTTTAATTTTTAAAAATTTATTTTCTTGTTTACATCATTCATTTTCATGACATTTTTGAATTACACATTTTCTCCCCATCTTTCCTCTGCCCCAACCCTAAAACAGCAATCCCACTGTAAAGCCCCTCCCCTGCTCT
>CM053598.1:68829854-68868901 GCA_028646575.1 Pseudocheirus occidentalis | reverse complement strand
TTTCATGTTGCTCTTTTCAGAGCCAGTTCTGAGGGGGGGGGGTGGTCTGTAAACTTTCAATTGTTCCAAAGTGGTATGATCTAAGGAGGGGTGTGATTACTTTTCTCCTAGCTGGTACTCTAGTCTGTGAGGTACCACAAGCATTCTTTTCCACCCTGGAATTGTGACCAGGGTCCTAGCTCCCTGCAACTGCATATTTTAGTGTGCTAGTGCGCCCCGCCCCCTTGCTCTGGGAGTGGGACTGGGAAAGGTGTATGGGCAATGCAACAGAGTCCTGCTCCCAGGAAAAGATCCCTTGTAATCTCCTTCTGATCAGCTGACCCTTACCATCTGTGGGCTGAGAATTCTGGCAGTTGTTGCTATAAATTCAGCCACTCCAAGGTTTCCTGCTGTCTTGCCAGGGTGGGCCTGCATTGTTCTGGATTGTGTTCTACTCTCACCCCAGTGAGAGACATTTTCTGCTGACCTTCTAAGTCGTTGGGCTAGAAAATTGTTTTACCCTGTCCTTTTGTTGATACTGCTACCCCAGCATTCATTTTGGGTTTTATTTTAACATTGTATGGAAGGCAATTTGGGAGAGCTCAGGTGAATGACTATAGTTACTACACTATCTATGGTTCTACCCCATGGCAATTTCTTAAAATAAGACAATGAAGTCTGATTCACTGATTGACTCTTCCTTTCATGAAGGATTTCTCTGTAGCATGTAATGCTGTTTGATAGCATTTTACTTACTGACAGGAGAACTTTTTTAAAAATTGGAGCCAATCTTTTCAAACCCTACCACTGATTTATCAGCTAAGTTTATGCAATATTTTTCAACAGTGTTGTATCTCAGGGAATAGGGAGGTCTGAAGAGAAGGAAAGAGATAGGGTAATGGCCAGTCAGAGGGTCAGAACATACTCAACACTTAAAGATTAAGTTCACTGTCTTTTATGTGTGTGGTTAGTGGTGCCCTAAAATGATTACAACAACATCAGAGATCACTGATCACAGACTACCATAATAGATATAATAATAAGGAAAAAGTTTGAAATATTGTAAGAATGACCAAAATGCAACACAGAGACATGATCTAAGTGCATACTATTGGAAAAATTGTGCTGGTAGACATGCTTGACATGGGGTTGCTACAAACCTTCAATTTGTAAAAAAAAAAAATGCAGTATGTGTGAAGCACAATAAAACAAAGTACAATAAAACGAGGTATGCTTGTATGGTATCTATGACTGTGGGCAAATCACTCAACCTTGTCATGCTCTAGGCAACTTTTTATTTTTGGAGGGGGGAAGACAGGGCAGTTGGGGTTAAGTGAGTTGCCCAAGGTCACATAGATAGTTTTGTGTTGTGTCTGAGGCCGGATTTGAACTCAGGTCCTTCTGACTCCAGGGCTGGTGCTCTATTAACTGTGCCATCTAGCCACCCCTCTAGGCAACTCTTTAAGATTATAAGTAACTGAGAATATGTCAAACTGCATTGCTGGAAGGTGTTTCTTTATTTGAGAGGCCCCTGTATCAAAGAAGTCAAATGTCAAGCCCCTAACCCTATCCCTTGATTCATAAAATGCATTTGTGAGGGATCCCACAGGTGAGGTAATATTGTATCCATGTCACAGATGAGGAAACTGAAGCTTAAGAAAAGTTAAACAATTTGAACAAGGCCACAAAACCAGTGGTATCAGAATGGAGACTTGTACCCAGGTTTTTGAATGTCAAATCTAGCGCTTTTTCCACTAAACCGCTCCACAATGGAGACTAGATAAGTGAAGAGGTTGACTCCCTTCTGCTATTCTCAGACAACCTTATAATACTTCAGAGAACTTCACTGGCCATTTGGAGCAAAAACTACCTTTGGTAAATGAACCACGGGCACAGCCCAAGAATCTGGTCTTGGTTGTAATACTCAAGCATTATACATTTTAGAAATAGAAGGCATCTTGGAGGTTATCTATTCTAATATTTTCATTTTACAAATGAGATTTCAAGGAATAGAGAGGTTAAGTGACTTGCCCAAGGTTACACAGGAAACAAGGAAGGAGGGAAAAAGAAAGTAAAGAAGGCAACAAGAATTCATTCAGTTCCAGGCACTGTGCTAAGTGCTTAACAATTATTTTCTTATTTGGTCCTTACAGCAGCCCTGGGAGGTAGGTGGTATTATTATTCCCATTTTACAGGTGTGGCAACTGAGGCAAACAGAGGTGAAATGACTCGCATGGATTACAGAGCTAGTAATTATTTGAGGTCAAATTTGAATTCAGGTCTTCTTGGCTCCTGGCCTAGGATTCTATCCCACACAGGTAGCAAGTAGCTCATGTGGTCTTTTAACCCAAATTCTTTGAATTCAAATCTAGCCCCTTTTCTCCAAATCAAGCACCCCTTTTAGTGTACTGGAATACTGCTCCCTGGAACTAGTTTTTTTGGCAGAATGACCCTATTTTGGGAGAATGAATCTCAGCAATTGCTCAAGGTCAGCATAGAGAGCTATATCATTATTTTCTGCTCTTGGAAGACACTCCCCAAATGAATTCCTCACCTTGAAATGGGACACCTTTGCCTTATAGAATAGTGTAGGTTAGCTACTAATACCATTTACCCAATCTATTTTCCGTTTCCATGGAAACCGAGCCAGCAGTTCATGTGGGTACTTTTACCTGTCAATGCCATGTGCCTGAGGAAAGTTTAAAATTCTATTTTGGAATCTCCTGTGAATTTTCCCCCTAGGATCCAGAGCTCCCATTGCAGGCTAAAGGAATATTGCTGAAAACAGCCCTTATGAATTTTAGGGAGCTCAATGAAATCTCTCAATTCAGATAAATTAGAAGGAAATTACTAGTTAAGCTTCATTTAACAAATAGCACCACACTACAGGCATCCTGCTTCTAAGAAGATGCATCCTTGAACAGGAAGGCAAGAGACTAGATCCCATCCTAGTACAGCCTGACCTGTGTTGTTGCCCAGCTCCTGTGATTGCTAACATTAATTATTCCATGCTTATATATTCACTCCCTTTAGAGCAGAGACTGCAGGATGAGAACACTTTCTTTTGGCTTTTTTATACTACATGAAGAGGAAAAGATAAACACCAAAGGAAGATTAAAGGAGGCAGAACATATCAGTAATTACAGGGGTTCAGAGTTTCCTATCTTGTTCTCATGAGAAAGTAGAGGCAGTGTGTACTTTAGCCACATTCCATGTTTGGGTTGTAAGGGATGTTCCAGTTTATCTGTATATTGGACTTTCTAGAAGGCTAGACTTGAAGTCAGGAAGGCTTGGATTGACACCCTAGGCAAAACACTTAACATCTGCCAGTCTCAGTTTCCTCATTTGTAAAATGGGAAACATCTTATTACAGGTACGTTATTACATTATAAATGCATTATTTTAATAGCCCCTACATGACAGGCTTATTTTAAGGATCAAATGAGATAATGTATGTAAGGGTTTTGCAATCCTTTGAAGTCCCTTTGTATATACAATGAATATTTCAGTAACTGGAAGGGTACATGATATCTCTGGCATGGGAGCCCCTTTTCTTGATGCAGGCTGTTCCTGTGTAGGTTCTTCTGCCTATGCATATTTGTGAAAGAGGTACTCTTGGTGCAGTGGCTAGAGTACCAGGTCTGGAGCCAGGAAGAACTGAGTTCAAATATAGCTTCAGACACTTCCTAGTTGTATGACCCTGGAAAAGTCACTTAACCCTGGTTGCCTCAGTTTCCTTATCAAGAAAATGAGCTGGAGAAGGAAATGGCAAAACACTCCAGTATCTTATGCCAAGAAAACCCTAAATGGGGTCACAAAGAGTTGGACAGGCTTGAAACAACTCAACAACAAATGTTAGAGTGCTAGGGCATGTAGACCTATACAGAACCATGAACTGGTTAGTGGATGTGCCTTGAAAATGGGGATGTGACCCCATGAGCTACACACACACCCATACCCACACCATGTTTCTTTTACATGAGTTTATTGTTGGCCAATGTGTTGGCCAATATAACACATATAAGTAAAGTTTATGTAAATAGTGTGATTCTGTGGGAGCTAAAAGGTCTAAACTTCCAGTGGAGATGTTCCTACCCAGATCACCTACTCAGCTATTTTTGCAAGTTTCACTGACTGGTGACTTAAAAAACAACCTGCTGTGCTTACTAAATCTGAAAACTGCTTGAATTCCACTAGTTAGAGAATCATTTGCACTAAGGGACAAAAGAGGTAAGATGGGGGAAGGGTAAAATGGTGAAGCATTCATTTTATTTTAGTGCAGATGATTTCTCTGTGTCCGGTGAATGAAAGTGTTTTTTTTTTTTTGCTTGTTTTTTTGTGAGTGGAAGGCAAGAGAAGAGCAATGATTGGCCATCCTACCACAGAAAAGTCATCTAAATGTTTCTGAACCTTATTTTCCCCCTCTTTAAAGCAGGTAATACTTGCACTATGTGAGTTATTATTTAACAATAGGGTTATTATTAGGACAATCCTTCATAAAATCTAAAATGTTATATAAGTATGAACTATGATTATTTTGGAGCCTGAGGTAATTAAGGTGAGGACATGTCTTTGTCAAGCATTGCAATGGATGCTGGGGTTCCTAAAGGCCCAAGACACCAGATATCCCACATTAGTGTGGGCATTGGGATTCTGGGAAACAGAAGAGAACTGGGGTTAGGAATGAGGCTGGAGAAGGGGAAGTGGGAAGACATCAAGCACAAACTTTGTCTATTTCACCAGCTCTCCTCCCTCCCTCCATCTCAGGGACCATATACTTCAACTCTTTTCAGCTACCTCCTATCACCCTCTCTCCCTCATATTCCTTTCCCAATGACTACACTTCTCCTGGTCTTTAGAGATATCTCCTGGGGAGAGCATCAAGCCAGGAACAGGGAGATTCTTTGTAGGAGGGGCCCCAGGCTTGTTGTAGGCACCCAGGGTTTGCACATGGGTATGATCGGCTATACAGATCACAGATAAAATTTTATGGGGATCATGGTCACTGTGAGATTTAAGGGAGTTGTTCTGCCATGGATAAAGAACTGCCTCAGAGACTGAAAAGAATGCAGACAAAAGAGTGTTTGTTGGATGGAAAAAGGACAAACCAGTGGGGTTCCTCCAGGATTAGTGCTGGGACCTGTCTTATTTAACATCTTTATAAATGATCTGGAGGAGGGAATGTAGAGTGAAACCTCCAGGTTTGCAGATGACACTAGGCTATTCTGGGCAAAACAAAGCTGAGCTGAGGGGGGCAAACTACAAGCAGATCTTAGGAGACGATGAGTGGGTAGGGAAGCAGCCGCTGAGGCTTGGTGGAGACATGTGTGAAGTGTCTAATTTTGGAGAAAAACCATCCAAATTATTCTCAGAGAATGACTTATGCCTGGGGTTTGGCTCAGGAAGTTCCTGGTGGAGAGAGCAAATAGAATAAGGTGTCATCTTCTGACTTAAAGACCTTTTGACTTATTTGTATTGGCCTTCGAAGGGCACCATCTACCTCCTCATACCTTATCTTTCAGTTCACATCCTCCTCCCTGACCTTCTACTGTTCTGTGGGATTTCTATCAATCCCAAATCCAGGCAATAACAATGAGTTTTCCTCTTTGGGTAACCCTTTGGTCAGTAGGCATAACAGAATCTTTCAAAAAATATATTTATTTATTAATTTATTTTTAGTTTTCAACATTTACTTCCACAAATTTTTTTAAATTCCATTTTTTTCTCCATCTCTGTGTATTATGATTTACCCTTCCTACAATCTGCCCTCCCTTCTATCACCCCTCACCCTCCTCTTATCCCCTTCCCTTCTATTTTCTTGTAGGGGAAGACAGATTTCCATATCACATTGACTGTATATCTCATTTCCCAGTTGCATGTAAAAACGATTTTTAACATTCATTTTAAAACTGTGAGTTCCACATTCTCTCCCTCCCTCCTCACCCACCCTCTCTCAGAAGGCAATCAATTTGCTACAGGTTATGCATGTACAGTGATGCAAGACACTTCCATAACAATCATGTTGTGAAAGACTATATTTGTTTCTATCCTGTCCTGCTCTCCATTTATTCTGTTCTCTCCTTTGACCTATCCCTCCTCAAAAGTGTTTGCTTCTGATGACCCCTTTCCCTAGTTGGTCATCCCTTCTATTATCCTCTGTCTCTTAACCCCTTTCTCCTGCTTTCCTGTAGGGTAAGATAGTTTTCCATATCCAATTGAGTGTGTATTTTTCCTCCCTCTTTAATTCCTTCCTTAAGCCAAATATGATGAGAGCAAAGTTCACTGCCCGACCCCCCACCTCTTCCTTCTTCCTCTCCATTGTAAAAGCTCTTTCTTGCCTCTTTTATGTGAGATGAATTTACTACATTCTACTTCTCCCTTTCTCTTTCTCCCAGTACATTCCTCTCAACACCTAAATTTTATTTTTTAGATATTATCCCTTCCTATTAATCTCACCCTGTGCCTTCTGTCTGTATATATTCCTTCCAACTACTCTAATAATGAGAAATGTCTCATGAGTTACAAATATCATCTTTCCATGTAGGAATGTAAACAGTTCAACTTTAATAAGTCCCTTACGAGTTCTATTTCCTGTTTACCTTTTCATGCTTCTCTTGGGTCTTGTATTTGAAAGTCAATTTTTCTATTCAGCTCTGGTTTTTTAATCAAGAATGCTTGGAAATCCTCTATTTCACTGAAGTTCCATTTTTTTTCTCCTGGGATATTATATCCAGTTTTGCTGGGTAAGTGAGTCGTGGTTTTAATCCTACCTCCTTTGACCTCCAGAATATCATATTCCAAGCCCTCCAATCCTTTGGTGTAGAAGCTGCTAAATCTTGTGTTGTCCCAATTGTGTTTCCACAATACTTGAATTGTTTCTTTCTGGCTGCTTACAATATTTTCTCCTTGACCTGGGAACTCTGGAATTTGGCTGCAATATTCCTAGGAGTTTTCCTTTTGGGACATCTTTCAGGAGGTGATTGGTAGATTCTTTCAATTTCTATTTTCCCTTCTGGTTCTAGAGTATCTGGGAAGTTTTCCTTTAAAATTTCTTGAAAGATGATATCTAGGCTCTTTTTCTGATCATGGCTTTCAGGAAGTGCAATAATTTTTAAATGATCTTTCCTGGATCTGTTTTCCAGGTCGGTGGTTTTTCCAAAAGATATTTCACATTGTATTTTATCTTTTTCATTCTTTTGGTCCTATTTTATAATTTCTTGATTTCTCATAAAGTCATTAGCTTCCACTTGCTCTATTTTAATTTTTAAGGAATTATTTTCTTCAGTGAGCTTTTGGACCTCCTTCTCCATTTGGTCAATTCTGTTTTTTAAGACATTCTTCTCATTGGCTTTTTCAACCTCTTTTGGGCTTGTCTGTTTTTAAAGGCATTATTTTCTATAGTATCTTTTTTGGGAGGGTTCTCCTTTAGCAAGCTGTTGTCTTTTTTCATGATTTTCTTGCATTACTTTCTCTTCCAAATTTTCCCTCTACTTCTCTTACTTGATTTTCAAAATCCTTTTTGAGCTTTTATGTGGCCTGAGACCAATTCATATTTTTCTTGGAGGCTTTGGATGTAGGAGCTTTGACTTTATGGTCTTCTGGTTGTATCTTCTGATCTTCCTTGTCACCAAGGAAGTACCTTGTCACCAAGAAAGTAATTTTTTTCCTGCTGTTTACACATTTTCCAGCCAATTACTTGACTTTTGGGCTCTCTGTTAAGTGGGAGGTATACTTCCTCAAGCTTCAAGGGTTTTGTGCATCTGTTTTCAGAGATATTTCTAGGGATCTGTAAATGTTCAGTTCTTCCAAGGTAGTATGATCAAAGGAGATGGGTTTACTCTTCTCCTGGTCTGTGTTCTGGTCTGTGAGCAGCCACAAACACTCTTTTCTGTCTTGGAACTGTGAGAAGGATTCCCTCTCCACTGCTGCCACAAGCTCCAGCATGGCAGCATTCCTCTTTGCCCCAGTTTTGCCACCCAGCCCTGTGACCCAGATCCAAGCACAGGCAAAGCAAGATAATCCTGTCTCAGAGCCAGCAAAGAGATACCTGCCATCCTCTCTGATCAGCCACTTGATTCCCCACCCTCTGTAGGCCAAGAGCTCCAGAAACAGACATTGCTACAGCAGCTGTTGCCCTGTGACTGAGGCTAGGGCTGGACCATGCTCCTCTCTCCCCAGGTGAGAGACCTTTTCTAGTGTCCTTTGAATTTGTCTTTGGCATTTATTGGTTGAGAAACCTAGAAACTACTGCAGCTCCCAATGATTCAGTCCCCTAAGGCCTGCTCCAACCCCATCTGTGCCCGTGGCCCAAACTGGACTGTGTTCCTCACCCTGCCCAGTGCAACAGACGTTTCCTGTCGACCTTTCAGATTGTCTTGGGCTGGAAATTTGTTTCAGTCTGTCATTTTGTGGCTTCTGCTGCTCTAGAATTTGTTTAGAGACATTTTTAAGGGTTTGGGGGAGATCTCAAGCAAGTTCCTGCTTTTACTCTGCCATCTTGGCTCTGCCCCAGCATAACATCTTTAACCTATATCCAGTCATCTGACATCCAAAGTCTTCTGCCCATTACCAGTACAGATCTAGTCTTCCTTCACCATCTCCTGCTCCTAAATGGTCCTCAGTGGTTCTTATCACCTCCCACTCCTCCTTTTGGATCAAAATTTCTCTCTCAGTCTCCTTCACTATTTTTTTTTTTTTGCAAATAAAAGATTTGAGTTTCTTTTCTATTTAAAAGAAGAGGCAGGGGAGTGGAGAGAATGAACAGCCATGCATGACCTTTGAAAGAGACAGGAAATTTGTCCTAGAGTGTTTCCTGAAATTTTCTCATAAAGAGTACTGCAGGAGCTTCCCGACTGATTTGCCTGGATTTGAAAATGAAATAATACTACCCCTCCATGCCTAGAATGCCCTTCCTCTTTATTTATGCTTCTTCCAATCCTTTTCTCCCCTCAAGGTTCAGCTCAAGTTTTATCTCCTCTAGAAGGTCCTTCTTGATCCTCCCAAATTATAAGGATTCTCTCTAGTTGCCACAAATTACTTTTTACCTATGTTGCATTTACTTATTTGTATACATGTTATTTCTCTGGAACAGAATATAAATTCCTTGAACACAGGGAACATTCCTGTCTTGGTATCTCTGGAATGTAGCATAGTGCTTGGCACTGTGAGTTTATATGAGTTTAATTAATGCTTATTGGATTGAATCTCAGATCAATTTACTACTGTAACCAGTGATAGAATATCAGAATTGAAAGGAACATTAGAAGGGGTGGCTAGGCGGCACAGTGAGTAAAACACTGACCCTGGAGTCAGGAGGACCTGAGTCCAAACCTGGCCTCAGGCACTTGACACAAAAACTAACTGTGTGACTTTGGGCAAGTCACTTAACCCCAACTGCCCTCCAAAAAGCAAAAAAAAAAAGACATTAGAGATCATTTCCCCATTTGACAGATAAAGAGCCTAAGGTTCTGAGAGGCAGTGATTTCTTCTAGTGCCACATAGCAAGTAAGAGGCAGAGCTCAATCCTTGATATTTGTTGTTGTTTTCAGTTCTGTCGAACTCTTCTTGACCCTTCTTGGGGTTTTCTTGACAAAGATACTGGAGTAGTTTGCCATTTTCTTCTTCAGCTTATTGTACAGATGAGGAAACTGGGGTTAAATGACTTCTTCAGGGTCACAGAGCTAGCAAGGGTCTGAGGCTGAATTTGAACTTAGGCTTCTAGGTCCAGTACTGTATCCACTGCACCACCTAGCTGCCCCAAAAATCCTAGTAAGGGGAACATAATACAGACAAAGTTGTGCAAAGGATCTTTGATCTGGTCTGGGAAGTCATTGGGGAGGTAAATGGAAACAATGAGCAACTGATTGACATATCTTTTCCAGTAATGATAGTGTTGATTTGAGTTTTATTCTAAGAGGTAAAAGTTGAAAGGAAAGAAGGGGAGGAGTGTGGAGACAGTGATGTGACACAGAGATATCCCAAGAGTGGCAGGAAGTTTGTTAGGTCTAGGTGAGGCTAATTATAGAGACCTCACCAATTAGGTGTAAGCATTATTCCAGGGTAGGAGCTGGAGAGCTGTGTTACAGGTAAGGAAGCACGACAAGAAAATGGATGGAAATACTACTTACCATATTTAAAAAAGAGTCCAATTATTCCTATACTTAATTTTTTTTATCATAAAGTACTGTGTCCTGTCAACAACTTTCTCTGTTTTTGAATATTTTCTAAATATTTGTATTTTTAATTTCTATACTATCTATTGATATAATCATGTTATTTTTATTGTTTTTGTTATGAATTTGGCATATTATATTCATAGTTTTCCTAATATTAAACCAATTCTTCATTTCTGGTACAAATTTACCATGGTGATGGTGTATAGTAATTTTAATATGATGTAATAGCCTCTCTGACATTATTTTAGTTAATATTTTCCATCAATATTTTTAGAGATATTGATCTATATTTTCCTTTTGCTGTTTTATCTCTTTCTGGTTTAAATATCAGTATCAACTTTGCTTCATCTACACAATTTGGTAGGTTACTTTCTTTCCCTATTTTTGTAATGATTTGGAATTGTCCTTTGAAAATTTGATAGAATTCAGTCATTTAACAAGCATTTATTACTATTATCTACTATGTTCCAGAACTATGCTAAATGCCAGGGATACATAGAAAGGGAAAACAAACAAAAATAACCAACTCTTGCTCTCAGGGAGCATGCAAAGTCCTGAGGGGAAAGAACATACAAACATAAAATACAAACATGCATATACATGGGATATATTCAGGGTAGTTTGGAATTAATGGTAGAGGGAAGACACCATGATTAAACAGTACTGGGAAAGACTCCTTGTAGAAGGTAGCACTGTGGTTGAGACCTGAATCAAGCCAGGGAAGATAGGAGGCAAAGATGAGGAAGGAGACTGGGAGGGGGAATAGCTAATGAAATGGCTTGAATTTGGGACATGGAATGTTGTATCAAGAAAAGGCAAGGGGGTCAGTGTCACTGGATGAGAGAACACATGGTGGGGGGTGCAAGGTGTTAGAAGACTGGAAAGGTAGGAAGGAGCCAGATTATGGATGGCATTAAAAGTCAAAGAGAGGGGAGGTATTAGAGTTAATTGAATAGGGTTGTATGTGTTGAGGAGGTATGTGACATAGTTAGTTTTGCACTTTAGGAAAATCAATTTCACCACTGAATGGTGGATAGTTTGGAGTGTGGCAGGACTTGGGGCATAGTGTTCAATCAGAAAGCTATTACCAGTGCTCTAGGTTTGAGGTGATGAGGCCTGCACCAAGGTGGTGGCAGTGTCAGAGGTGTCAGAGGAAAGAAAAGGGCACATATGAGAGATGCTACAAGGGTAAAAATGACAAGACTCGGCCACTGACTTGCTCTGGAGGATGAGAGAGTGAGGAGTCAAGAGTGATACTGAGGTTGAGAGCCTGGGTGACTGGGATGATGGTAGTGCCCTTAAAAGTAATACTGAAGTTAAGAAGAGGGGAGGGATTTGTAGGAAGGATAGTCTGTTGAGTTTAAGATGTCTCCAAGACATGTTGTAGATCAGCGGTTCTCAACCTGTGGGTTTTGTTCAATTTGTAACAATAAAAATACATCCTGCATGTCACATTATGATTCATAACAGTAGCAAAATTACAGTTATGAAGTAGCAATGGAAATAATTTTATGGTTGGGGGTCACCACAACATGAGGAACTGTATTAAAGGGGCACAGCATTAAGAAGATTGAGAACCACTGTTCTAGACATTCAGCAGTTAGTTTGGAGACATGAGCCTGGAAACCAAAGTCATCAGAGCTGGACAAAGAGATCTAAGAACCATTTTTGTGGAGATGATGGTTGAATCCATGTGAACTGATGAGGTCAACAAATGAAACAGTTTAGAGGAAGAAGAGGGCCCTGGAAAGAGTCCTGGGGGACAGTCACCATTAGTGAACATAAACTAGTTAAAGATCCAGCAAAGGAGACTGAGAAAGGGCAATCAGTGAGTACATGTGTGAAAATCTCATCAGTGCTGGAAAGGGTGGCCAAGGAAGCCATTGCTTCAGGGAAGGTATTGTCTAGGTTCAGGCAAAACAACTGCTATGGGATGTAGGTGGCCAAAGAGAGTGACTACAATGATCAAAGAGGCCAGGAAAGCTTCCTGGGTGGGTGCAGCAGGCAGGGTACCTTGTAAATTTATATGGTTTTTTTTCCCCCACCTTAGAAGGATCATTTATGCCTTGTTCAAGTTTTTTTTCTTATATTGCTTTATTTAAATTATCTATTGCTGTTTGTTTAAATCTTGATATTTTATATTTTTGTAAATATTCATCCATTTCATATAAATTGTCAGTTTTATACAACAGGACCAATATGAGAATGTTTTACATGACATATATAATCCATATAAAATTATTTTAGGGAGGTAGAAGGGGAGGGAGGGAAAGAGGAATAGAAAAATATTTGGAACTCAAAATAAAAAGAATGTTAAAAACTGTCCTTACATGTAATTGGAAGAACTATTTTAAATGACAAATACAAATTTGCATATAATTGAGGAAAACTTTAAAATATTTTATTGTCTTTTTATTCATTTTTGTGGTCTATTTTTTATTTTTTATGTTGATAATTTGGTTTTTTATCCACTATGCCACCTAGCTGTACCCAATTTTAAAAAAGAAAGAAAAATCAGTGGATTGAGCATGCAGCTAAAAATTGCAAAACAAATAAAAAACATATTAGAAATTTAAAAAAACAAAAAAGCAAAATTGAAGATAAAAAACATTTAATTGATAAATAAGACTAGGAACTATTTTTGTAAGAACTAATAAGATAAACCTATTTGCTAATTTGATTTTAAAAAGGTGAAAGTAGAAAACCCAGGGCCCTGGAGAGTCTGACCTCAGACTCTTACTAGCTGTGTGACCATGGGCAAGTCACTTAATGGCAATTACTTCCTTCCTCCCCCAAAAGTCAGAATTTGGAGATATAAATCTCCCCATAAGAGCTGCTTTGCTGAATCCCAAAAGTTTTGGTATATTGTTCATTGTTGCTGATTTTTTAAAATGAAATCTTCTGCTGTTTCTATATTTTGGGGCTCACAAATTGTTTAGAATTAAATCATTTAGTTTTCATTTAAGTTTTTTGTATACTCTATAGGCAAGTTCATTCTATTTACTTTCACTGTTAGAACTGTGAATTGTGTATTCAATTAATTTGTTACTTCTTATACTTTTCCTCTCTCACATACTCTTCTTTACAAATAAGAAAGGAATGGAGAAAAAAGAGACTAGGTAGCATTAATAATTTATAACTGAAATGTTCTTCTCCTACTCCTCTGTTCTTCTCTTCACCAAACCTAGAGCTTGATCTCTGGTTCTTATTTATTTCCCTCTTTTTTTTTTAGATCATTCTTTGTGATCACCTATCTGAAGTTAATGTTTATTTTGCTTATGACTATTCCATTCCTGACTTTATGCTCCTTCTTGTAGTGCTCTCTACCCTTTCCCCACCAGTTTCCTTGCAAACGTTTCTACACAAAATTGTATGTATGTATGTATGTATGCATATATGTGTGTATGTGTAAGTTCAACCATCCTTTGTTCAATTCAGAAAAAAGGTGAGGTTGTAAGGTGCCCATTCCATTTCTTTACATTTGTATACTCTTCTCATGTGCCCCATTTATACAAAATAATAAAATTTTCTCCTTTTTCTCATTCCTTCTCTAATCTGTTCCTCTCCCCCTTTCTTTTCTTTCTTCTATAAAACCAACAAAACACAGCATCTGTTTCCTTTCTTTATCTTAAGTTTCTCTGTGACCCTTGAAGACAGAATTCTGAAAGGATACCTGACTTTTCTTTTTATATTAGAGTGTGCACACTCTATTCTTTTAAAATTGTCTTCCAACTTCTATTTACCTTTATAGGTTTCTATTCACTCCCTTGTTTGTCTTTCAGAGTTTCTACTTATCTCTGGTCTTTTCATCAGGAATGTTTTAAAGTCTTTTACTCTACTGAAGATTCATTCCTCCTCACCCCCAACCCCCATAGAATTATATTCAGTTTTTAAGGGTAAGATATCCTTGGTTTTAAGCCTTTCACTTTTATTCTTTGGAACATCAAAATACAAGTTTTTTAAAAAATAGTAGTTGCTGCTGTTTCATATGATATTGACTTTAATTCCTTAGTACTTGAACTCTTTCTGGCTGCTTGCAAAATATTTTCTTTCACTTGGAAGTTCTAGATTTTGGTTATGAGATAATTGTTTTCAGTTTGAGGTTTCTTTCAGGAGGAGATTGGTGTGTTCTTTGAGTTCTTCACTTTTTCTTCAGGTTCTTCTTGTTCTAGGTACTTTTTTGTTTTTGTGGTCAATTTTAGGATTCTTGAAATATCACCTATTTGCTTGCTTTTTTGGTTTTTTTGTTAGTTATGTTTTGGTGGAATTCTGATGATTCTTAAGTCATCTCTCTTCAGTCTATAAGTTATTTTTCTTAGTAAAAGTTTCTTCTATTTCTTATTGTCTCATGGAATCATCAAGTTATGTTTGCTCCATTCTGTTTTTTTTTTTTCAGGGAGTTTACTACTTGCCTAAGGTTTTCCACCTTCTTTCTAAACTATTTATTTCCTTTCAGTTTTGTGCTGCAGAACTTTAATTTCCTTAATAATTTCATTTTAACTTAGTGCTTCATTTATTCTGCATATTCTAGTAGTACTGGTGGGCAAGTCATTTTTTTTTCCTGTAATGTTCCACTTCTAATTTTTATAGAGTTACCTGCCTTTCCTGGGTTTACTTCCTAGGATCTTTTCAGCTATCATATTTTTTCATTGTGTTCAGTGTCTTCTTCTGTTTATTCATATTTTCTTCTTTGGTTTAGGATTAGGATGTTGTCCTCATGTCAATCCCTGATGGCACTCTTGGATAGACTGGGTAGGCCATGTTTAGTCCTGTATTGTTTGTAGTCTGGATACCACTGCTGCTCTTGATCTGGATGATGTGTCTGGTACTGGGTCCCAACCTTTACCTCTATTACTGCCTTCTGTCTTAGTTTTTTGGTGGTCCACTCTGGATTCTGGCTTCAATGGATTCTGTTTCATTTTCCTTTTATGATCCCCTTTTGGAAGTTGGCTCTGTTCTCTGCTGTCCTTAGTAAGACTTTGTATATTACATGCACCTCTGGCCTCCTCCTACATTGTATTTTTTAAACTCATGCTGATGGCCAAGGACTGAGTTGGGTCTGTCTCCTGCTCTTGTTCCTGGTGCTCAAAGGAGTGAACAGCTGAGCCCTATCTTGCTGTACAGTGGTGTATGAGGGCTGACTCTTTCTCTTGCTTTATTTCAGTAAGCCAAAGTCAATTGCTAGAGGCTCCGGTAATTGGCACCCCATTATGTTCAGAGCACTGGCTAGCAGTTTCATCTGTCTGAATATACTTTGGCTCCCCCGGCTTGGCTCTTCTCTCTGCCTCCCTTGGCTTCTAGTCCATTTCCGAGAGTCTGTGTTGGTTTCCTAACTGTTCTCCTCTCCACAATTCCATAGGTTTCTAATTGTTTATCTGAGCTCACTCCAACTTTCCTGGTTCAACCCTTTTATATGCCATCATTAGCTCCTAGTCATATTTTTGTGCAGTTCAGGACTAGATGAAAAAACTTATTTTTGTTTTTCTCTTGTCTTCTTAGTCATTGGTATTTCTGCTGGAGTTTACGTGGGAGAACTGGGGTCCTTCATGACCTTTCATATTGCCTGCTTACCTGTATTTAATGAATGGATTTTTGCTTGAGTAAATGAATGATTGAAATTATTTTGAAAAGAATATTAATTATCTTGCCAGAGACTGCCCAGTCTACAAAGACAGATTAAGATGAAAAGTGATCTGTGTATCATAGCAGCTAAGGGAAGCATCAATGTGATTATGTATTATGTTCCAAGGTCATTGTAGCTTCATTAAAAATAAGTCACATTGTACTTTTGGGTTGTCTCAGAAATGTTTTGAAGAAAGAATAGATAATAATTGGAAAACTATCCTACTTTTGAAATATTAGAGGGGGTGGATAGGGGATGATTTTAAATGGAGGACACAGACCATATCTTATTGATCTTCGGAGTTTTACCACTACCTATCATTCTGTCCTGCATGCAGTAGGTAATTAATAAAAGCTTTATTAGTAAAAAATTGGTAATTACTAGTAAAAAAAATCCTTGTTCTCTCTCAATTGTTCATTCTGTTGCAAGTTTTTTTAAAAATTAATTCATTCATTTTTAGTTTTGAATATTTCCACAAGATTTTGAGTTCCAAATTTTCTCCCCATCCCTCCCCTTTCCCCCAAGATGCTATGCATTTTGATAACCCCTTCCTCTAGTCTGCTGTCCCTTCTACCAACTCCCCCCTTCTCCTTTCTCCTCATTTTCTTGTAGGGCAAGATAGATTTATTTACCCCACTGCTAGTATTTCTTATTTCCCATTTGCATGCAAAAACAATTAACATTTGTTTTTAAAACTTTGAGTCCCAAATTCCCCACCCACCTTCATTGAGAAGGCAAGCAATTTAATATAGGTTGTATTTAAATTGTTTTTCCACATGTAGAGTTATGCAAAACACTTCTATAATAGTCACATTGTGAAAGATTAACTATATTTTTCCCCATCCTATCCCACCCCCCACTTTTTCTACTTTCTCCTTTGTCTCCGTCCCTTTTCAAAAATGTTTGCTTTTGACTACTCCCTTGCCCAATCTGCCCTTCCTTCTGGCATCCCTACCCCATTATCTCCTTCCTCTCTTACTTTCCTGTAGAGTAAGATACCCAATTGAGTGTCTATGCTATTCCCTCCTTAGGCCAAATCCAATGAGTAAGGTTCATTCATTCCCTCTCTCCTCCCCCCTCTTCCCCTCCATTGTGAAACCTTTTTCTTGCCCCTTTTATGTGAGATAATTTATCACAGTGTATCTCTCTCTTCTCCCAATATATTCATCTCTCACCCTTTAATTTTATTTTTTAGATATCATCCCTTAATGTTCAACTCATCCTGTGCCAATTATCTATTTATCTATCTATCTATCTATCTATCTATCTATCTATCTATCTATCTATCTACATATCTATTTCCTCCAACTACCCTAATTCTGAGAAGGGTCTCATGAGTTACAAATATCATTGTCCCATGTAGGAATATAAACAGTTCAACTTCAATAAGTCCCTTATGATTTCTTTTTCCTGTTTATCTTTTCATGTTTCTCTTGATTCTTGTATTTGAAAGTCAAATTTTCTATTCAGCTCTGATCTTTTCATCAAGAATGCTTGGAAGTCCTCTATTTTATTGAAATTTCATTTCCCCCCTGGAGTATTATACTCAGTTTTGCTGGGTAGGTGATTCTTGCTTTTAATCTTAGTTCCTCTGACCTCCAGAATATCATATTCCAAGCCCTTCAACCCTTTAATGTAGAACCTTCTAGGTCTTGTGTTATACTTAATGTACTTCCACAATATCTGAACTGTTTCTTTTTGGCTGCTTACAATATTTTCTCCTTGACCTGGGAACTCTGGAATTTGGCTACAATATTACTAGGAATTTTTCTTTTGGGATCTCTTTCAAGAGGCAATCATGGATTCTTACAATTTCTATTTTCCCCTCTGATTCTACAATATCAGGGCAGTATTCCTTCACAATTTCTTAAAAGATGATGCCTACATTCTTTTTTTTTATCATGGCTTTCAGGTAGTCCAATAATTTAAAAACTATCTTTCCTGAATTTTATTTTCCAGGTCAGTGCTTTTTCCGATGAGATATTTCACACTGTCTTCTATTTTTTTCATTCTTTTGGTTCTGTTTTATAATTTCTTGATTTCTCATAAGCTTCCATTTGCTCCATTCAAATTTTTAAGGAATTATTTTCTTCAGTGAGCTTTTGGATCTTCTTTTCCATTTGTCCAATCCTGCATTTTAAGGCATTTTTCTCCTCATTTGGCTTTTTGGACCTCTTTTATCATTTGGGTTAGTCTATTTTTAAGGTGTTATTTTCTTCAGTTCTTTTTGGGTTCTTCTTTAGTAAGTTGTTGACTTGTTTTTCATGATTTTCTTGCATCACTCTCATGTCTCTTCCCAATTTTCCCTCTATTTCTCTTACTTGATTTTCAAAATCCTTTTTGAGCTCTTCCATGGCCTGGGACCAATTAATGCTTGGAGGCTTTTGATGTAGGAGTTTTGACTTTGTTGTCTTCTTCTGGTTGTATGTTTTGATCTTCTTTGTCACCAAAGTAAGATTCTATAGTCTGACTTTTAAAATGCTGTTTACTCATCTTCCCAGCCAAATACTTGACTTGCTAACTCCCTGTCAAGGCAGGACTCTGTTTCTAGTGGGAGCTGATATACTGTCCCAGGCTTCAGGAGTTTTGTATCAGTCACTGGATTCCTGTAATATCATGCACTAGCAGATTCCCAAAAGAATGCTACTGTGAACAGCTTTTAAGTTTCAGAATACACAGTATAGTGAATACTCCATTTATTCCATTACAAATCAAGGCAAACATTCACAACAAAACACAATACAATATCCACGACATTACATCTTATCACAGAGAATCACAATATAGCGTTCACAACAGCTTAACATTAGAATGGCCACATAGTTTTCCCTACAGTGGTGACAGTATTTAGAGCAAAGAACAAAATAATAATCATCTGTTTTCCCTAAGGGGGGAACCCTTCTTACTTAATCATTCATTCAATTCACAATACAATAATTAATACTTAATCATTCAATCAATTCACAATGCAATAATCAATCTTCCACTCATGGGGCAATTATAGATTAACTTAATCAGTCACTATTCAATCATCAGTCACTACTCAAGTGTTAGTCACTGCTCAGTGCCCTCTTAAGGGGTAGTGGGAAATACACAGGCCATCTACCCCTCGATATCTAGTAAACTCATTCAATATCCAAGGAGAAACCTTTTCTTCAAATTGACTTGGGGTGGTGTCTCAGATTCTCTGGATCCCCTTCCATGATCCCAGCTCCTACCTGAATCCACCAAACAGTCATCTGGATTCAGAGGCAGACAGCTCCCAGGTTCTAGTCCAGTCCTCCAGGCAGTTCTTGGTACACACTGAAGTTCACAGGGTCCAGCACATCCCAAACCCTTTACCACTTCTGTTGCCAGGAACTCAAGGATCAGCCAAGCTATGAACCAACAAAGGCTTATCCTGGTCATGCTTTAGTCCTCCGGCAGTTCGGCTGGCCCAAGACCCAGAATTAATCTCAGCCTTTCACACGGCCTTCCAAGAGGCCTTCCAGGCAACCCTCTCAGCCTTCAAGGCAGCCTTCCAAGCAGGCCTCTCATCCTGCTGGGAGGCCTTCACCAGATCCTGGTCTCATAGAAAACTCCAACTCAGTTCTCAGTTTCCAGCAGGCCCAGCTCCCAGATGCTTGGACAATCCTGCTTCTTCCAACTCAGTTCTCAGTCAGCTTCCCAATGCTGGGAGAGAAACTCACTTTCTCTCTCTCTCTCTCTCTCTCTCTCTCTCTCTCTCTCTCTCTCACTCTCTCACCTCAGTTCTTCAGTCCAGCAGCCCAGATCTCAGATGCTGGAACAATTCTGCTTCTTCCACCAGGAGCTACCAGGAGGAAGATTCCTGATTCTGTCTCTCTGTCTCTAGAACTCTTCTTATATATACACACTGGCCTCCTGTGTCAGTCAACCCCCTCCTGCCACATCAGCAACAGGATACAGAGCTCACACCTTCCATACTTAGCCCTAAGTTACTAAGGACTAAGTATCTGCTAAATCAATTACTGTGGGCACAGAGGTCCGGAAGCAGCAGCAGCTACTGTTACTGCTGCTACCACCAACTCTGTCACTCTGGGGCTGGACCATGACCATGTGCTCCTCTTTTACCCAGAGTTCCCCCACTGACCTTCCATGCTATTCTTGGTGTTTGTGAGTTGAGAAGTCTGGAAATCACCACAGCTGTCAGTGATTCAGTCCCCTGAGGCCTGCTCTGGCCCCATCTATGCCTGGCACAGCCCATGCTGGACTATGCTCCACTCTCAGCCTGATGCAACATACTGTTCCTGTTGGTCTTCCAGGCTGTCTTGGGCTGGAGATGTGTTTCACACCATCATTTTGTGGTTCTGCAGCTCTAGAATTTCTTTAGAGTCATTTTTTTTACAGATATTTGGAGGGGTATGGGGGAGAGCTCTAGCAAGTCCCTGCTTTTACTTTGCCATCTTGGCTCCACTCCCCCTGTTTTAAGTTTCAAAGGAAATACTGGGAAACAGATGGAAATTTGAGTTTTGTAAAGGCACTAATGGGAAAGAAATACTTAGAGGGTGAAGTGATGTGACAGTGAATGCAGCACAGGGTTTGGAGTCAGCAAGACCTGAATCTATGTCTTGCCTCAACCACTTAACCAGCTGTGTGATTCTGGGGAAAAAATCCTTTTGACTTGCTGTCTGCCTCGGGCTCTTCATCTGGAAAATAGGGATAATAATAAAAACCTATATCATAGGATTTATGTGAGGGTCAAACAAATCAACATATTTAAAATGCTTTATGAATCTTAAAATGCTATATAAAATGCTAGCTATCATTATAGAATCCTGGACGATGAAAATTATACATGGTACTATAGGATTATGAATAGTTTTACAAAGATTGTCTCATTTGGTTTTTACAACAACTTTCTATGACCTCTAGGGCAAATATGAAATTTCTATTTCACATAAAAGAAATGAACCTCATTCAACTGAAATGACTTGCCCAAGGTGTAACGGCTACTAAGTGACTGATTCAGGATGAAAACTTAGGTCTTCAGATTCTAAGCCCCGTGGGCTGAAACTCCACAGAGAATATAGGATTGTCTTTGGAAACTGGATGAGTCAGGAAAATTGAAAATAAAAACTTGGGACCAAAATGCTGGAAGGGGATTATTTTTGGTTTTGAAAAGCATGATAAATGGAAAGGAAAAGAATAGAAAAAGGTATTATACCAAAACAAAATCTACTCATTGCAGGGCTACTCTTCAAAAGAAAAAGAGATGATAAAACTCCAAGTCTAGTTCTTTTTTTTTAAAGTGATAAACTAGATAAAACAAATCAAGAGATCTGATCTCTTTGTTCCCATTAGCATCATTGGGAAGTGTAGAGTGTACTGGGAAGAGCAGTGAATTTTGGATCAGAGAGTCTGAGTCTGAATCCTCTGATTCAGCTGGATGACTTTGGACAAATCATATTATTTCTTTGGGCCTCAGTTTCCTTTTATATAAAACAAAGAATCCAGATTGGAGATCTCTAGGACTTTCTCAGTTCTAATTCTATGATTTCAAAAGTCTTTCAAAACTCATCCTTTCCATTTGTCACTTCCTCCTTCAACCATTTTAGGTAATCTGGTATTTTTATTATATTGTGTTATGGAAATGCTTGTTTTATTCCATAAATTAAAAATAAAATAAATACAAATTTTTAAAAATCCTATTTTTCTAATGAATTACATCATGTTTTTAAAAAAATGAATGTTGAAATTTAGACAATAACAATATTGTAAAGATATACAACTTTCAAAGACTTTAAGAACTCTGATCAATATAATGTCCAACCATGATTCCAGAGGACCAGTAATGAAGCATGCTCCCTATCTCCTGACAGAGACATTGTTGGCCTCAGGGTGTAGACTGAGGCACACATTTTTTGCACATGGTCAACGTGGAATTTGTTTTGCTTGGCTATGCATATTGGTTACAAGAGTTTTTGTTTTTTTAATGACAGGGAAAAATAGATTTCTATAATTGAAAAAATAAAATAAAATATTAAAAAATAATGTTTGTTGGATTGAATTAGGACTGCCCTGCAGGGCTATAAATGATATTCTTCTCATTTATTTGTAAGGTAACAATAACCGTTATGTAACTTGTCTGAACGCAGAAGTTAAGGTCAGGGAGATGGATTTGCTTGGCTCCTTCAGTTCAAACATGTTCTTTTTCTTTCAATACTCCTAAGAATTTAGCATATTTGACAGGACATTGACTACATTTCCTCCAACCCAGGAACATCTTTCTAAAGTAATGTAATGTTAATGGAATAGGAAGATCTTCCCCATCCGTTAATAGGCCTATGTGACCACGTGTTCAATCACAGATGTCTTGCTGCTTTCACAGCTCTGACACATCCTGAGTTACACAGAGTCCACTGGGGAAGGAACTTGCCTATGGAGGAGCTTGCTTAGGGGAGACTTGATTACAGTGAAGCTTGCCTGTAGGAAGGCTTTCATACCTTTTGATACTAAGTTAATTAGGCATTGAGTAACAAAGGTTGTGGTACCTTCTGGCTCTGAGTCTATTAGTTGGAAACTGTATATACTGGGAGGTTGGCATTTTACTTTAGGGGTTCATTTAAGAGAAGGCCCTTTTGATTCCCTGGACAGGATTCTGAGTAACTGTTTGTTAAGAGCCCCCGATTACTCAGAGGTTGATACTCTCCTGGTTTGGCGGCATATGTAAGTGGCTGTACTACTTTGTTCAGACAATAGGAACCCTGTCTGTTGAATTTCTGTGCTAATTTCTCTGCTTGCATTTTCTACTTATCTGTAATTAAAGTAAGATTGTTGAACCATTTAAAAGTTGTCTTTCCTCTAGCAAAGTGTATCAAAGAACCTGTGCTAGCAGGTCATCCTGGTTGTGCTGGGGTACTTGCTAATACAAGTAAATTGATGTGTGGTGGTAGAAAGAAAATTGAATTTGGAAAAAGGGGACCTGACTTCAAATCTGAGCCCTGCTACTTACTGTGAAACCCTGGACAATTCACTAATCCTGTTTGGTACTTAGTTTACTTAGCTTCAAAATAAGGGGATTGAGTCAGACCATCTAACAATTAATAAGCATTTTTTTCTTTTTTTGGAGGGGAGAAGGCAGGGCAACTGGGGTTAAGTGACTTGCCCAAGGTCACATTGCTAGTTTGAGGCTGGATTTGAACTGAGGTCCTCCTGACTCCAGGGCTGGTGCTCTATTCATTGCACCACCTAGCAGCCCCAACAAGCATTTCTCAGTGTGTCAAGTGCTGTGCTAATCTCTGGGGGCACAAAGATGGACAAGAGCACAAAAGCAATCCCTGTCCTCACACTTTCTCAGGTCTAGATCTTATGATTTGAGTTATGGGTTGAGATTGCCCAGGGTTCATAACTTCATTTATCTTGACTATTCTATCCCCCTAAGCCTCCACATTCAATTTGTTGTCAAGATTCTTTGGGTTGATCTACATAACATCTGACCCCCTCTACACACATACCCAGCACCCTAAGTTAGATCTTCTTTACCTTTCACTCAAACCACTGTCTATCAGCTCCGAGTTTCTTTCCTTTCCTATTCAAACTCCACTTGCCTGCTGAAATGATCTTTCTCAGACCCACATCTGACCGTGACTCTTTTCTGCTTAAAAATCTTCAGTGGCTCCCAATGGCATTTGGGATGAATTTCAAATTCATTTGCCTCAGAATTAGCCCTTCCATGACTTTCCAGATTATTTTCCATTCCTTTCTGGATGTGTTTCGTATTACTTGTCAAGTCAACAAGCATTTTTAAAGCACTTAACTACGTGCCAGGCATCATGTTAAAAGCTGGAGATACAAAGAAAGACAAAAACAAAAAGAAAAAAAATGGTTCCTGTCCTCAAGGAGCTTACATTTTAATGGAGGACACAATATACAAATAACCACCTATATACAAGATATATAATACTCCTTTTGACAAACTTTATCTTCTAATTCAACTAACCTACCGGTTGATCATCAAAATCAACATTCCATCTGCCACCTCTGTACTTTTATACAGCTAAGTGATTCTGTGGATAGAGCACTGAATTTAAAAACTAAGGAAGACCTGAGTTCAAATCCAGCCTCAGATACTAGATATAGGGCAAGTAACTAAACCTCTATCTGCTTCAGTTTCCTCAACTATAAAATGTAGAAATTGAACTGGATAGCCTCTAAGGTCCCTTCCAACTCCAAATCTATGACTAGGGACAAAGCATTTCCCAGTCTCCTCACTGTATGTATGTATATATACATATATGTATGTTTATGTACATGTGAATATATAACATGTATACACAGATATGTACACATATAAATATACACATGCATATATACATACATGTCTCTCTATATATATATCAGTATATATCAATATTTATCATATATATTTGTGTACATAGCATTCTTCTAGTAGACTGTAAGCTTCTTGGGGACAGAGATACTTTTACTATTTTGTCTGTCTCCAGCACTAATACAGTCCTGGGCACACTGCTGGTTCTCAATAAATGTTTGTGAATTGAGTGAGCTTAGTTTGAGTCTATAGAGAAGCTTTACTCCAGGGTACTGACATGGGGGAGGAGTCTTTCTCTTTCACCTGGATAACTTGTTTCCCTGGTGACCCCCTTCTGTTCACCTTGCCTCAGAATCTTCTCTGTTGAGGCAGAACTATTCCTGGGCCACCCCTTAATGTGCTGGTAGATTTGTTGCTTTAGTCCCTTTAAAAATCCCTACTATTTCTGCCTTCTTGTCTCCCTTGGCTTCTGTGTCCTGGTGTGGAGGTGACCATAGAATCTGAGAATTGGAAGGGACCTCTGAGGACACCAAGTCCAAATGACATCGGAGAAACTCTCCAATCAAGCTGTTAAGTGGCTGTCTGGGCTTTGCTTAATGACTCACAGTGACAGGGAATCTACTGCTCCCCAGACTGCTATGGGGTAATTCTAATTGTTAAGAAGCTTTCCTTGAGCCTGGGTCTCTCTCTGCAACCTCTACCAAGTTATTACTAGCTCAGCCCTCTGGGCACCAAGCAGAATAAGACCCATCCCTCTTCCAGCAGAGAGCCCTTTGTTTACTTGTCATCCTGTTTCTGCCATTTACTAGCTGCATGATCCTGGATACTCCTTTGAGTCTCAGTTTCTATATCTGCAAAATAAGGCCATTTGGTAGAGGAGGACTCTAATGGTGCTGGTAAGACTTGCAAGGAACCCAAGTAAACCCAAAGTCTGGGACTTGTATTTCTGTTTACCTTGGGAAGAGAGGAAACTAAGAGGAGCTCAGGACTGGTAATGAAAGGGAGGATGAACTTTTTTGGCTGGAGGGACTAAAAGGAGAGCCCATGAAGGGGAAGAACACTTAGAGAAAAGTGAAAAGGAGAAAAAAACACCTGGAGACTAGGAATGGGGGGGTGCTTCCCCCTAGGCCCAAATGGAAGAGGGGTTGCCCCTGGTGGTTCCCCTCCTCAAAACCTTCTGCTAAAACTAAAGCAGTAAGATATTAGATTGTTTTCTATTATGGATGCTACATCTGGTGCCTGGAGCACTATGGTGAGGGAGGGAAAATGTCCCAAATACAAAGAAACTGAAAACACTTATTCCCTTCTCCTGCCTTAAGATGGATATGACTTGTACCTATTTTTAAATATGTGCTTTTGGGGGGTTAAAGGTGGCATCTGACCTATCAAATCTAATTTCTCATAAAAACCTGTGGTGGACCCTGATGAGCTCTCACTTCCTTGTGTCCCTTGTTTGTAGCATGAGGGTGCGGGACGGAGAGACTGACCTTTCCGAGGTCAGAGCTGCCCTCCCAATTCGTTGTTAGAGAGTTTTCTCTCTCTAACTGGGGCCATAATCATAAGCCATTCATATGTTTCATAACTACACTTCCAACTATGAATTTGGGGCCTTTTACATTTGCTTCATCAGACCATGAGCCTAACTTAGAGACTCCTAGAATTACAGAAAGAGTGCTGGATTTTTTTTGGAGGGTTTAGGTTCAAATCCTAGAGCTGTCACTTAATAATTATGTGACCCTTGGGCAAGCTAACTCTCCCTCCTGTAATCCCAGTTGTTTTTGTTTTCAGGTAAAAATCTTCCTAGTGATAGCTCTGAACATACTGAGAGAAAATGTAAGCCCTGACTGTGTTTACAGAGGCATTTTCCTACCTCAGGTGTTCGTCATTTTCTCTATATATGGAAATATATATATATATATATATATATATATATATATATATATATATATGCACATACATACATTAATATATACACACATAAAATACAAATAGAAATGTATATCTTAGTTCTTCGTTTTTCATTTTGAACATAGTGATTTCAACAATTTATTTTTTGTGAATTTTTAAAAAAAGTAATTTGCTATCCTTCTAAGTGGGCTGCTAAGCTTTCTTTCAGAATTCATATATTTCTAAATCCTACAATTCACAGAATGATTGCCTAGATTTGTGATTTTCATAAAGATAACTCTAACCTCGTATATGGGGGAAAAGGATAGTTCCGTATCTCTTCTCCTACTGCCCTCCCCCCCCACCCCCAAGCTAGGATGCCTGGGTTTGGTTGGGGACTAGGGGGAGGCCTGTGAATTCTGTTTTCCCCAGTGTTTCAGGCGTATTTATCTCAGTCAAAGGCATGTGAAGCTCTAAGGCTTTAATTGAAAGTCCTTGCTTTCCTTAAGTACAAAGAAAGGGAACTATACATAAATCTTCAAATTTATGGGATTTGGGGAGACTGGAAAGACAAGGAAACACCAAAAACACATAATGTACATTTTAAATTCTTCCCTTCTGGGTAATTGTGTTTGTGTTGTAAACATCACATTAGATGCTATGGAATGGAAGGAATTTCCAGGACAATTACCATGGTCCGTTTCCTTATGTTGCCTTTGGTGAGGACATTACTCATCTTGGAAACATTTTTTAAAGAGCTTTCCTTACTCTACCAGGCTCTCTCCTAAGAAAACATTTGTTTTCTTAGTTTCTTCTTCTCCAGGCTTCCTTCAACTATTCTTTAGGTGACATGGTTTATAGACAGACCTCGAACACTCAAGTATTTTTTTTTGTGTGCCTGCCATTGTATGTGTAAGGTATTGTGCTAAGGCATTATAAAGCAGCAATGTGGATCTCAAATAGAAATTTTTGTTGTTGTTCAGTCACGTCCAACTCTTCTGTGGTTTTCTTGGCAGAGATGCTGGAGTGGTTTGCCATTTTACAGAAAAGGAAACTGAGGAAAACAGTTAAGTGACTTGCTCAGGGTCACGCAGGTAGTAAGCAGCTGAGGTCAGAGTTGAACTCAGGAAGATGAGTCTTCCTGACTCGGAGCCTGGCATTCTATCCACTGTGCCACTTAGAAATGGGGCCACTAATACGTATATAAGGATCCTTGAAAGCTGCCATTAGTTTTAAAATATGGTGTTATCAGTGTTTTATTATAATTTTTATTTTGTTAAATACTTCCAAATTACATTTTAATCTGGTTCTTACCATACTTGAGGGGGCGCTATCTGCCTCATTTTGCCTCCTGGTTGTGTGTCTGACACTTCTGTTATATGGTATGAGTGAGTCTGTAAGTATATTATTCGCATACTGAGGCCAATGAAGGTATCTCCAAACAGGGAGAATATTAGCCAATTCATGCCTCAGACAGAGTTCTGTTTGTAGTTCTATAATCCTCTTCTAGACCAAATGAGATCCCATGCTTTAACTGCAGGTATATTAGTGTAAGAAACTATTAAATGAGTCAGAATCCCTGTTTAAAAAAGCATGCACCTGGTTTGAAGCAAAGAGGGCTGACAAATGATTTGAAGGTTGGTTGGTTGGTTGTTGTCCTTCATTCTCAAAGAGGACCAAAAATGACATCACTAGACTAGAGTCAAATTTCAATGTGTCTGTCTGTGGCTGATCAGACCATACAAGCTTGGTATGCTCTACCACAGGTCAGGCACAATCAATCTGTGTGAACATTTGGGGTGGATACTCTAAATTTATACATTCTGCATTTCCTTTGAGCTGTTTCAATACCATGTACCTCAGGTTGAAGTCAATCCCTCCTTAGCTGAAGCTCCAATTGAATAAAAATTTTTGAATACCATTAGGCTTGTTTCATGTGACAAAGCACCTGGTACTGATTCTATTCCAGCTGAGATTTATAAGGCTGCTCATATGAAAGCTGGCAGAATTTTCCAGGTTATATAAGAGGAGGTTATCCCCCAGGAGTTCAAGGATGCCTCTACTGTTCATCTTTATCTAGGTAAAGGAAATAGATTGTCCTGTGACAATCATGAGGGGGGGTGGGCAGTGTGTGTGTCTCTCTCTCTTAGTCATTGCTGGCAAGATTCTTGTCAGAGTCCTCCTTCACCTGGCTGATTCTTCACCTGGAAGATGGTCATCTATCTGAGAGCCAGTGTGGTTTCAGAAAGGGCTGAGGAAAGTTCCTATGGTGTTTGCTGCCCTGCAGCTCCAGGAGAAATGCCAGGAGCAGAACAGAGGTCTGTAGCAATGTTTGTAGATTTGACGAAGCCCTTTGATACTGTTAGTCATGAGGGCTTATGGACAATTGTCAAAATTTGGTTGCCTAGAGAAGTTTATCAGCATTGTACATCAAATTCATGACAGCATGCTTGCTTGGTTTCTGGATAATGGACAATGCCTTCCCAGTCACCTATGGAGTGAAACAAAGCTGTTTTGCTTACTCCCATTCTGTTTGGCACAATGCTTTCAGCCATGTTGTCAAATGCTTTCAATGAGAATGAACACGGCATCAAGGTTACCACCAAGATTATTACTGCAGTGATGGTAAATTTTTCAATTTGAAAAGCCTACAAACCAAGACCAAAGTGGAGGGAGGGCTGGTTCATGATTTTATGTTTGCAGAAGATTGTGCACTCAATGCAGCCTCTGAAGCTGAGATGCATCAAAGTATGGATCATTTTCTGTTGCTAACAGTTAACACCAACAAAACACAGGTGCTCCATTAGCTACCACCACACTATGCATATGTGGAACCATTGGTTACAGCAAATGGAGAAGTTCTGAATGCTATGCATAAGTTCACTCACCTTGATAGTGTACTTTCCAGGGATGTTGATAATGAGGTTGAAGCATGCATTGCCAGAGCTAGTTCAGTGTTTGGGAGGCTCCAAAGGAAAGTATGAGAGAGAAGAGGTATTTGCCACCAAACTGAAGGTCTACTGAGCCGTGCTGCTGACCTCATTGTTGTATGCCTGTGAAACCTGGACAGTCTACCAACAACATGCCAGGAAACTGAATCACTTCCATTTGAACTGTATTAGCAAGATTTTGAAGATCACCTGGCAGGATAAGGTACCAGACCCTGAGGTTCTTACTTGAATTAAGCTACCAAGCATTCAAATGTTGCTTTAGAGAGTATAATTGCAATGTTATTCAGTGCCCCTTTATTCAAATGCAAAGTGTATGCTACCAAAAAGACTGTTTTATGGAGAACTCACACAGGCAAGCATTCACACGGCGGTCAGAAGCGATGCAAGGACACTCTCAAGATCTCTCTCAAAAACTTTGGAATTGATGGTGTGACCCGGGAGACACTGGCACAGGACTGCTCAACACGGTGTGCCCGGATCAGAGGAAGTGCTGTGCTCTGTGATTACAGAGTATTACTTCCTTATTGATTTTCTATGGTTACCTTCAGAGGCTGAAGGATAAGTGGACGTTTGGATTTATCCAAGTATTTCACTGAATCTATAGAGCTCTGACTGAACATTCTGGGGAGCAGACTGCCCTGTAGGAATGGCCTGAGTTCCTGATGCACCCTCTCCATGCCGGTACATGAACACAGGATGTTATATTGATTGGATAAAAATTCCAGTTTCCTCTGATGCCAGGACCCATAGGGAAAAATTATTACTTAGTTTAATTCAATTGAATTCAATTTGACCATCCTCTACTGAAAGCTAGCATTTCCTTTAATTATGACTGTAGGCAACAAACACTATTCTGAGAAGGAGTTCTAGGTTTTAGCAGATTGCCAAAGTGGTCCACAACACAAAAATGGTTAAGAACCCTTGAAAGACCTTATTAAGCATCTATTGGGTCCTCAGTGGTTTCAATAACATTCCATTCAACTGTGGTGGGGGCAGGGTGGGGGAGTGATGCTCCTCTAGTAAACTTCTCCAAATGCCATTCAATCATCACTCTCAGATGTCTTAATTGTTGTTGAGTTGTTTCAGTTATATCTGATTCTTCATGACCCCATTTGGGGTTTTCTTGGCAGAGACACTAGAGTAATTTGCCATTTCCTTCTTATTACAGAAGAGGAAACCAAGGCAAACAGGGTTAAGTGACTTGCCCAGCGTCACACAGCTAGTAACTAACTCAAGCTGAATCTGAACTCAGGTCTTTCTAACACCAGCTGAAACACTCTATCCACTGCATAAGCTGGCTGCCCCTAGTTGGTTTTTTTTTAAAAACTGATTATATAATTACCAACACACCAACATTATGACAGCTCATTCCCTCTCTGAGAAAAAAGAGCTTCATGGAAGTGTTACTCATTCTTTTTTTTTTTTTTTGAGGGCAGTGGGGGTTAAGTGACTTGCCCAAGGTCACAAGGCTGGTTTTTTTGTGTTGAGTGTCTGAGGCCGGATTTGAATTCAGGTACTCCTGACTCCAGGGCCGGTGCTCTATTCACTGTGCCACCTAGCTGCCCCACTACTCATTCTTAAATCATATTTAGGTGCTCTTCATCTTTGGACAATAGCCACACTTCATCCTCAATATGCTCTCTTCCTTCCTAATTTTCTAGTTTAAGCCATTTTATAAAGGGCCAAAGAAAGTCCACACTTTAGAGAACATGTGATATCTTCTGTCTGCTGTTAATGTATGCAGGGGCTTAGTGAACCTATTTTTCTGGAAGTGCCTGAGGGAGAGGCCCTGGACCTTTAAAAGCAAGAATAAGTATTCTTTGATTCTTACCTGTTAGCTAACTGCATAATGATGAAAAAAAAAAGCCTGTTAACTGGCTAGTGATCTGGAACTGAATACATATTCAAAACGCTAGAGAGGGTTAATTCTCTCTCTTCCTTGGCATCTTTCAAGTGTAGAGGAAAAATAAATCCTATAAAGTACTGAGTGGGTGGGTGGAGGGGATAAACTATCAGGGAGCAACAATGACTTACTACTGATGACTACCTACTCTCCTCACCCAGCCATCACAGGGCTGGGAATACACACCTGATTCTGTTTCTACTGGGTATATTCTTTGCTGATCCTAGGTGAGCGGTTCTCAACCTGTTGGTTATGTTCAATTTAAATACATCCTGCATATCAGATATGTACATTATGATTCATAACAGTAGCAAAATTACAGTTATGAAGTAGCAAAGAAAATAATTTTATGGTTGAGGGTCACCACAACATGAGGAACTGTATTAAAAGGTTGTGGCATTAGGAAGGTTCAGAAGCACTGTCCTAGGTGAAAGAGTATGGGAGATGGAATGAACCTGGTAGAATCTCAACAACTGAAATCCATAGCAGAGACTGCAGGTAGCCACAGCCACTGACTCTGATGAGGAGCCAGTCCTGAATTATGATCTGCCTGACCTAGCCCGATGGTGATTTGACTCAGAGAGAGGACCTGAAATGGACTTTCTGAGCCCAAGGAGTTCAGTGATCTTTCTACTCTGTTATGCTGATTTTTTAAGATTCAGGGTCACAGAAAGAAGAGAAGGAAAGGAATGGGCACCAGAAGGAAGGGAAGAGGAAGAAAAAAATAGGAAAAAGATGAGGAAGAAGAATACAAATTCAGCAAGGAAATGGTACTGGAACTGGCACATCATTGTGGACAAGACTGTTGCCTCAACATTGGCCATAAAAATTTAAGAAAAAGTTTTAATAGATGTCACCAAGCCAAATGGTCATAATCTTCTTCCTATGGGGAAGGAAAAATGAGCAAAATACAGAAACCTAGCAAGAGAAATCAAAATCATGTGGGCACAGGGTCAGGCACACATCCTCCCAATTGGGCTTCCTGTTACTATAATTGCCCTGAAGATGAGTTCACTTTCAGTAAGTCTACAGAAGATGACATCTGGATACTTTTATTCAGTTACAAAAAGCAGCTATTTTATTCCCATGTGCAAATAAGCATCAGAATATTAAGTATTTAAACATATGACAATTTGCATCAGAACAGTTTCTGTCTGAACTCCATAGAAAAAAGATGGGGAAAATGAAATAATAACATACACTTACATGTTTTTAAAAGGCTTACAAATTGTTCTGTGATTTCTCTGAGATAGGCAGTGAAAGTTAAAGTTAAAATAGGATAAAAATGTGCTAAGGAAGCTAGGGAATCATTGGTAGGGTGTAAGATGGTAGGAGAATAGTGTACATTATAGCTAAACATGTATCAATCAACAACTATCTACTGAGCATCTATTTTTCCCAGAACTGTCTTGAAACAGTTCCCTGCCCTCAAGGAACTTAGGATCAGGTTGTATACAGTTGTGCACATGCTTGCTGATTTGACTAGCAAACATGACTTTGATTTCATTCCAGAGATAGAGATCCCTCTGACATTCAGCCCCAAATTGGACAGTGAACTTGTCAGTGTAAGTTAGGAATAGCTGTTCCAGTGCAGGAGATGGGGCTAGGGGAGGGATAGATTTAAGGGGCTTGTGTGTCAGGTTCTGATTTACATATTTCTGCCTTTTAAAAACCCTTGTGCTGTGGAATTATTCTGAATTTAGTAACCCTAGTGACTTGTAGGTCTTGCCCTGTTTCACGTGATTTCATTTACCGCTAAATACACCTTCAATCCACCAAGGTCACTTTGAGCTCTGATCCCATCTTTTTAATAGTGAAAACACCAGGCTTGGAGATAAAAGAAATAGGCTGAAGGCTGAGTTCTGACACTTATGAGCTGTACAGGAAGTGAGCAGTTTCCTATTTGTAGGTTGTTAAGAAAAACACACTACTTACCATAAAGGGTTATTGTGATGCTAGGCACTTTAAAGTTACAAAGCACTATGGAAATATGAAACTATTATTGCTGTTATTCTTTATTGCTTACACTTTCTAAAGAATTTATGAATACAAGTACAGTGGACTAACTTTTAGGTTTGGAATAAAAGCTAGAAGAGAGTCATCTATTTAGTAATTAGCAGAGAAGGCTGGTAGGGGGTGGAGTGGCACAGGGCTGGGCCAGTATTCTCGGCCAGGCAAACAGCATTAGCAGAGGCATGGAGGTGGTCATGTTTATGAAAGGTTATGGGACAAGTAGAACAATTTGGCTAGAGGACAGGTTTTGTGTAGGGAAAGGTAGGGCTGCAAAGGTGGGTGCCAAGGGTGTGCTAGAGCCAGCTCCTACTTCTCTGAGAGACATTTACATTTTTAGGGAGAGCACTGATACCTCAGGAATCAGGGCTTGTTTACTGTTTTGTTTATTGGTAAATAAGTGATGGAGAAAATGCTAATAATTCAGATTTAACTTAAAAGCATGTCCTGCATCTTTAGAGAACTGGTTATTAAATATTTACTTGTACATTCTTAGTTGGGACATTTTGTAAAAGTCCTTGAGCACCAGGCTTAGGAACTTATTCTTTCTACTGTAGGTCATGGGAAAGTTTAATATTAAGCTTAAACAAAAACAAAACCAATTAAACAAATTAGTTGACCAGTGGCCCAAGATTTGTTTGCATTCTCTACATCTTTTCCAGTCATCTCCCACCCCCAACTGCATCTTCTAGAAGATTCTCAATCTAAAAGCTCAAGAGTGCATGAAAGCAATTTCCCCAGGCCCTGCCTATGCAGAATGATGCATGAACATCACTGAAATCAGACTTTGAAAATGAAATGGGGAGAGAGAGAGAGACAGAGAGAGAGACAGAGAGACAAAGAGAGAGAGTGAGAGAGAGAAAGAGAGAGAGAGAGAGAGAGAGAGAGAGAGAGAAATTTTTAGGGACCTAACTATAGTATAGTATGGAGAATTTTGCCACCATTCCCTGACCTGTAGCTCTAGGCAAGGAAGGTTTTCATTATATTGGCAGCAAATGACTGAAATCAAGAGCAGTGAGGTGGACTATACCCTGGTGTGCCCAGAAAAGTGAGCATATTCTCATCCAGCCAAGCTGATGAGTGAATAATGATAAAAGCAAGCAGAAACAAGATAGAAGGGTTGGGAGCCATTTGAGCCAAAGAGGAAGAATTCTACCTTCCAGTCAGTGCAGACTCATGTAAATGACTGTTAGTATTTTGTTACTATTGTTATTTCTTAGAGAGTTCCATTTCCCAGGATCCACAGTCATAATAATCTCTTGTTCCCAAGTATTAGATATGAATTCTCACAATTATGGTTCAAAACATCTCCATCAGTCTTGCATGGCATTATATAATGATAAATAATATAAACATTTGTGCTTAAATTGTAAACATCCACTACTGTGACTGCTCAGTGAGATACAGGGGTGAGGTGATGTAAACTTGTGAGGTTATTGTTGGCAATAAGCCTTCTTTGTTTGTTGCCCTATAAAGCAGGTGGGAACTGGTCAAGCAGTGGGGAACCTTAGGGCTGAATGTAAAAGTTGGAATGTTCTTTTGCCTTGACTGGCTCACTGCAGGGTTTGGGTAGAATCTGTGTTTGCCTCAACTGGTCCCCATTGAGGATTGTGAGCATTTAGGGGAGTACACAAGCTGTGCCTGTCTTGATTGACCCCACTGAGATGTAGGGGTAGTTGTTCCCCCTTCTCATTGGCCCTTGCAAAAAGGGTGATTAGTGAATGCTGTAGGAGTTGTGCTCCCATTATCAGCAACCCTCTGTTAGAAATCTAGACTAGAATAAAGTAAGATTATTAACCCCTTTGAAGCTGTCTTAGTGTCTTTTCTGTCTGACCAGATCAAGAGTGAAGCTGTGGTAGGCTCTCAAGTGTGCTGTAGTGTTATCTTACACTCATATGGCCCCTTTTGCACCTGTTTGGAGTTGGAAAACTTGCATGAAATATCTGAACTTTTGTTTTATCCTCTAACTAGGGTCAAGAGAATATGGTTCCCACCCAATGGGTGTATAAGGGAACTGACATGGTTTTCTCTTCTGAGACTTTGAGTCTGTTGCTCAAAATTTATTACTCTTTTTTTCTAATTTAATTAAACTTGCTAAGATAATAACCTTTTGGAATTTGACTGACACACAACAGGGAACAGAGATAGAAGAGACAAGAGGGAAATGGCTAATAAGATGTAAGCATGAATTCTCCTAATTCTCCTAAACTAGGTACTAAACTAGATGAGTTTAGTCTAGTACTGGGAGAGGTACCAAGTTAACTGATAACTACCCCAGTTTATGTCTTAAGTATTCATTGAGGACCATACATATAACCTGTTAAAATTTAGCACACCCATTACACATACATTCACAGCTATTTACACTTAAAATGAGCATTTCTAAACAATGTGTTCTTAGCTTATTCTTCCCATATTTTTGAGCAAGGTAGTAGTAGGTATTAGGAACAATATTCTTAGGAAACTGAATCTGGCAGCTACCTGTAAGACAGATGGGGGAGGAAAGAGACTGGTTGCAAAGAGACTACTTAGAAGGTTCAGAGAAACCAGTCAGAGAATTCTTTGCAGATGAGGATGATGAGGGCCAGACTAGACCAGTAGCCATGGAAGTGGAAGGACTATAGCTGTTTCACTGTTATCCAAGTATAGAATAATTTTGATTCACTATAAAATCTTTGAAAAATGTAATGAAAAAGGGACTTAGGGAACTTCGTCCTTGAGACTGTTAATGTAGACTGAATCTTATTTATGCATGGGTAGAATGGTAAGGAATCCTATATGCCAGAGTTATTTTTTCCCCTACACTTCCCATCCTCATGATCAATTCTGTTTCCAAAATATCTATTAATGTCAAAGTATTTAGTTGGGAAGATGAAGTTGCCACATTTTGCTCTGAACCCTAACCAATCATTATTCTTCTAGCCTGAAGCCACATTTAGTCTGTAAACAAAACTAGAATAAATAGCATATGTATGCTTAACAGAGAAAGCCTCCTGTTATGTACAAACAAGCTGTTAAATTACCAAAACACTCATGAAAGCTACTGAGATTAGTGAAATTCAATAATTTTTCAGTAACAATTGCAGTTCAGTTAAATTTGTGATCATAAGACCCTCAGTTCCTCATCTGTAAAATGAAGGGGAAGGTCTAAGTGACTTCTAAAGTCCCTTCTAGGCTGATAGCTATGAGCTATCAAATTCTCAGACCCTACAGTGGACATGAGTAAAAACAGTCTCGCTAAAGTATGGGTGGGCACAGATGCCCATAGCTATACACAACATAAAATACTGTCCATTTTCAGGCCTCCTCTGAACTGCCAACATACAGAGAGTAGAAAAAGCAGAGGATCTGGAGTCAGTCATCCTAGATTCAAATACTGGTTCTGTGGCTTGTAGCCTGTTTGACCTTGGACAACTAAATTGACTTCTCTGGGCCTTATTTTCCTAATTTTAAAATGAAAGGACTGGATTAGATGGTCTTTAAGCTCTTCTCCAGCTCTGACTCTATGATCCTACAATCTTTACAAGGGGAACTACTAGTCCTAGGCTTGTCACTATCACCATCATAGCTACTTGCCACCCCTCTGCATGTCTCTACACCCCCCCCCCCCGCCCCATTGTTTCAGATAGGTAGGTAGAGGAAACCGGAGTACAGATTCAGGGATATAACAGACCTTGAGTATCATCCAATCTAATTGTCTCATTTTACAGATTATAAAATGGAGAACAAGAAGTGAAACAGCTTGCTCAAAGTCACACAATTAGTAAGAAGCTGAGTTAGGAGGGAACCTCAATAAATATGTGGTTTTCTAGATCAACATGTGGTCCATAGGGATCCTTTTGTATAGTCACTGCCCTAGCAGATATCTGAATAACTGAAGGCCCCAATGCTACTACATCATATCTCTGTACTGGATTTTGTGATCTGTTTCCTGAATGCCCTCATCCATTTCTTTCTTTCCAGTGGGCTGCAGTATTGTCCAAGGACAAAACTGTTTATGTCTGCCTCCATGGATCTTCACTCAGATGTTCTGTAGCTTGCTTTCCCCCAATAGTTTCTGTGTTTCCTCCGTATATACTAATGCAAAAAGCTGCCCTTATCCCATGACCATCACTAATTTTACCTAATTTGTTTCTTTTGAATAAATAGGTTGGTTAGGTATGTAGTAAGAAAGGGATAATTGATGGCCATCCCATGTGTGGCACTAGACAGTACTCCCCAAAAAAGTCAAAAGACCTAGTGGAGGTATTCTAGCATGTGGGACAATTTCTTATGGAGGCAGGATGATACATAGGGAAGTGCCAGAGTTGAAGTCAGAGGCGCTGGAACCAAATCCTAATTCATCATTTTTTTGCATCTGTGAACTTAATTATTTTTAGTTCTCAACATTCACTTCCACAAGATTTTGAGTTCCAAAATTTCTCGCCATCTCTCCCCATCTCCACCCCATGGCTAGGTGCATTCTAATTACTCCTTCCCCCAATGTACCCTCCCTTCTATTCCCCACCCCCTTCTCTTATCCCTTTCCCATTCTATTTTCCTGTAGGGTAAGACAGATGTCTATACCCCATTGTCTATGTATCTTATTTCCCAGTTACATGTAAATACAATTTTTAACATTTGTTTTTAAAATTTTCTGAGTTCCAAATTCTGTCCCTTCCTCTCTTCCAACCCATCCTCATTGATAAAGCAATTTAATATAGATTATACATGTATAGTCATGCAAAACACATCCATAACAGTCATGAAAGACTAACTATATTTCTCTCCATCCTATGACACCCCCCCATTTATTCTAGTCTCGTCTTTGACTCTGTTCCTCCTCAAAAGTGTTCGCTTCTGATTACTCTCTCCTCTTTTCTGCCCTCCCATCTATCACCCATCTCTGTTCCCCCTTTTCTTCCCCCTACTTTCCTATAGGGTAAGATACATTTCCATACCTGATTGAGTGTGTATGCTATTCCTTTCTCAAACCAATTCTAATGAAAGTAAGGTTCACTTATTCCCTCTCACTTTCCCCCTCTCCCCCTCCTCTGCAAAGGCTTTTTCTTGCCGCTTTCATGTGAGATAATTTACCCCATTCTGCCTCTCCCTTTCTCCTTTTCCTAGTACATTCCTCTCTTACCCCCTTAATTTTTTTTTAGATATCATCCCTTCATATTCAACTCACCCTGTCTGTGCTCTCTGTCTATATATATTCCCTCCAATTACCCTAATAATGAGAAAGGTCTCATGAGTTACAAATATCTTTCTATGTAGGAATGTAAACAGTTCAACTTTAATAAGTCCCTTATGATTTCTCTTTCCTGTTTACCTTTTCATGCTTCTCTTGAGTCCTGTATTTGAAAGTCAATTTTCTCTTTAGCACTTTTTTTCTCAAGAATGCATTAAATTTCCCTAAACTGACTGAATGTCAATTGCCTGCCCCCCCCCAATTACACTCAGTTTTGCTGAATAGGTGATTCTAGGTTTTAATCCCAGCTCCTTTGCCCTCCAGAATATCATATTCCAAGTTCTCCAATCCTTTATGTAGAAGCTGCTAAATTGTATTTCCACAATACCTGAATGTTTTTCTTGTATTTTCTCCTTGACCTGGGAACTCTGGAGTTTGGCTACAATATTCCTAAGAGTTTTTCTTTTGAGATCTCTTTCAGAACGTGATTGGTGGATTCTTTCAATTTCTATTTTACCCTCTGATTCTAGAACATCAGGGTAGCATTCCTTGATAATTTCTTGAAAGATGATGCCTAGGCTCTTTTTTTATTGTTGCTTTCAGGTAGTCCAATAATTTCTAGTGATCTCTCCTGGATCTATTTTCCAGGTCAGTTGTATTTTTCCAATGAGATGTTTCACACTGTCTTCTATTTTTCATTCTTTTGGTTCTGTTTTATAATTTCTTGATTTTTCATAAAGTCATTGTTTTCCATTTGCTCCATTCTAATTTTTAAGGTATTATTTTTTTCAGTGAGCTTTTGGATCTCCTTTTCTATTTGGCCAGTTCTACTTTTTAAGGCATTCTTCTCCTCATTGACTTTTTGAACCTCTTTCACCATTTGGGTTAGTTTATTATTTTTTTAATTGACCTGTTTATTGACTTTTAGTTTACAAGATTCATTTATAGAATCACTTGAGTTTCAGATTTTCTCCCCTCTCTTCTCCCTCCCTCCTGCCCCCCCATGGTGGCATACAATCATGTACAGGATCTGCAAACACTTTCACATTGTACAAT
>CM053598.1:68785595-68829354 GCA_028646575.1 Pseudocheirus occidentalis | reverse complement strand
ATTCCATTACATATATATACCACAACTTGTTCAGCCATTACCCAATTGATGGGCATCCCCTAAATTTCCAGTTTTTTGCCACCACAAAGAGAGCTGCAGTAAATATTTTTGCACATATGGGTCCTTTCCCCACTTCTATGATCTCTTTGGGATACAACCCCAAAAGTGGTATTACTGGGTCAAAGGGTATGCAATTATTTATAGCCCTTTGGGCACAGTTCCAGATTGCTCTCCAGAATGGTTGTATCAGTTCACAGCTCCACCAACAATGCATCAGAATTCCAATTTTCCCACATCCTCTCCAGGCACTTGTAATTTTCCTGTTTTGTCATCTTAGCCAATCTGACTGATGAGATGTGGTACCTCAAAGTTTAAGATTATCCATTTTACATTTTATAATGCTCTCCAATTCTTCTTTGGTCATAAAATCTTCCCTACTCCATAAATCTGACTGGTAGACTATTCGTTGCTTCCCCAGGTAATTTACAGTATGAGCTTTTATACCTAGACCATGTACCCATTTAGACTTGACTTTGGTTTATGGCGTTATATGATGGTCTATGCCCAGTTTCTGCCATACTATATTCCCATTTTCCCAGCAGTTTTTGTCAAATAGTAGATTCTTAACCGAGAAATTGGGGTCTTTGGGCTTATCAAACTGTATATTACTATAGTCATTGACTACTGAGTCTTTTGTACCCAATCTATTCCATTGATCCACTACTCTATTCCTTAGACAGTACCTTAGCCATTCCTTAGCAGTTTTGAGGACTGCTGCTTTATAACAGAGATTAAAATCTGGTATGGCTAGGCCACCTTCCCTAACATTTCTTTTCATTAATTGCCTTGATATTCTGGACTTTTTGTTCTTCCAAATGAATTTTGTCACTATTTTTTCTAGTTCTATAATTTTTTGGTAGATTGGTATGGCACTAAATATGTAATTTAATTTAGGTAAAATTCTCATTTTATTACATTAGCTCTACCCAGCCACGAGCAACTGATGTTTTTCCAAGTAGTGAGATCTGATTTTATTTGTGTGAAAAGTGTTTTGTAGTCATGTTCATAAAGGTTTGTTTTGGCAGGTAGATTCTAAAATATTTTATAATGTCTACAGTAACTTTAAATGAGGTTTCTCTTACTATCTCTTGCTGTTGGATTTCATTGGAAATATATAGGAATGCTGAGGATTTATGTGGGTTTATTTTATATCCTGCAACTTTGCTAAATTTATTTATTGTCTCTAGAAGTTTTTTACTTGATTCTCTAGGATTCTCCAAGTATTTCATCTGCGAAGAGTGATAGCTTAGTCTCTTCTTTGCCTATTTTGATTCCTTTGATTTCTTTTTCTTCTCTAATTGCTACTGCTAACATTTCTAGTACCAGATTGAATAAGAGAGGTGACAGTGGACAGCTGTGTTTCACCCCTGAACTTATTGGAAATGCTTCTAGTTTATCCCTATTGCATATAATACTTGTTGATGGCTTTAAGTAGATGCTCCCTATTATTCTAGGGAAAACTCCATTTATTCCTATGCTTTCTAGTGTTTTTAATAGAAATGGATGTTGTACTTTGTCAAAGGCTTTTTCTGCACCTATTGAAATAATCATACGGTTACTGCTAGTTTTATTGTTGATACGATCAATGATGATTTTCCTAATACTTAAATATCCTTGCATTCCTGGTATAAATCCAACCTGGTCAAAATGTATTATTCTTGTTATCAGTTGCTCTAGTTTTTTTTGTTAATACTTTATTTAAGATTTTTGCATCTATATTCATGAGGGACATTGGTCTATAATTTCCTTTCTCTGTTTTGTCTCTCCCTGATTTAGGTATCAGTACCATATTTGTGTCATAAAAAGAATTTTGTAGGACTCCTTCCTCACCAATTTCCCCAAATAGTTTGTAGAGTACTGGGATCAATTGATCTTTAAATGTTTGATAGAATTCACTAGTAAATCCATCTGGCCCTGGGGATTTTTTCCTAAGGAGTTCTCTGAAAGCTTGTTGAATTTCTTTTTCTGAGATGGGGTTCTGTAAGTAATTTACTTCCTCTTCAGTTAGTTTGGGCAACTTATATTTTTGTAAATATTCATCCAGTTCACTAAGATGGTTAAATTTATGTGCATACAATTGGGCAAAATAATTCCTAATTATTATTTTAACTTCATCTTCATTGAAGGTACATTCACCCTTTTCATTTTTGAGACTCAGAATTTGGTTTTCTTCTTTTTTTTTATCATATTGACTAAGGGTCTATCAATTTTATTGTTTTTTTTTCATAAAACCAAATCTTAGTTTTATTTATAAGTTCAATAGTTTTCTTACTTTCAATTTTATTAATCTCTCCTTTGATTTTCATTATTTCTAGTTTAGTATTTAATTGGGGATTTTCAATTTGTTCATTTTTTAGCTTTTTCAATTTCATGCCTAATTCATTGACCTCCATTTTCTCTAATTTTTTCATGTATGCATTCATGGATATAAAACTTCCCCTAAGTACTGCCTTTGCTGCATTCCAAAGTTTTGGTATGTTGTCTCATTATTGTCACTCTCCTGAATGAAGTTAATGATTGTTTCTATAATTTCTTGTTTAACCCACTCATTCTTTAGGATTATTTAGTTTCCAATTAGTTTTTTGCCTATCTTTCCATGGCCCTTTATTGCATATAATTTTTATGGCGTCATGATCTGAGAATGATGCATTTAATATTTCTGCCTTTCTGCACTGAATTGTGAGGTTTTTATGCCCTAGTATATGGTCTATTTTTGTGTATGTGCCATGTACTGCTGAGAAGAAGGTATATTCCTTTTTATCCCCATTCAGTTTTGTCCAGAGATCTATCATGTCTAGCCTCTCTAAAATTCTATTTGCCTCCTTAACTTCTTTCTTGTTTATTTTGAGGTTAGATTTATCAAGTTCAGAGAGGGGAAAATTGAGGTCCCCCACTAGTATTTGTTTTGCTATTTCCTCCTCTTATTCCCTTGACTTTTCATCTAGGAATTTGGATAGTATACTGCTTGGTGCATATATGTTAAGTAATGATACTGCTTCATTCTCAATGGTGCCTTTTAGCAGCATGTAGTTTCCTTCCTTATCTCTTTTAATTTGATCTATTTTAGCTTTTGCTTTATCTGAGATAAGGATTGCTACCCCCCTTTTTTTTTTACTTTCACTGAGGCATAATATATTCTACTCCATCCTTTTACCTTTATCCTGTATGTATCCCCTTGTTTCAAATGTGTTTCTTGTAGACAGCATATTGTAAGACTGTGGTTTCTAATCCATTCTGCTACCTGCCTCTGTTTTATGGGAGAGTTCATCCCATTCACATTCACAGTTATGATTACTATTTGTGACTTACCCTCTATCTTATTCACACCCATTTATATCTTTATGTCTTCCTTTTCCCTTCCCCTCCTTAAGAATTTTTCTTTTGAACACCACCTTCAGTATTCCCTCGCTGTGTTCCCCCCTCCTTATCTACCCTTTCCCCTTGCTACTCTTTTCCTCCTTACTATCTTCCCCTTCTTACACCCCTCCCCCCTTGTCCCTCCTACTACCTGTAGGGCACAATAGATTTTTATTCTTACAGAGTATGTTATTCCCTCCTTGAACCCAAACCAATGCTAGTAAATTTCATACATTGCTACTCTCCCTCCCTCTTTTCCCTCTAGTGTTGTGAGTTTTTGTGTCTTTTCATGTTAGAATCTAAACTTAGCAGTTTGTATTGATCCCTCTTTAAATCAGAACCAATGAGAGTAACGATCATATGATGCTCATCTCCTTCCTTCCCACCCATCCATTTTAGTATGTTTTTATGCCTCTTCTTGTGGCATAATTACCATCTTCTGCCTCTACCTTTCTTTTTCTCCCGTTACAATCCCTTTATTTCCCTTAATAGTTTTTTTAATCTTCAGATTAGTTCACTTATACTCACATCCTCTTTCTGTGTACAACCCTATTAAGTGTCACAATACTTATACAAATTTCAGTATTGACAGGTATCTGCTTCTCATAAAGGAATGTAAACAGTTTGCTCTTATTAAGTCCCAAGTTATGTGCATGTCTGAGCATCTGTGTGTGTACGTGTATGTGTGAGTGTATGTTTTCCTTGTTTACCATTTTATGTCTTTCTTGGGTCTTGTAAGTGGAGATCGAATTTTCCATTGAGCTCAGTCTTTTTCATAAGGCAAGTCTGGAAGTCCTTCATTTCATTAAATGACCATTTCCTTGCCTGAAAAAATATGCTCAGTCTTGCCAGGTAGTTCATCCTTGGTTGCAGTCCTAGCTCTTTTGCTTTATGAAATATCACATTCCATTCCCTCTGATCTTTTGATGTAGCAGCTGCTAAATCCTGGGTAATCCTGACTGTAGTTGCACGATATTTGAATTGTTTCTTTTTGGCTGCATTCAGTATTTTCTCCTTGACTTTGTAGCTCTCAAATTTGGCTGCTATGTTTCTTGGAGTTTTCAATTTGAGATCTCTTTCAGGAGGAGATCGGTGAATTCTTTCAATAAACATTTCTCCTTCTGATTCTAGAACCTCAGGACAGTTTTCTTTGACAATCTCTTGGAGGATGCTGTCCAGGCTGATTTTTTTATCATGGCTTTCTGGTAGGTCAATAATTCTTAGGTAATCTCTCCTGGATCTCTTTTCCATGTCAGTAGGTTTTTGAGTGAGATATTTTGCACTTTTTTCTTATTTTACAATCTTTATGTTTTGTTTGACTGACTCTTGTTGCATCATAGAGTCCTTAGCTTCAATTTGTCTGATTCTAATTCTTAGTGAATTATTTTCCTCCATTAGTTTTTGGATCTCCTTTTCATTTGTTCAGTTTTCATTTTTAGGGGGGTATTTTCTCTGGTTAGATTTTGGACCTCCTGTCCTAGTTCTCCAATTTAAATTTTTAAAGATTTGTTTTCTTCAGTGAGATTTTTTTTTTCCAATTTGGTCACTGTTCACTTAAATTTATCTCTACCTCTCTAATTTTGTTTTTAAAATTTCTTTTGAGATCCTCCAAGAATGCTCTTTGGGCTTGAGACCAATTCACATTTCCTTCTGTGGTCTCCAGTGTGAGTATAGAGTCCACGTTGCCGTCTGAATTTGGTTGTTCTTGCTCAGTATAAAAAGATTTGATGATCCTAGCCTTTGCAGTTTCCTTCTTCCCCACTGTGGATACCTATGTCCTGTATTTTTAGAGTGGATATCTGCTTCTGGGGTGCTGAAGTACTGAAGTATTCTCAGGCTGGGAGGTAGGGGTTTGGTTGTTAACTTTGTGAGTAGACTGAGGCCAAGGCCCAGACTCACAATGATTCCCCTGAGTTACTCTGAGGCTTAGAGTAACCTATGGGAGCAGGGTGGTCTGGCTCTTTCAGGTTCCCACCTCTGTGTCTCTGGTCTACAGCTCAGGCAGGCTCAGTAGCTGGAGGCCAAAGGCCGGGCTGCAGTCTGCTGATTGGCCAGGTGGTACTAAAGTGTACCTGGGCTTTTGTTGTTAGGTCTTGCTGGCTCCACCCTCCTTGGCTTAGACTCAGTACTGTGTCCCTTCCCTTTTCCTCAGTGACAACTATGCCTGAGGCTGTTTCCACTAATTCAAGATTTTACTCTGGGTGCGGCATTTAACTCTGGACTTTTCTGGGTCAGGGAGGGGCAATCAGAGCCACTAAACTTTATTTTTCCATCTTGGATTCTGGAAGTTTGGGTATATAATTTTAAACATTCAGGTTGCCCCAGGAAAAGCTGATGACCCTGCTGCGGGCCCTGATTTTTTTCCTACCTGGACTGATGATCCTCTGTCCTGTGGTGAGACAACTGCAAATCCCTCTGGCTGGGTGAGTCTGTTGGCTGGCTGGGGCTTCTTCTTAGTCTGCCATACTCCCCTCAGATCCACATTGGTGTGGCTCCTGTGTGCTCCACTTTCTCCTTGTCCAGACCTGAGAAGGCACTTTTCTGGGCTGGGAATCTGCCACTCTCCATCTCCCAATGGGCTCTGTCACTCTTAAATCTGTTCAAATTCACTTGTTAGCTTTTAGCAACAGAATTGTTGGAGGACCTTGGAAAAGCTACTGCTTCCTTTCCGCCATCTTAGCTCTGCCTCCCCTAATTTATTTTTTAAGGTATTATTTTCTTCAACATTTTTTGGTCTCCTTTAGCAAACTATTGATTTGTTTTTCATGATTTTCTTGCATCACTCTCATTTTTCTTCCCAAGTTTTCCTCTACTACCTTAATTTTCAAAATCCTTTTTCAGTTTTTCCATGATCTGAGACTTGGAGGCCCTGGATATAGGAGCTTTAACTTCGTTATCTTCTTTGAAGTGTATGTTTTGATCTTCCTTGTTACTGAAGTTTCTACAGTCTGAGTTGGTTCCACTGTTTGTTCATTTTCCCAGCCAATTATTTGACTTTTCAACTCTTTATTAAAGTAGGGCTCTACTTTCAGTTTGGAGGGCATGGTATCCTAAGCTTCAAGGGTTTTGTGTATCTGTTGTCAGACATACTTCTAGGGATATGTAAGTTTTAAGTTCTTCCAAGGTGGTATGATCTAAGGAGAGGTGTTTACTCCTCTCCTGGCCTGTCCTCTTGTTTGTGAGTGACCACAAGCACTCTTTTCTGCCCTGGAACTATCAGGAGGGTTTCCTCTCCACTGCTGGCACAAGCTCTGCTATTCCAGTGCTCCTCCTTACCCCAAGACTTTTACCCAGTACTTTGACCCAGATCCAAGTATAGGCCCTGCCTCAGAGAGGCAGGAGAAAGCAAAGAGACCCTTGTAACGTCCTTCTGATCAGTTGTTCAATTCCCATACTGTGTGTGTGCTGAGAGCTCTGGAAGCAGTCCCTTCCAGGGCCACTGCCACTGCCACTGCCACCACCTCCACTGGTGGGGCTTTGCTGAGGCCAATGCTAGATTGTGCTCTTCACTTACCCAGATCCAACAGACCTTTCCTACTGACCTTCTAAGTTGTCTTTGGCCTTTGTGGGTTGAGAAGTCTGGAAATCACTACAGCTATCTGCGTTTCAGTCCCCTGAGGCCTACTCTGGGTTTGCTGGGGACTGGTTTGTGCCAGTATGGCCTAGACTGGACTGTGTTCCTCTCCCAGTCTGGTGCAAAAGACCTTTCCTATTGACTTTCCAGATCATCTTGGGCTGGAAAAGTGTTTCACTCTGTATTTGCATGGGTTCTGCTGTTTTAGAATGTTTAGAGTAATTTTTTTAACAGGTATTTGTAGGGGTTTGGGGGAAAGCTCAAGTGAGTCCCTGTCTTTATACCACTCTCTTGGCTCCACTTTCTCTCACATGTGATCTTGGACAAGTCACTTAACCTACCTTGTCCTCAGTTTCTTCTTTGGGGAATGAGGGGGTTGGACAATGTGGGCTGTGAAGTCTCCTTCAATTAATGAAATAAGGGAGAAAACAGATGTATGAGTGAAAACTTCTCAGTTTGGGATTGTTAACTTCCCTTTTCCTCCTCCATTGCTGCTGTCAATCACTTTGATTTTCCTTCCTCTGCTTTCCTGCCTTGGTGGGTCCCTCCTCCCAGGACCTTTCCCCGCTTTTCTTACTGTTCCACTTAGGGAAGAATTTGGTGAAGTCTGCCTCTCAACCAGGGAGAGAGGAGACATTTGGGGGTGGAGAGCTTGACTACATTAGGGTATAACTTCTTGCACTGTCTTTTGTAACACGGCTCTTCCTCATGATGAGTCATGGAGAAGACCACCCTCTTCTTCCGGGGAAGAGAATAAACTCCTGTTTTTATCCTAAGAGATCTCTGTATTTATTTTATTTTATTTTATTTTATTTTATTTTATTTTATTTTATTTTATTTTATTTTATTTTACTAAATTAAGAATGAGGGCTATTTTTCATCCCAAACACAGATTAAGAATCATGTAGAATTGCAGAAACATAGAGATTACACTCTACATTAGTGGAGGGTATGCAATATCAATGAAATCAGAGATCACAGGTTCAATTAGTCAGGAAGTCAATAAATATTTATTAGGAGCCAACTATGCACCGGGCACTGTGTTAAGTGTTGGGGATATAAGGAAAGGTAAAACATGGTCCCTGCCCTCAAGGAGCTCATAGGCTAAAAGGGGAAACAACATGCAAACAACTATGTATAAATAAAATAAATGCAGGGTAATTTAGAAATAATCAGTGGAGGGAAGGCACTAGAATGAAAGTGGACAAGAAAAAAAACTTTTTGTAGAAGATAATCCTATGGCTATCTTGCTTTTTTTGGGGGGGGGCAATTGGGATTAAGTGACTCACCCAAGGTCACACGGTTAGTTTTTGTGTGTGTGTGTGTTAAGTGTCTGAGGCCATATTTGAACTCAGGTCCTCCTGACTCTGGGCTAGTGCTCTGTTCACTGTGCCACCTAGCCGCCCTTCCTCTGGCTATCTTAAACTGATTTCCTCTTGTTTTGAATTGCTGTGGTCTTTTTGTGTCTATTTCTTCCTCTGGTTAGTGTCTAGTGAATCACATATGACTCACATGTAACGACCAAGGACCATTCTTGCTCCCTTCTGCTTTCCCCCTTTGTCCTTGAGATAACATGCTTGTGATATTATTAAAATTAAGTTATTTAATTTAAATATAACATGAGTCTCCTTCTCCAACCTCGGAGTTTCCACACTTTGCTCAGATTCACTGTAGCAGAAGGGAAAATTTTAGTATGGGCCCCAATTCAGTGCATCTCTACACAAAGATCAGGCAAATTCCCATAATTAAAAAAAAGTGTTAAATTGAATCACAATAAAATGAAAACCCTTGCAATGAAATTGTTTTTAATCCTTCATAACCAATTAGAAAATAATTATTCCAACAGACCCCAGGGCCAGTAAGGAAAAGAGAACAAATCCCAAGGATACAGGGAATGGACCTTCCAAAGACACTCAAGGGAAGGACTCCTTGATTTCCTGCTGAAGCAGTTTTCCAAGCAGCCTTAAGTCTCCTAACCAGGCCTCCTGAGACAATGGAGTAGGGTTGCCTTCAATTGTTTCTGGAATAGTTCTTTGGGAATCTCCTTTCCTTCCCAGCTGTGACTGATAGTATTTACAATTCAGCTCTGTCTTGTTGCTTACTGCCTCCAACCCTGGTGCTTGCCTCAGGCTTCTTCACTGCTATCTGTTTATATTTACACTGTTTTTCCTTCCAATAAATACTTTTTTTTTTTTAGCTGTATGCTTCAGAGATACTGTTAATGCTCTTTTTGAGGACTACCCATTATTCTTTGGTTTGTCTTTTTTGCCTACTTCAAAGTTCCATCCTGGGGATAACCCAAAGGGACTCCTCAGGTCTCTTCTGTGAAACCTTAGCTTTCCAGCCAGTTCCACTTAGGTAACAGTCGAAAGAATCTCTCACAGGGGCTTCCTCTCCCCTTTGGGTAATCTTCAGTTTAGGGTTAGGGTGAACATTTGTGAGGGATAATTTATAGTGAAGTTTCCCCATTCTGAAAAATCAAATCTAGAATGGTTTCAGCATTCACTAGGCCTAAGTTTAGAGGTCACCTGACCTTCCAGGGATCTGGGGCTTAGAGCAATGGGGACCCTCCCCAGTGCCACCTCAGCACAAGATATGCCAAATAAGGAAAAGACTGCTTTCCTGACCTTTCATTGGACACTCACATGTTTCTAGGTCCTTTGTATCAGAGATAGCTCTCTCTGCTTAGGTGGCAGGCCAGCCCCCCCTACCAATGAGAGTGAAGGCCAGTTGGGGAGTTGGGTTTCTTCATTAGAAGCTTATATAACCATGGGTTTGCTTCTACCTGTTGCTCTCTCTCCCTGGCAGGTGCCATTTGAGTGACAGGGGCAGGGTCCTTTCTCATGAGAGAAAGGTGTGTCAATGAAAGGTGAATCATGACTTCTGACCTCAGATTCAGACTGAACTCTTTCTTCTCACACATCTTTCTTTAAAATTCTTAACCAACTCAGGGGTAGGCAGCATGCCTCCTTGTAATGTACATACCTTAAGCTGTGGTTTTCTGAAGCTGAACATAAGTACATTTGCCCCACTTCATCTGTTCTTTTGACAGTCATCATGCTCAGCCATGCATATGTTCTCTAAGCTTTGATGTCTCAAGGAAGGGCCAACACACTGGTGGGAGCAGGTATATATGCAGTAAGTTTTCCATTGGTGCTCCTGATATCACATTAAAAACTCTTTTGCCTCTTACATAAAGATAAAGCTAACAAAGAAATTGGAAATCCTACTGAGAAATCCTTGATTTCACTGCCTTGGGTCTGGTCATTTCCTGCCTTGGCTCTATTCATTCCAGACCTGCTGCCCACTTCCGTTCACTGCAGTGACACCTCTTGTCCAACATAACAATATGTACCTCTTTCTATCTTTGGATGGATCTCATCTCCTTGATGTTGGTATTTTTTTTCAATGGTGTCAATCAAAGGTTATTGTCTTCTTGTCCTGTGTCACTTGGGCCTGCATATCTTTCTGTAAATCACAGGAGCACAGACTTAGAACTGGTGGAGACTTCAGAAGGTAATCTGATTCCAACTTCATCATTTTACAATTGAAGACACAGGTCCCAAGAGGTTATCTGACTTGCCTAGAGTCACAGAAGTAGTAAGGAACAGAGCTAAAATTTGAACCAAGGTTTTCTGAATCCAAATTCATGCTCTTCCATGACACCACCACTTTGCTTCCATAAGGAGTTCAGATCCTCCCCAGGAGACCCAACTAATATACTTAGGGTCTTCCTTAGGTATCTTGCTATAACTTGAGTACTAGTATAGCTTGGGTGCTGTCTATTCTTCATTCATTAGCATTTATTAAGTTCCTTCTATATACCAGGCACTGACAGTTTCCAGGACTTTCTGAGTCTCTATCCCCTCATCTATAAAGTGAATCAATTGAAATAGATGATCTCTAAGGCATCTTCTAATTTACCTTGTCACAATATAAACAAATCCATCCCTTTCTTCTATCTTAATTGAAACTTCATTCTAAGTACATCCTTAATTCTCTACTCCTGTATGTGTAAGAACTAAAAGAAAGTAAAATTAATTATTTTTATATGCAACTGGGGTTATGCAATGCTTATATAATCTCACATTTTCTGCCTTTTTCTTTCTCCCACTTTCTCTCTCATTCCCCTATTTTTCTAATACGTTTTTTTCTGGATTTCTACAAATGTACTACTTCAGTCTCTCTCTCTCTCTCTCTCCCCCTCTCTCCCTAACCCCCCCATGCTATTTTGGGACTTAAAATTTTAAATGAGAGGTAATAATCTGAGGTTTCACACTGGCTTTCTCTTGGTAAATGAATATTTTAAATACAATGAAGTAGGGAGGAAATATACATATAAATTAAAACCTCATCTACTGGTTCTTTTGAATATGAATGACTGAAGTGGTACAGTTATATACAATCTCATCCTCTTACCCTCAAATGTATCATTAACATTCTAGATACATAGGGAATTGTTTCATTTACCAAAGAATGGGTTTCCCAATAGCTTACAATTTAGGAACTAAATTAAGAAAAAACCTTTTTTTTTTTTTGAAAATACGCTTTTCTTTTAGATTTTTGTCACCATAGCTTCTATTTTAAGAAAGAAGGAAAAAAGAAAGAGGAAGGAAGGAAAAACAGGAAGGAAAAAGAGAAAGGAAGAAGAAAAAGAGTCATACTAAGTAGATTTCTTAGGCTTGAGTGCCATGAATTTCAGCTTGCTCATGTGTAAAATGAAGATTAAAAAAGAAACACCTGCCTTATCTTTCTCTTAGGATTGTTTGAGGATCAAATGAGATAATGTATTTGAAAGTGCTTTGCTACCACCATTAAGCATTCAGTCAGCCATGAGCTGCTATTATTGTTGGTATCAACAAACTAAGTAGCCAGAGGCAAAGTCATTTCCCTTTTCTTTTTCTCTGACAGTTTCTGAAAATAATGCAATATCTATGCTGAGCTCAGAGGAAAAGGAAAACTACATACGGGTGCTCCTAAATCAGCTCATTCAACTTGAGTTGGCCAATTCCAAATTGACTTTTTGCTTTCTCAGCTTCTTTTGACTGTGGTAGAATTTCAATGAATCAGGGAGCACAAGTTTGAGTGAACTCTGGGCTATTAGACTTTGAATAAAAGGAAAACCTAGTCAAGTCTGAAGGAACCAAAGAGCTTAGTCTGTTTTTGACAAAAACAAAGCTGTTAACTGAGAGCCCCCATTTGCTTTTACCACCAAATATCACTGACTACTTTTTTGACTTTCTCTTTTAGCCTGCTATGGGTCTTAGGTACCATGCCTATAGGTACCAGAACACTGAAGATTAAAGCTCATCATTCCAGTGTTTTGTTTACATTTCTTTCATTCCTTAGAGCATTCTGATTTTTATAGAGCCTGGATTTTTCCCTTTGCCTTTTAGTTTTTATACTGGTCAATTTTTTTTTTCATGGTGTGTAATTTTGGAGATGCTTTTTAGTAAAAATTTGTTTTGGGATCACAAAGGAATGATAAAGAACATCTCTATCAGTCTTATGGATAGATGTTGGAGCAGCTAGGAGATTGCTCCTCTGGCAGTCATGAAATTCATGCTATAAATATATCAGGTCTGCTACAGTACCATTATTTATAACAGAGTGGGTTCAATATTTTCTGGGTCTTTATTTCATGAGGGTTTTTAAAAAAATAATTGAAGAAGCAAAAGAACCTTAACTCCCATAGCTGAATGTAAGCTCCTCAAGGTATTGCCTGTTTTGGCTTTGTCTTTCTGATTACATACAGCCTTGGTCAGCACAGTAGCAGGCATATAACAGGTATTCCATAAACGCTGGTTGCTAACTGATTAGGTGGTTCGAGGCTTGAAGCAGTCCCTCCCAGTTAAGTCATACAGTATGGTAGATCCCTCTGGGGACACCGTGCTGGGTCTACATGATGACACACATCCATTTTAAGCTTAAAGGGGAAAAAGGGGAATTGAATAACTTGATGTTTTGGTGTCCCAGGAATCTGGTCCTCTTTAGCTATGTAGCTGTGGATCTTACTCTTCATGGTTCCTTTCCCTCTTGTCACAAAATTCTCCTTTTGTTTAGATTGCATCTCTCTCATTTTGTCAATTGCTTTGTGTTGCATCCTCAATGGAAATTACTGGTCACTACATTTTTGCATGATGTTCTTTCATAGCCTAAGATTTTACTGTGTAACCTTTTGTTCTTCCAGACAAAAATAATCCCAACTCTTTTAACCTTTCCTCAGAAGGTCTGTTTCATCAATTTTTATTGCTTTCTCCTGGGCTCCCCCCAGGTTCTTTACATTATGTTCAAATTATGGGACCCTTGGTGAGACAAAGTACTTTAATAAGCGTTACCTCTTACAGTCCTATGGGAGGTAAACTGGTCCTGTCCTCAGGGGTCCACCATAATGCATTGAGATAGAGGTGAGAGACCTCTCTTTGACTTAATGCCCACACAAAGCTGCTGTTTCTTTTCCAACCAGGTTGGGACTACACATAAGAGAAGTAAGATGAGAAAGAGAGTGAGAAGATTTGAGCCCTAGTTCTAGTTCTGCCACTATGTGGCAATCTCTTAGCATCCTCAGACCTCATCTCCTTCCCTGTAATGTAGAGGTGATAATACACTCTTCTACTTCCTTTGTAGTATTATATTAGGAGGAAATGAGGTAACAGATAATAAAAACTATTTAGTGAAGTCAGAAGTGCTTAACAAATGTGTGGCAACACAGTTACCAAAGAGGGCATGACTCATAGTAATATAATAATTAATAACATAATAACAAATAATAAGTAGCCAACATTTACACAACATTTGCTATGTGCCGGGCACTGTACTAAGCATTTTACAATGATCTCATTCAGTCCTCACAACTACCCTGGGAAGCAGGTGCTGTCATTATCCCCATTTTATAGATGACGCAATTGAAGAGAAAAGAGGTTAATATCTCACCCAGGGTCACAGAGCTAGTGTCTTAAGCTTAGAGTTGAGCTCAGGAATTTTTGACTCTAGGCCCAGCACTCCATCCACTGAGCCACCTAGCTGCATTTTGTATATTGGCATCAGTAGTGCCAACGCAATATTCATTGTGCTGATGGTGACTATGAATATGCTGACATAGTGCTCAACTGCAAATTATAACAGACTCCCCATATGGAAGACAGAAGGAAAACATTTTTCAGCCTCCAGAAAATCAAATCCCAACACCAGGAAACCGAATCTATCATAGCAACACAGAAGTTACTACACCACAACACAGTGGAGAGCCACACCATCCTTTATCCTTCCCACAAACCAACACTTACAAGCCTAACTGTCTGCCTGGATGCACTCTCTCCTCCCTCTGTCTCTAGTTGCTCTGACTCTCAGCTTCCTGTGGGCTCTGCTCTGCCCTTCAGCAAACTCCCCCCACCACAGGCTCCATGTGATTACATTCAGCCTATTAGAGGGCAGGGAAAAACATTCAGATCAGAGAAGGTCTTCAAATTCCCCTGGGCTTACTAAGGGGCAGGGGAGATCTTCAAATTCCCATTCCCATTACAATACCCTTGTCCATTAATTCAATATAAATTCAATTAATTTCAATAATATTTTTAAAGTGTCTGTTGTGTGCAAGGCACTCTGTTAGGCAGTAGGGATTCAGTAACAAAAATATGTTGACTTCCCTCTTAATCATTTCAGTGATTCCTCTCTGATGCTGGTTCTTTCTTTGGTACCTGCTTCTTCTTAGGCATTCTCTTCCCACTGTTGCTCACTAAGAGAAAATCATTAGTTTTCATCCCTGCAATCTCTCCAGACACTTCAGTGCTCACAACCTGGGACCTTAATATAAGTCTGACTAATTGAGTCCACACTCTACGTGGGGAACACTAGCCCTTACTACTACTGTGTTAGGACATAAGACTGTTCCTTTCCCTTCCTGATAAAATTGTCACGTGGAGTGCTGTACCAAGGGGTCCATCAGTTGGAAGCTGCCTCTTCTCTTCCCAAGTGTGGCACCTGGTGTCATCAACTCTTCTGGCTTAGTAACCAACCAGGAATGAGTCATAACTGTCCCAAAATCTGTATCTCCTGGTTCCCACTAGAAGCAGATGGAGAAAAATGCACATAGTTTGTGGGAGAGTGGGGAAAAGGACCCCATTACTTATAGATCTGGGAGTCATCTGTGTAGAGATAACATTTGACACCACAGATGCTGATGAAATCTCCAAGAGAGATGAGAAAAATTATCTTTGGATAGAACTCTGCAGAGCATCTATTCCATAGACACTGTCTGCATTGATGGGAGAGTATGACTCAGTTATTTGGCTGGAATTGTATGTTTTGATTATTCCTGCTTTTACTTTTTATTTAGTAAATGTCATAACATGATTATTCTTGCTTTTAAGTCTTAAATATTTCACGTTTAAGAGTCAATGGTGTCATTGTGACTGTAAATGAGAAGCTCCCATCCATAATGGGAACACTATTACCCAGCACCAGTATTTTGAGAGAGATTTATAGCAAGCATAGTCATGTCTTCAGTCACCATCCAATCCTCATCCCTCCACACACCCCAGGGAAAGCCTCCTTCCCCCAACATGTCAGAAAAGATTGCAGTGAATGAGTCATCCTCAGAGGTGGGGAGTGGGGTGGGGTTCAAGTGATAACTGGAGAGTTCCAGTAGACTGGTGTGGTTGCAAGCCAAGTTGCAGGGGGTTGAGAAGATTTTCCCTAGGATGTTGACAGAGAAAGGGAGGAGAGATATAGCTTGAAGGGATACAGTGTCAAATGAAGGATTTTAAACAATGGAGTGACTTCAGCATTTTTGTAGGCAGCAGGAAAAGAGTAAATAGAGAGGTAGAGATTGAAGATGAGAGAAATAACAAATGACTAATGGGGTAAGCTCCTTGATGATATGGGAGAGATGGCATAAAGAACACAGGCAGAAAGGGGTTTGCCTAGGGCTGTAGTTCTAAAACTTTTTTGTTCCAGAACCTTTTGACATTCTTAAAAGTTATTTATGACTCCCTAACATCTTAAAAATTATTGAGGAAAACAAAAACACTTTTTTTGCTTATGTGGAATAGATAATATTTATTGATACTATATTAAAATTAAAACTGATCATTTTAAAATATATATTTATTAATGAATTTTAAAATAAACTTATTATATGCTAATAAATATTAAGAAAAATAACTATTTTCCTCAAACAAAAATTACTTATGAGTGTCATTGTTCTGCATGTTTTTTTTTTTTTTGCAAATCTCTTTAATATCTGGCATAAGAGAAGAGAGGTATACTCTCATATCTGCTTTTGCCTTCAATTTATTGTGATGTACTGTTTGGGCTGAAACATATTGTAAAAATCTGTCTTCACATAGATATGTAATCGGAAAATGGAGGAATATTTTAATACCAAATAACATTTTATTATTATTTTGAACATAGTTTTGATTTTGGGTACCTCTTGGGAGGGTCTTGAGGACTTCCAAAGGTTCACAATCCACACTTTGAGAACCACTGACTGAAATAGTAAAAGAGAAAGAGTCCTATTCCTTGAAGACAGTAGTACAGAAGGAGATGTTTGAAAGCTTAGAAAGGAATTCTGGTATGGAGAACAGAAGAGGAGAAAGCTCATGGACAATTACATTTACTTTCTCAATAGAGTTAGTAGATAAGGGCATCGGAGAGGGGTCTGTGAGAGAGAGGGTCTGAGGGACTTGAGAAAAGGAAGATTTGGAAGAGTTGAGGGAAGTGGAAAAGAATCAGTCAAAGAATAAGCAAAGTGTCATTCAGCACTAGTGAGGATCCGGTTTATATTAGGTACCATGAATTTATCATTGTCAGGACATTATATTGGAAGAAGCCATTATCTTCCAGTGGCATTTAGCAGCCTAGGATTATGACCCCAAATAGCAGTGTATCAGAATGTTGGAGTCAGAAGAGCCCTTATAGACAGTCTAATCTTCATTTAACAGTGTCAGTATGAGAGGTACCTTTGGGATGGTGGACAGAGAGCTGGCCTTGGAGCTGGGAAGGCCTGGGCTCAAATCTAGCCCCTTGACATACAAAGTCTACATGACCCTAGACAAAGTTACTAAATCTTTCAGCTTTCCAGATAAGTCTTTAAGATCATGAAGTTCCCTTCATGAGTCAAGTCCCAATCCCTACCCTTATCTAGGGATTGAATTTCTCCCTGGAAACGTAAACCTAGCAGAACCCTCACAGCTTCATCTGTAAAAAAGGGTAATACCATGCACACATTTGGTAATACCAAAACCCACATTACTGGGTCATTCTGGGGAAAGTACTATACAAACCTTCATGCACTATGTGAATGACTAATACAGAATAGGAAACTGAAGTCTAGAAAAGGGAAATGACTTGCCTAAGGCTGTGTGAACAAGACACCAGCAGAGCCAGGCTGAGAGTCTGTTTCCTGTCTGCTTATCAGGTGCTCCTTCCACTATTCAAGGCTTCTTAAACTTTCTCCACTCTCTACCCGCTTTTCATGTTTTGGCAGCTTTCAACACCATTCACAATGCAAAGTGTGTGTGCTTTGTGTTCAGAACCAAGGCTGCAGTGAAGTTGTGTGATGCAACATGGGCAAGAAAAGGCAGAAACATCTTGGATTCATTATGCATTTGATTCTGAATTAATTTTGGTCACTGAATGTTTGGAGTCCTTCTACTGTTGCCAAATTCTTCATGACCCCATATGGGGTTGCAACCCACAAATGAAGAAGCTCTGTGCTAATTCATGCCTTCTCTCCTCTTGACTTAGTCTTTTGCAGCTTTAAACAGAGCTAACACTTGTGCCCTGCTCTGTGTGTGTGTGTGTGTGTGTGTGTGTGTGTGTGTGTGCGCGTGTGAAGACCATCTTCTGTCTTTACTTTCTGAAATAAAGTTTTTTGACTTGGTATTTGCCAAATAAGGAGCCCTGATTTGGAAGGCATTTTATTACTTTCTGTAGACAACATTTTCCTACATTTAATGCTCTTAAATATTTTAAATTCACCATTAATCGAACACTACAATGGCAAGAATTAAAGTGCCTTTGGAGAGCATTTCTCACAAGCTACTGCCTGAATTTAGGCACTGAGTGAATGGGACAAATTCTGATTTATTTAAAGAACTGTGAAAATGTATTTTAACTGAAGTCATTTTGGACTGTCTCTGCTGTCCAACTGAAAAGTGCCCTCCTGCTATGTCTTTAGAGGCAAGAAGTACTAGAGAGATGAGGCAATTAACTATGCAATCAGAAAAGCCATGGAAAAAGAAGGATTAGCATCTGAGTGATAGTGGCAGGCATCTGTGCGTGCTGAGATGAGGTGTATTTCTGATGGAAGCACTGTGGTCACAAGGTATTCTAGCAGCTCACAGAGTTGGCATCTAACAACTGTGGGTATATGCTGAGATTCTTGGAATTGTATCTGGGAGATGCCTACCTGTTTTGCAGAATACATATTTTAAGAGAGAACTTCATAAACCAAAGCAGATTCAAAGAAAGGTGATCAGTTTGCCTGGAGAGGGTCTGGAAACTATGCCATACAAGATGTAATGGAAGGATCTAAGCAGGTTTAGCTTGGTGAAGAGGAAACTGAGAAAAGACATAGTAGGAAGAAAGGAGACCTGGGTTTGGATCCTACCTCTAATAGTTACTATCTGGGCACATCTCTGAGCTTCAGTTTATTCCTCTGTAAACTGAGAATACCTTTAGTACCTGCCTCAGAGAGCCATCATGGGGTAGCAGCCTGAAGGTTGGCCTTAGAATAAAAAAACCCAATTCAAATCCTTCCTTAGCCACATTGACAAGTCACTTAAAAAAGGGTTAAAAATTCCTAGGCTAAGGCCTTTTGTGAAGGTCCTGGGACCATTGACTGTGAGGGTACTATGTCCCTGACATGACAGAAAGAAATGATTACAAGCTTTTATTAAGGAAGCAGTAGTCTCTGACTTAGTGACGCAGAGTCATCGCTGTAGGCAGTATTTTAAGTACCTAAGACCTCATTTATATTACAGTCCAAATCATGGATACACATAACATACAAGCATGTATATACAAACATACAGGCAAAGCCTCCCAGGCCATCTGAGGCTCCAAATTTGATCTGTTCTTAACACTTGGCTTTCTTACTCTCCTTGGAACACACATAACTCTAGAACTGCAATAAAAGAGCCAGTTTGGAGATCACTGGCCTAGATGCCTTTTTCTAATTTTATATGTTTCTTATAGATAACCTCAGAGTAATGCTGCCTTCATGTGCAACTGCTCTACCTCAAGTTGTGATAAATACTTTTCAAACTTTAAGATTCTCAGGTCAAAATATGCAGTTTTTACTACTATATAAAGTCATGCATGATTTTCCATTTTAGTATATTTCAAATATAAGAGTGACAGATAGTTTTCTGAACAATATTAACATTTTAACAATCTTCTGAATTCTTCCTCCAATTTTTTATTTTCAGTTTTACGATCTCTAAATAGTAGTGGATATAGGATGTCAGAGTTAGTAGAGACCACAGCAGTCATCTATTTCTACCTTCCTGTTTTGTTGATGAGATGAACAAATTTATTCAAGATCACACAGAAAGTTAGTGGCAGAACAAAGACTTTGACATAGGTCTCCTGACCCATAATCTCAGGCTTTTTCCAGTTTCCCATATGGGCTACTCTAATGACTTTTTCTTTTTAGGTTTCATCCTTCTAAAGTCCTTCTCTCTCACTCCATTTGGAAGAGGAAATACAAAGTATTTTTTTCCAATGAATATTTTTCTCTCCTAATCAGCAACAGCCAGCAAATAATAGAGTGAAATTACTCTCTTATGTTTTCCCTTATTATTGTGTATGTGTTTTTAATATTCTGAAACCATCCCAACAACCTTAGGGGAGTCTCCTTGTGTGCCCTGGTGAATACCTGAAACTAATTTTCTTTCCCTTTCCTTGGACAGGAAAATAATTTATAAAATGTTTATAGTAGAAGTCTAATGTGAATATTTTAATTTAAGGCAAATTGCTCCTGTATAACCTGCTGTTTTACCTAAATTGTGGGTCAGAATGTATCACCTGCTATCACTGATATTTGAAATTCTGATTAGCAGTTTACTTTTATAGAAATTGTCCTTTAGTCCTTTTTTCAATGACTAAGCAGTGGCTCTGAAAAACAATACATTTCTTATATGATATTTTTTTCCCAATTTCAAAAAGTTCATTTTAAAAATAAAGTAATTTTTCTTTAAAATTATAAAGGTTTGCATATTCATGAAAGGAATAAAAGGTTTTAGAAATTAATTCTGGAATCTCTAAAAGAAATTTTTCAATTTTCATACTTAATGTCCTAACCAACCCTTTAGTGAAGTTGTACTCTGTTCTCTCACTGTAAAGTAGAAGGAAAAGTTTTGCATGTCCTGCCAAGACTGAAGTATTTCAAGTACGGTCCCAGTGATGGACTGTATATAGGGGGTCCCAAAGATCTTAGTGCAGTTTTAAACTATTAGAGCTAGCAAATATTTGAATTTATTATTTACAATTTAATGTTAAATATTAGAACTATTAATTGGTGCAGTGGACAGAGCATTGAGCACGGAGTCAGAAAGGCCTGAGCTCAAATTCTTCTTCAGAAACTTACTAGTTGTGTAACCCTGGGCAAGTCATTGAACCTTTTTGCCTCAATTTCCTCAACTGTAAAACTGGTATGGTAATAGCACCTATCTTCGAAAGGTTGTTGTAAAGACCAAATGAACTAATGTTTGTAAAAAGAACCTAGGACAGTGCCTGGCATGTAGCAGGGGATATATGCATTCTTATTCAATCCCTTACCCCACAAATAGGATTGACCTATGAAGTTCAGAAAGGATCCATTAGGAGGTTGGATACTAGTTGCTAATTTTTTCCCCCCTTTCCTTTTGGACTTCAAACAAGCATGAAAAAACATCTAAAGAATAGAAAGGTCTGTGCTGGTAAAGGGACTACCTAGATCTATGAAATTACAGATCCTTGAAGTGACCTAGGAAGGAAAAACCTCTTTGACGTTCAAAAACAATTGTAAAGTATTGATTCATTTTTTATGGCTGGAGCCTAACTGGGTTTTTATTTTAGGAGAGCTTAATATAAATACACAGGTGTACACAGTAACAGCTAGTTATAATGCCTGACGGCTACATTTGGGCCTAGAATTTCTTTCTTTGTTTTGAGTTTTTATTCCAAATAGAAAAAAAAAATTTTTTTTTGAGATGGAGCAGTGCCTAATTGAATCCCAGTTAGGGTAATACAGAGTGGTAAGCAAAAAAAAATAAAAACTAGAGGAAGAATCCTTTGGAAATAGATGGGTTAAGTACTCTCCAGGTTATTTTTCCACCAGGCTAAAAAAACTCCAACTTATTTTGCTTTTCTCCCACAGTATTCTTCTTAGTTTTTTTTTTTAATTAAGTACCCTATTTTCATCTCACTTTCTTCCATTATTCTGAAAGGTGAGTTTACTGGGCATATGGCACATTTTTCACAAGCTTCTTTTAGGGAACTTTAAAAAAAGAAATGAGATTTACTGAAAATCTATAGGTCAGAAGTAAGCAATAATTTTAGTCTAAAATCACTAGTAGGAGGGTCTGAGTAGCCTTGGGAAAATCTAAGTCATTACCATCATCACCACTGCCATGGCCACCATGAGGTGATGTTTATGTACTATTATAAGGTTTGCAGAGGTCTAGAGATACTTTATATCATTGGATTCTCAGAACAACTTGGTTGGTACTACTAGAATCATTACTTCCATTTTGTAGATGTAGAAAACAGATGTTAAATGAATTGTCCATCGTAATACAGTGTTGGAGGTAGGATATGGAATCAGATTAGAAAGGGGAAGAGGTGACCTAGGCCAACCCATACCTCAATAAGAATTTTATAAATGAGAAAACTGAGGACTCTAAAACTTAAGTGACTAGCCTAAGGTCACACAGGTGATAAATAGGGATAGGTTTTGAACCCATGGTCTCAGACTCCAAATTCAGCATTAGCACTCTATTTTCCCCCCTCAAAAATATCGAATTTGAAGTTATGGATATAGCTATATATATGGGCAGAAAATTTAGACTTTTAAAATAAGTGTAACTTTCTCTATTTTGCTCCCAAATTATTCCACTCACCACATCTCAGTCTGTTACAGGACTTTTAGTCCTCAATATATTTTAGTACTCAGAATCACTCAGATCAATAATGCCTAAAGTAACAGGCCTTGTTTTCAATTCTCACAAAGGAAGGCATTTAAGGGCAAAAACAATAAACCTAGGGGCAATAACATGGTGGAATAAGGGCAAGGAAAGAAGAGTTTGGGTCAAAGAAGGTAATCAGGTCTTAGTAGCTGGACAAGAAAAGACAAAACTGAGAACTGTTGTTAGTAGCGGTGATAGTGGGATCCCAGACCTTTGGTTATGCAAAGTGCAGTAGTCTTCAGGTCATGTGAAATGAGGGAAGGGAAGTCAGTGGTGGTCTTAATGAAAGACCATCTTCAAACTCAGCAATCTAGTTACTTATTGAATTGTTTTTGTTTTTAAGAATTTTTTTTTCATTCTGAACTTAATACCCAAACAAGCATTTACATATACACAAAACCATGGAAAAAAGAGGATCATATGTAAAACTGTAAATCTACCACCTATAGTTAGCTTTCCTTTGAAAATATATAATAAATTCAATTTGTAACTTTCCAAGTTGTCCTGCTTTTTTGTCTTTCTGTCCTTTCTGTTCTCTTCTGCATATCTAAAAATGCTTCAGTGATTCTTCTTTCCCCTTCCTTCCCTCCCCTAATGTCTCTCTACCTTCTCTCCTCCTTTAGAAAGAGGAAAAAATCCTTTGTAATAAATATGCACAATCAAGCAAAAGCAAAATGAAATAACAAATCCTTACACTGGGCATATAAAAACATATAAATCTTGAGTCCATTACTTCCCTTTCTGAAGATAGGTGGTATCCTTCAACGCTGGTCCGTTATTTGATCATTTTACTGATAAGAGATCTTAAGTTTTTCAAAGCGCTTGTTGTTACTGTATAGTTATTCACATACTACTTTATTCTGTATGACTTCACACAAGTCTTCTCAGGTTTCTCTGATGTCACCCTCTTGTTGTTACTTACAGCATAATGATATTCCATTTCATTCAAATACCATAATTTGTTTAGTCATTTCTCAACTCATGGGCACCCTTTCCCCTTATCTTGCAGTTCTTTGCTATAATAAAAAGGGTTGTTATAAATATTTTTGTACTTTGATCTCTTTGGGGTATAGGCCTAGTAGTGACATTGCTGGTCTAAGTGTATGCACAGCTCAGTGACTTCTAAAAGGCAAAGTTCCAGATTCCTTTTCAGAATGGCTGGGCCAAATCACAGGTCCAAGAGCAGTATGTTAGGGTACACCTAGTTCTATTAGCACCTATTATCAAACTATTATCACCTCTCCTAGCTCATGGGTAAGCTAATATCATTGTAAAATCATAGATTTAGAGCTGAAAAGGACCTTGGTGGCCACTGGGTTCAACCCTCTCATTTTACAGATGAGGAAATTGAGGCACAGAGAGGTTAAGTGATTTGCACAGGATCACACAGCTAGGAAGTGTCTGAGGAAGGCTTTAAACACATAGCTTTATAATTCCAATCCAGGGCTCTTTCCACTACCCCATGCTGCCTGTATTCAGACCCTTCATCACTGTTATACCAAGGCACCTCCATGATGCAAGGGAGAGGTCAGGTTCTCTTTCACAAATATTAGACAGTTTTCCCATACTCAATGTCAAAAGCAAGGAAACTCTGAGGACTGGCCTATGAAGCTGGCATGTGTCATAGTTTCCAGAAGTTTCTTGAAAAAAAAAAGCAGGAAGTATGTCTATTCTCTAGTCTTAGGCAGGAGCTGGAGGCAAAGGATGCTAGGTCCCCAAATACCATATCATTTAGAATGTTAAGTTCTTTTATTTCAAGAGATATTCCAAACCTCAAGCCCATCCCAACCAAGCCAGTATTTACATGTTTTGTCAATATATTCAAGAACTAATGTGTTCCCTGGCGAACTTAACTTGGGAGATATTGCTCTAGATAATTCTAATCTGAATCTACCACAATGGGGTTACCATGGGAAGGGGTGGGGGTAAGGGGGCAGAGGATCTGCTTTGCAAATGGCCCTGTGTTATGGCTGAGGACACCCAAAGGGTTGATACTATCTCATCTTGTAGGCTTATTCCGCTAAAGGTAATTAGTAGGACATTTCACTATCCCCCTAAAGGTTATCAGTGTTAAATAACTTTCACTGGGATTACCAAGACTTTATCTGCTCCAAATACTAAAAGTAATTTCTTCTCCATCTTCTCTCAGTTAAGATCTTATACCTCACCTAGGTCAATTACCTGTCTCCATCACTCTTTTGCCTTTTTTTTTGAGGAGGGAAGGCAAGGCAATTGGGGTTCAGTGACTTGTCCAAGGTCACACAGCAAGTGTGTCAAGTCTCTGAGGTCACATTTGAATTCAGGTCTTCCTGACTTCAGGGATAGTGCTCTATTCACTGTACCACCTAGCTGCTCCTCTTTTCTGTTTTTATGTAATTCTTCCAACTTATCAAGGCCTTTTGAATTTCAAAACTACACATCTATTATTATTTCCACCAGATAATCTGCCTTATCTAATTTTGTGTTTTCAGAGCTAGTAATATTTCAAAATGAGTCAGTAAGCACTTCTTTAACATCAGAACTCACCCAAGTACAATAAAAGGGTTTTACCTCCTCTGAGATCAAGTAGCATAAAACATCTTTCAGAGAAACTTCAAGTTTAATTATAATATTTAACAGGAAATTATAGGTCCATATTTGGGACAATAATATGACAAAGTGTCCATCTCTCCAAATTCTACCTATATTTTAATGATACCATATTTCCCTATAGACAGAAGTATGTGCTAGATATTGAATTCAAAGATAACTCAAATTGAATTCAAAGATAATTCAAAGGTTTAGATACATTTGTTTCATATGGCACATGGAAACATCTGAGGGATTTAGTTCATTACAAATTCAGTATGAATCTATAGTGTGATGTGGTTCAATACTAAGGATGTGGTAATTGGAGGGAAGATCTTAGTTCAAACCCAAGCTCTGCTATTTGATTGCCTATGGGACCTTGAACAAGTCACCTCCCTGTACCTCAGTTTCTCCATATGCAATATGGGGGGTTGGACTAGATGGCCTCTGGGATCCCTTAGAGCCCTAGGTCTACGATCCTACGTGGCTACCAAAACAAGCAAGATGATCTTAAGCTGCTTTAATACAAATAGAACACCCAGGCAAGGTGACAGTAGTCCTCCTGTCCTCTATCCTGGCCAGACCATATTTGGAATATTGTGGACAGTTTTGGGTGCCATAATATAAGTCTGACATTCACAACTGTCATTATATTCAGAGGAGAAAGGGCTATATGAAGAAGTACTAGAGAACACAAGGTTGGTAATCTCACATTGGGGTAAGGAGGCATGAAGACTGTGGTCTTCAACTATTTGAAAGGCTGTCAGGCACAACTTGGTAAAACAGATTTATTCTGTATGGCTCTGGAGGGTAGCACTAGCACTAGGGGATGGAATTTACAGTGAAGCTTTATATAAGGAAAGAAATTCCTAATAATTAAAGTTGTCCAAAGATGGAATTGGCTGTCTTATAAGACAGTGAGTTTCCCATCTCTGGAAGTGTTCAAGCAGAAGCTGAACAGACACTTGGCAGGATGTTACTGAGGGGCTATCTGTACTAGGTATTGGGTTGGACCGTATTACTTCAAATAACCCTTCCAACTTTAAGACCATGATTTTGTAGATAAGAGATAGGAACTAGACCCATGCTTTCCTTGGAATAGAGCGTTCCTGTGCAAGTAAACTCTCCCTGCCATGCAGATTGACACTTGCCCTGAAACCAACAGTTTTAGAGCATTGCCTAGAGCACTGGAGAGGTAGAATGAGGTGCCCTGATGACAGAGATAGTGTCAGAGGAGAGACTTGAACTAAGGTCTCCTGGCTCTGAAGCCGGTGCTCTACACACCCAAACTATACTGCCTCTTTCTGGTTCTATAGGTCTCAACCTTTCCTGCTCCTAGTCCTTAACCTCCTTCCTTCTCTTCTTCCTTTTTCATGGTTCTTTTGTCTACTTTGGTTTTCCTTCTTCTTTCTCCTTACTCCTTTCTCCTCCCTTTTCCTTCCTCCTATTCCCCCTAACAACATTTCCACTCACAAAGGCTGAGAGCAAATGAATAAAGGAATGAATGAAAAATAGTTTCTTTAGCATTTATCATGTGCAAAGTACTATGATAAATGCTGGGGATACAAATAGAAAAGTGAAGTAGTCCCTAATCTCAAGAAGATCACCTTCTAATGAGGGAGACAATATGTGTCTGTGTTTGTATGAGTTTGTGTATATATATACACACAAGTATACATACAAACATATGTTGATTCCCTCATTAGACTGTGAGCTCTTTGAGATTAGGTATGATCTTGTTTATTTATATCCTCAGCACTTATTATAGTACTTTGCACATGATAAACACTAAATATGTACACACATATTATAGACTATATATAAATTGTTACATATATAATCCATAAAAGTCTATGTTACATATGTATGTATGTATGAGTTTATATATATGTCACAAATATATGTGTTTATACAAAGAAGTTTCAGATGCAAGTCAGATGTAAAGGTCCAGTGGTCCTTAGAGTGCAGCAATCTGTTGAAGGTAATACATTTTCTTTAATGTCTTTTCCATTGTTAAGACCATATCTGTTTCTGATATTGAATCAAAGTAAAGTAATTGACCATATGATGTGAATCACCAATATGCTTAGCTTTACCAAGAAATGCTCCTAAAAGGGGCACTTTAAAACTCAAATGATTCCCTAAGAGATGGTGTGTGAGTCAGATGTTTTTAAGCAGAAAGTCCTAGGAGCTCTTTGCTTACTTCAGACAGCTACTTCCAAACTAGCAGATAAAAAAAATACACAGTCTGCTTTGTTTGGTATTATTTGCCTTTTCTCACATTTTCAAATGGTTCAGCACCCCAAGGAAAACTGGAATGCTGTGGGAAATTTTTTTAAAATTCAAATTTTTTTTGATTCTTCTGTACTTGACTAACTTCATTAATCACAGGCACTGACATATTCAGGAGAACAGAAAAACAGGACTGAACATGAAACAAATCTCTATGTTTTTTATAGCATACATCTTTAAAAGATGTAAGATATGCATGTTCAGGGGCAGCTAAGGGGTACATAAATAGAGCACCTGCCCTGGAGTCAGGAGGACCTGAGTTCAAATGTGGTCTCAGACACTTGACATACTTATTAGCTGTGTGACTTTGGGCAAGTCACTTAATCCCAAATGTCCTCCAAAAAGCAAAAAAAAAGATATGCAGGTTCACGTGGGTTATCTAAATAAACAGAAATGGTTCTCAGGTGGCATGGATAGATATCTTTGCTAGTTGATCTAACCTTCTCCAAGAAATCTAGCAATTTCTACCTTGAGGAGGAGAGGAGAAGTGGGTGCTTGTTCCTTCCAGAAGGAATTTATAGTTGACTGTTTTTCTTGGATGTTGCTGGTCTAGGCATGCACTTTTAGGCATTCAAACCACTTCTCTGGTCACTTTTAAGGAGGTGAGTAGTCAGAAGCTTGGAGAGGGCAGCTAGGTAGCATAGTGTATGTAGTATCCAGCTTGGAATCAGGAAGAGTACTCTTTGTGAATTCAAATCTGGCCTCAGACACTTACTACTGTGTGACCCTAGGCAAGTCACTTAACCCTGTTTACTTCAGTTTCCTCATTTGTAAAATGATCTGGAGAAGGAAATTCACCATTTCAAGATTGATGACCAGAATTTATTTTGTGTTTGTACTCAATGATTTCTATTCTAGTTCTAAGAAGATTTAGAAACGTGGTTCATAACTATCTGAAATGTTGGTTTTTTTGGGGGAGACTGGACCTATGATTTCATCAGTATAGGAAATGTCCATTGTTAGAGAGAATGCCCTCTCCCACTGCAGATTTGCAACTTCTTGACAACTTCTACTCCCAATCTTAAACTCAGCTCTTCCTGAATCTAAGATTAGTTCTCTGAATTGGTAACTAAAATGAAGAATGTGTCAGCTAATCAGGTTTGCTAGATCTTGGTTAATGAATGCATCTTATAGCAGCTGTCATTCTATAAATGGATTTCTTACCTATTAGATGGCACCTAATTTGAAAAAAAAAGATACCCTGTCATTCAAATAATGGCTCAGGCTACAAATACTCAGATCAGATGTTGATAGGAGATCCTGCTCCTATGTCATAAATTCAATACTCTTATGAATTCAATTCAACACTCTTATGAATCTAGCTGGTAATGATCCCTAACTTGCATGTTGAATTCAAGCACAACAGGGATGGAATCAGAGAATGAATGATGGAGAGGAAAGGAACCCCTGAGATCATTTAGTTCAACTTTCTCTCATTTTACAGATGGTAAAATTGGGGCCCAAGGAGGGGAGATGATGTGCTCAAGTCCACAGAGACAGTTAGTGATAGAGCTGGAGGAAGAAGCCAGGCCTTCGGCTCATGGCCAGAGCTTATTGTCCTCTACCATGGCACCTACTGTAAAGATGAGAGAGAGTTACATACTCAGAGGTTTCCTGGGACAAGGATATTGAGACAAATTCCTTGTCAGCTGCTTTCTTCTCTTTCTCCACCAAAGAGCATGGTCAGAGTCAGTCAGTCAGTTAATGGGCATTTATTTAACACTGAGCTAAGTGTTGGGTACACAAAGAAAGGCAAAAACAGTCCTTGCTTTCAAGGAGCTCAAGTCTAATGAGGAAGACAACACAGGAACAACTATATACAAACAAGATGTGTGTGTGTATGTGTGTGTGCATTTGTGTGTGTGTATACACACACATATATCTTAAAAAAAAGAGGGAAGGTCTGCCCAAAGTCAAATGGCTACTGTTTGAAGCTAGATTTGAACTCAAGTCTTCTGACTCTAGGCCATAATGATAATGAAAATAATGATCACAATAAACTTTATATAAGCCTTTCATTTGACCTTAGCAATAGCTTTATGATAGAGTTTTCTCTGTCTTTCTCTTCCTAGTATACATATCTGTATATCTATATATGGTATCTATTTGAAAATCATATGTAACACACATATGGTATCTATATGTGATGTATATGTCACAGACCATAGATATTTATATGTTATATCCAATATTTATGTATATGTACTTTACAGGCAGACTGCATATGTTAAAAAAAAATTAGGTAAAAAACCTATACATGGGTAGCTAGGTGGTGCAGTGAATAGAGCACCAACCCTGGAGTCAGGAGGACCTGAGTTCAAATCCGACCTTGGACACTTAACACTTACTAGCTGTGGGACTTTGGGCCAGCCACTTAATCCTAACTGCCCTGCTTTCCCCCTCCAAAAAGCAAAACAAAAAAAAAACAAGAACCCCCCCCAACTGTACATACATACATACATATATATATGTATATATATACACACACACACACACATACATATATAAATACACACATGTATAGATAGATAGATAGATAGATAGATAGATAGATAGATAGATAGATAGATGGATGGAGAAAGAGAAAGAGAGGTAGATAGATAGATCAAGACTTTTTACAGGCTCTCCATCTAATTTTTTTTAAAGTTCTCTTTTAATGTGGTTTGTTCCTGGACACAAGAATAGAGGCATATTCACAGAAGTGGAAGAGGTTCTTGGCAATGAATGGGTTACCATTTTCAGAAATACCCTACAATACACTTATGTACCTATGCTAAAGTAAATTTCTATTAAGCCATACCTTAGTTTACATGTGCACATCTATTAGCTTCCATGAGGAAAACCAGACCCTGTATGAAGAAAATTGAGTCTAATATGCTACTGATTAGTCTTAAGATGATCTTTAATGATCTTACTTCTAGAAATGACATTTCTTATAAACTCAAGGAATTAAAAATGAATTTGGGATGAAGAATTCTCTTCACTAAAAGTAGAATTAATTTTTTAAAAAATGAACATTGCTACGAAATGCTCTGTTGAACTTATAGTTTATCATAAAAAAACTCTAGGCTTTGGAATTTGTAAGTGCTCTATAATAAATGCAAGTTCACTTTTTATGTTGAAATAACAGCATCAACTGAAGTTACATAAACATAAATTAAAACATATTATGATTACCGTGCTTACCAGCAATTCCTAATGATGTGGTCTGGGATTCTTTTGTCTGTAACCTCAGTTTGTAAAATCTCACTTGTGTTGGGGTACCTATGTATGTAACATCAGTTTGTAATAAGCCTGTGCAATTAAGTTGTAAAAATCACACTTTCCCCCAGCCATAAAGGCATTAACTATTCCTCTTCCCTTCCCCCAGCCTAAAAGTCTTTTCCCTGAGCCAGCAGTCTGCCTAGATACAGCACCTATGAATCCTTCAAATGCATTATATAAACAAACCCTTAGAGAAATGCATAGCCCCTTTGTTCTAAGTGGCCAGCAGCACCAAAAAGCCTTGAACAACATTATCAGAGAGATAACTCCCTCTCAATATGGTCTAGCTCCCAGACTTGGCAGCTCCTGAAACAATCAAGTCTATCCTCCCAATAGCCATATGGGACATATCCCCTTCATCCTTGACCAAAAAGTAACCTAGTTATGTCACAAGCCAAAAACCACCCCTCCAGATAGTCCCTCCCTCAGGGGGATGTCCCAGTGAATTATGGGCGATACAGCTGCACAGTTGATACAAAAAGTACATGTCCCTTTAAGCACTGACCACTCCCAAACTCCTCCCTAACTCCACCTTTGCCCACCTAGTTAGCATAATTAACCTTTAACTGACAGTTTTATGGTTATAAAAACTGCATCTCTAGCCCCTGCTCTTTGCAGGTTCCCTTAACCTTTTTCCTGCCTGCTGCAGAGTGTAAAACTTTATAACTCTACCTTAGATCCCTGCACTTTGCAGGTCTCCCTACTTCTGGCTGCTGCTAAGTCAACATAACAATAAACTGTGTAACTTTGCCAAAAGATAGCTTTGGTCCTGTGAAATTCTTTCCAGACAAGAACCCTCAAGGGATTCATATGAGATCCCTCAGACACCCACTTCTTCCCAACCTCTTCACTAACTTCCCTCCCTTCAAAAATATATATTTTACCATTAAAATGACATAGGGGCTGTGCCAAGATACGGCTTCACCAGGGACAGAATGCCCACTGCTCAAAATCCAATTTCCTTCAGGCAGGATGCTATAGTCTTTAGAAGGAGAAATGTTCTTCAGAGGAAAGTCACTCTTATCAGACCTTCAGATGTTTAGAATTACAGCAGAAAACAAAAGTCTACCAGTGTTGGTATCTTTTTGTGTATGTATGTGGGCACATAGTTTACGTGCATGGAAAGGGGACAAAGGCATCTCATGTTCCTCCAAGTCATGTGTCTGGTGGAATATGTAAGGGGGGAAATAGAAAAACACGTGACAAGTCAGTAACTCTTCTTAGAATATACGTTTCTATCATGTTTAAAATCTGTAGGCCACCATGTTCACAAACCTGACTGTAACCATTTTAATTGATTGACTAGTCACTTAAATTCATGCACACATAAGTATGGCAATTAGGTACTCATTCTAAAGATATGTGATAGAAGAGAGACAAATAGGGAGACAGAAGGAGGGAGGGAGAGGGGGAGAGAGAGAGGGGAAAAGGAAGGGAAGAAGGGAAGGAAGGAGAGGGGAAAGGGAGATGGGGAAAGGGAGGGAGGGAGGGAGAGAGAGAGAAAGAGAGAGAGAAAGGGGAATTCTCAGAGAGTACAAAGCAGAGGAACAATTCTCTTAGATTAAGGTTGTTTGGGGAGGATTTATTTTTAAATGGGTTTCTTCTTTTCAGTAAATTAACCACTTTGCTCTTTAAAACTTGGGGTAGGTGCTTTGCATTTCAAAACAGTGTCTTCATGGCTGCTGGGGAATGTTTTACCCCGTTATTAGGGACTGGGGAGTGTGAAGACCCAGCCCAGCAGAACATTTTATTTTGAAAATATTTATTAAGTGCCTCCTATGCACAAGGACACTGTGCTAGGGATACAGAGACAAACATAAGACAATACCTGCATTCAAGTGGCTGACATATTCTGCTAGGGTCACATAAACTGATTAAGACCATCTGGGGCCTCTAAGAAGTAAAAAAGTGAAGAGACTTTTGTCTAGTTGGACACTTAATGGATCATAGGCAAATACACCAGAGGCAGGTGGCAGCACCAGAGTGCACAGAGTGCTGGGTCTAGAGGTGAGAAGAACAGGGTTTAAATTCAGCCCAGACACTTGATAGCCATATGACCTTGGGCAAATTACTCAACCTCTGTTTGCCTCAGCTTTCTTATCTATAAAATAGGGGTAGTAACAGCACCCTGATTTACAGATAAGGAAACTGAAGCCCCAAAGTTGGGCAACTTGCCCAAGGCTGCTCAGAATAACACAGGTAGAATTTGAACCCAGGTCATCTGATAATAAACACTTAACCCTTCTCAGCAACTCATAGAATGGTTCAGTTCAATAAACAATTAGCAGTCACCCATTATATGCAAAGTACCAAGCTAGGTACTGTATGGACAAAGATTAAAAAGTGATGCAATTTCTTCAAGGAGCTTATAATCAAGTGTGTGTGTGTGTGTGTGTGTGTGTGTGTGTGTGTCTGGAGAACAGAATATAAACTGTACAAAAATAGTTATACAGATATTAGTTTGTGAGCCCACTAGGTAGCAATGTGGTTAATGATGCTGTACTTGGAGTCAGGAAGATTTGAGTTCAAATTTACCTTAGGCACTTACCAGCTTTCTGAGTCTGAACAAATCACCTAACCTCTCAGGGTCTCAATTTCCTCATCTCTAAAATGGGAATAATAATAGCATGTACTCTCAGGGTTATTGTGAGGGTTAGATGAGATCATATTTGTAAAGTACTTTGCAAACCTCAAGGTGCTTGGCTAGGTGGTGCAGGAGAGAGAGTGCAAGGCCTGAAGCCAGGAAGATCTGAATCTAAATCTGGCCTCAGACACTGCCCTGGGCAAGTCACTTAATATTGTTTGCCTCAGTTTCCTCATCTGAAAAAAAGAGCTGGAGAAGGAAATGGCAAACCATTCTAGTATCTTTGCCAAGAAAACATCAAGTAGGGTCATGAAGAGTTGGGCATGACTGAAATGACTGAGAACAAAAATAGTAATAACTATTATTATAATAGTATAATATTATATTAGTATATATAATAGTAATATTATATATTAGTAAAATAATATTTAGTATGATGTATAATAGTATAATAATATATTCACATATAACATGGCATATATACTAATATATTAGAATGGGATATATAATAGTATATTATACTAGCATAATAACTATTATTATCGTTATTTAGAAAATACTGCTAGGGAAAAAAGTGGGTTGAGTTGGCAGTGTTCTGGGGAGGGGCAGAGGGGTAGTAGGTGGCTATAGGCATGGTTTTCAGCTTCAGGATCCCAACAGTACCAAGTGGGTAGTTCAAAGTGAGTTCATCCACACCACCTCTCTTGAAACCTACTATTCTTAGAGGCTTGTGACTTATTTCTAGGCACATCTGAATTATGAATCCATAGGCCAGGTGGTCCAGTTTAATGTTACTCTCTTTTTTTTTTAATGGTGCCAACTTTAAATAGATTTTATTCTCCAGGACAAGGACTGCATTTCCTCTTGTTTATAGTACTGATAAAGTGCAATGTGCTTCACTTCTTTCCCTCTGCACACATTCAAGTATCCAGAATGCCCTGATTTACACCAGTAGCTTAAATACTACTTTTTAACTGCTACTGCCTTGGCTAAAAATTGGAGTCCTTCAGTTTTTGGAAAGCTGTGTGGAATGTTCTTTCTCTGGGTGCATTTAGTCAACCTTTTCAATAGTGGGTCTGGGAGAAGCACCTCCAGATGAGGCTGTTCCCCCATTCTACCCCCCTCCTGGAACCTACCAAATATGCCTTCTGGCATGCCCCATGTACTCTGGTACAGCTTAGTAATGACGGGGTTGCAGATCTTCTCCAATTCTTTCTTCTGATGCTAAAATTTTTCCTTCTCAACAGTCTGGTTTTTATTTAACCAGATGATTATTTCATTATATTTGTCAAGGATTTTGTTTGTCTTCATCATCAATTTTGCCTTACAATTTCTCATTCTATTTGGCAGCTTTCATGTTGAAATCGTAATATTCAAGAGAATGGGAAGACATCTTGTCTCTACTTCTCATCTTCAGCTTTGCATTTCTCAGCCTCCTGGATCATATGCTCAATGTTTCCTTTGCTTAAATGACCTTTGTTATTGGTGGTGATCTCATCATCTTGCCTGTGCTCTTATCCATAGCAGAAACTGTGAGGATGCCATTTATATCAATGTCAAATGTTATTTCAGTCTGAGGAACACCCTGGGAGTAGGAGATTCCTGTGAGCAAGCAGTTTATCCTTTATCACTCTCTGGTCTTCATACCTGAATAAACACACCAGGCTGGGAGTCGGAGTAGGTGCTAAAGGTGTGTGTCTGCTTGGTGGGACCAGTGGTATTGCATATGATCAGAAGTGACACAACTTCACCAGCAATTTCAATTCCAAGGAAAAGAGGAATGATGTCCAAAAAGCAGCAAGTCCTGCACATTCTCAGATTCGTATCCAGACAAGATGACAGCCTGGATAGTTGAACCATGGGCAACAGTTTGATCAGAATTGATACTCTTGTTGAATTCTTTACCATTGAAGACATCCTACAAAAGCTTCTGGAACTGGGAGATCCAAGTGGAACCACCCATAAAGACAATGTTATGAATCTGAGATTTATCTAGCTTGGCTTCTGTTAGGGACTTTTCCATAGGGCCCCAGTGTGCCATGTAAGAGGTTGGCATTCAGCTCTTCAAAATGGGCACAGGTGATGGAGGTACAGAAGTTGATATTTCATAGAGTGTGTCAATCTTAATACTGGCCTGGCTAATGGAGGAGATAGTACACTTTGCACATTCACAAGCTGTGCAGATGGTTCACAATCCTCTTGTTTTCATGTTTGCTTAAACTAAGTACTCCCTTCCCAAGTGGATGTCTCCAGCTGTGGACTTGATTTCAAAGATACCATCTTCAATGATAAGGATGGAGACATCAAAAGTCCCAACTCCAAGGTCAAAGATCAACATGTTTTTCTTGACCCCAACCTTTTTGTCCAAGGCATAAACAACAGTAACAGCAGTTGGCTCACTGATTATTTGCAGCACATTGAAATCAGTGATGATTCCAAAATTTTTGATGGTCTGATGTTAGGAATCATTGAAGTAGGCTGGTACTGTGACTGCAGGATTTGTGACAATCTTCGCAAGGTAAAATTCACCAATTTCTTTTATCTTGATCAAGACCATACAAGATACTTTTTCTGGATAGAAACTTTTGGTCTGCCCTTTGTACTACACTTAGACCACAGACTTACTTGCATCATTCATCACCATGAAAGACCAATGATTCATGTCTGACTGTATAATTACATCATCAAATCGGTGACCAATGAGATGTCTGGCATCAAAGACTGTGTTGGTGGGGTTCATTGCAACTTGACTCTTTGCAGCATCACTGACTAAACATTTTGTGTCAGTGAAGCTTGGGGTGGTCCTGTTTCTTTGGTCAATAGCAACAATCTCCACTTTTCCATGTTAGAAAACTCCCACACAGGAAAAAATGGTGCCAAGATCAATGCTAACTGTGGGTCCCTTTGACAAGTTCCTGGGACATCAAGGGTCATAGCTGACTGCTTTGGATCAAGAAGGGTTGCTGTTGCTGTGAGAAGCTGCCTACCTAGTTTTAAAAGCTCTGGGTCTCCAGATCAGCAGATCTGACCTTTTCCTTCTCTAGAATAAGGAATGTTTTCTCCTTCATTTGCTCTCTCTTTGTAAGCTTTTAATAAAATTTACTCACAGCTTTGCATTTCTACTGTGCAGTGGAGTTTGAAAAAGTAGAGGAATAAGTGTTTATTAATCATCTACTATGTTTTAGGAATTGTGCTAAGTGCTTTATAAATACCTCATCTGATATTCACAAGAATCCTGTGAGGTAGACAATGTTATTATCTTCATTTTACAGTTGAGGAAACTGAGGCAAACAGAGGTTAAATGACTTGTTCAGGGCCACACAGCTAGTAAGCCTCTGAGGCTGGATTTGAACTCAGGTCTTCTTAGCTCCAGGCACAGTGCTGCATTGCCTGCTCCTCCTACTTGCCTATATAGTAGGTAAATGTGATCCAGATGGGAAGCAGTAGGTAAAGCTTGGACATCTAGCTAACCAGAATGTTGGAGGGAGAAAGAAGTGATTTTGCTAGAAATTATACATGATCCTTAGATCTAAACTGTTCCTTGACCTAGAGCTGCAGGTCCCTCCTACTTTTTCTTGGCATTGCAACATTGGTGCAGTTACACTTCATTCATTCATAGATTCTTACATCTTATTTTACATAACTCTTCAGGCCCCTCTTGATTATCTAGCCCATAATTCCTTTGTCCAAAAGTGTGAGGGTGAAGTTCAGAGGTGAACGGCAGGGAATCAAGGTCAGCCTATAAAGTACTCAGGCCCCCACTCCTGAATTTCTGTTTTCCAAAGGCAGGTTACAAGTAAAGTACAAAACAGAGTGATTGGGGCAAAGGTGATGGCTGTTCAGCATATTTAATGAACATTTTAGGAGAGAAAGATCATATTTGGTTGGGAGGATAAGGGAAAGAAAGTTTCATGGAATAATAAATAATAATAATCACTAGCATTTACATAGTGCTTTCAGGTTTGCAAAATGCTTTACTAATATCTTTTTATTCTCACAACAACCCTGCAAAGTAGGTGCTATTGATATTTTTAGTCTTGTTATCTTCACTTTACAGATGAGGAAACTGAGGCAAATTAAGCTTTTGAGTGACTTTCCTAGGGTCACAAAGATGACAAGTATTCGATACAGGATTTGAAGTGAGGTCTTCCTAACTCCAAGTCAGATGCTCAATCTACCAGAGCACCTAGCTATCTCCAAGTAGGGGACATGAAGATGAGACTTGAAGGACATTAAATTAAAAATTCTTGGGCAGGAGTAATATCACCAGAAATATATATTACTTTTTATTTTTTTGCTTTTTGGAGGGGGGAAAGCAGGGCAATTGAGGTTAAGTGACTTGCCCATGGTCACATGGGTATAAGTGTTAAGTGTTAGATTTAAACTGAGGTCCTCCTGACTCCAGGGTCAGTGCTCTGTCTACTGTGGCACCTAGCTGCCTCTCAGAAATATATATTACAAAGATTATTTGTACAGCTATGTGAAGGACAGACTGGAAAGAAAAGATACTAGAAGAAGGGAGACGAGTTAGGAGGCTACTGTAGTTGTCCAAGGGAGAAGTGATGCATCTCTGAACTAAGAGAATGACAATATACGAGTGGAGAGAATGGAATCACTATGAGAGGTGCTATGAAGAAGTAGAATCAAGATCTAAGGACTGATTTGGACCTGGAGGTTGAGAAACCTGACAGCATTAAAGATGATGCCAAGGTTTTGGGTCTAGTAGGATGCACAGTGGTGGTGCCATCACTGCAATAAGGAAACGGAGCAAGGACATGAAGCTTCGCCATGGCAGTGGAGGGTGGGGACTTCCCTTCTTAGTCACAAATCTAGTTTCTGGAAGCAGCTGTTGGCTTCTTTCTTCATACTTTTCTTTTTAAGAAAATTTCTCTGGCTGTCCCCTGGCTTGGGATGCTCTCCTTTCTCTGCTCTGACTACTAATCTCCTTTAAGTCCCAACTAAAATCTCACCTTTTACAAGAAGCCTTCTCCAAACTCCCTTAATTCCAGTGCTTTCCCTCTTTTAATTATTTCCTATTTATCTTGTTTTCTTGTATATATTTCCTTGCTTTGTACATATTTGTTTGCATCTTGTCTTCTCCTTCAGATTGTAAACTTCTTGAGGGCAGAGACTGTTTTTTGCCACCATGCCCAACACACAATGGGTACTTAATAAATGTTTACTGAATTGAATTGGAGATCTTTGGAGAACCTTCTTGGGATAATGTATATGGTCTGGCCCAGCTCCCCAAAGATAGATGGACACAAGTAGGAAAGAAATGTGCATGCCTTCCTAAAGTCACAAAAGACTCAGAAGGAGAACACTACAGGAGGGAGCAGTTAGACACTTCAACCAGCAGTGGCAATGGAGGCTTAGCTGAGTTAGGTAGGTAGAAAAATAGAATGTGGAAGGACCCTTTGTAGAGTGAGGTTTTGGTTTTGGGACAAAGCTTTCTAGTTGCATTATCTCTGTAGCTTTTCTCATTGTTGCCTGTAGGTTACCAGCTCATATGTACATATCCAATTTGCAATATAAGTATTACCACTGATATGCTGTCAGGCAATGTCTGAGGGTCTTACATAATGGCTCATAAGACAATACCCCAAATGCATGCTATGAGCCACTGTATCAGCAAGCACCCTAGCATACTCAGGGTGGCTGCTAGCACAGGTTCTTAGATCTGCTTTTCTAAAGGAAAGCAACTCAAAGTGGGTTAACTTTCTTTAATCAGCTAAACATATCATTTACTTAGTTCAGGGGAAAGCACCCTGAACTCCAGAGAATACAAACAGAAGTTACAAGCACAAGTTAGAAACACAGTTACAAGCACAAGTTACAAACAGATCAGCAGATGGGCTTCTAACCATCTCACCATCACATATATTACCTATTCAAGTTACCAGAGAAGGAAGCATCAACATATGGGTTTTTCAAAGTGGTGGTAGGGTGTCATTCAACGGCTTCCCAGAGTCTCATCTAGTCAAATTACACAACTCTTCTCAAAGTGAGCCCCCAAAGAAACCTCACATCAGGGTTTATATATAGGCTTCTCCTGGGTCAGCCCTCTTGACCCACTGTCCAATTACAAAGTAACAAGGTGTGGCCATTCCCAAAAAACAAGCTTCCCGCAACAGGCTCCACGTGACCACATTCAGCCTATTAGGGGGCAGAGTAAACTTTCAAATCAGGGAACATTCTCGGAGCCACTTAAGCCTATCAGAGGGACTAGGGGCAGGAAAGAGCTTCAGATTCTCATTAGAGCCACCATGTGGAAGAAATATTGGTCTTGATCTGCTTGGCTCCAGGGGCAAAACTAGGAGTAAGCTGAAAATTTCAGAGTCAGATTTAGGCTGGATGCCAATATGCAGGCTATTGTCTCATCTTTGGGTCATCTGCAAATTTGATAAGCCAGATAACCACCACATCCAAGCCATTGGTAAAAACGCCAGAAATCAAGATTTCTTAGACATGTGAAGATGCCTTTTGCCAAGGTCAGCTTTCTATTTCCTAGAATTCCTCAGGTCAGGAATGATTTTATTTGTGGTTTAACTTGGAACAAGTAAAGGAGAAACTCACGGAGAGGTGGAAGAGGACATGGACTGTTTTTTTGGGGGGAGGGGATGGGGGAAATCGATTGGGAGATTCTTAGGGGGCTACTTCTTCAGTACATCTCTACAAGGTATGAACCCCAAACCCGCCCAAACTAGATCTCTCTGCAAGAAGGATTCAAGTGTCTTGTCCCTCCCAGAGCCAAAATTTCTAGAAATTTCCCGCTCACAGTCCAGTCTGAAGGCATTTTCCACAGGCCATTGCCACATTATAGAAGGACCAGTGCCAGAGCCCGGGTTTGAAGCCTGGCTGGTCTGATTACTTATGGTGTGACCTTGGACTAATCCTTGTTCTGTGCTTCCCTTTCCTCCTATGTAAAATGATGGAGCTGGATTAGATGGCTCCCAAGTACTGTCCAGCTCTAAACCTGAGATTTCTTCTAGCCTCTGCTCTGATCTGGGTCCCTTCTCCACAGTTAGGTTGCTGGGTGGTTGGGTGGGTAACATGGAAATGCTTCTCCCCACTTTGTTTCTGACAGGTCAGTATTATAGCTGACTGCTTTCTTCTTTTCTTTTTTCAAAATTTTTAGTTTATAAAACGCTTTATATTCATTGTAGGTTTTTTGATGCAAAATTCTCTATCCTAAGATCTGGATACCTTTTTTTTTCACTTTTTATGTATTTTAATGATCAAATTCCTCTAATTCCTGGAATATTTTGAGCTCTCTCCTTTAACTGAGTACAGATAGATAACTGGTCACTTGCCGTCCTCTCTTTGCCTACTCATAGATTACCATTACTATTTCTCAGTTACTACCAAATACTCTTGTCTTCAGGTGAAGCCTCAGTTCCCTTTAGCTTTCTGTGGACCAGTATTACTAAGAATTCTGTTTCTTCCTTCTGAACACTGCTATGATATGGTCCAGAACAACCAGACAGATCTTCTCATTCTTAGCCTGTGTTACAGAGAGTGGGCCCCTACCAAAGGAGACCAAGAGAACCCAGGCAAAAGCCCTAGTATAATGTGGCCTGCTGAGTTAGGGGATGTGAGTTACCATGAGCCCTCAGAGATCAGTTCCATGGAAGAAAGACTAAAAAATACCCAGGAAGTTGGGGTGACCTGAAAAGTAGAGGGTATGCAATTTAGAAAGAATGTAGCTCAAGAAAAAGGTGAGGTTAGGAAAAACGTCAAGGACATATTATCTTGTTCTTTTCTGAGTTCTCTGTGTGGAATTCACTTGAGTTATAATGTCATTTCTTCTAAAAGACAGATGTGTATTTTTGTGTATACAAGACAGTTCAGTGAAGAGAACGTAAGACAAATTACTATTAGACTCAGAATTTTACAGTCACTGAAACATTTTGCTTACCTTTTAATTATTCTACAAATATATTCACTTATCTTTTTCCTTCTTGCAACTTACTGAGTTATTGAAAATGGCTGATAAAATCAACATATACTTATAAACCACCTTTTATGTGTCAGGCTAAGTTCTGAGGATATTAAAAAAAAGGCAAAAAGAGGGTCCCTGATATCAAAAAGTTCACAATTGAACTGGTGAGAAAATATGCAAACAACCCTGTGCAAACAAGATATAAAAAGGACAGAGTGAAGATCTCAGAGGAAAGGCAGTAACACTAAGAGAGTTTGGGAAAGGGTACTTTGGAAGGAAACCAAAGAAGCCCAAAGGTAGAGGCGAGGAGGGAGAGAATTCTAGGCATTGTGAACATCCAGTGAAAAGGCGTGGAATGGGAGATGTAGTGCCTTGGGTGACGAAGAAGAGGGAAAATGGGATCATTTGTGCATGTAGAGGGGTGTGGGCCACCTTATGACAGTGAAAATGAGGGAGCATGATCTCATCATGCTGGTTCCACTAGGCATTTCCACATAGCAGTCTAACTTAGGAGACTATTGGTGGTTTAAAGGTAGTTGTGACATTGTGAATAAAGAGTCAGTTTCAGAGCCCAAAAGACCTGGGTTCAAGTTCTACATCTGACACATAATGGTTGTATGATTCTGTGCAAGTCACTTAATCTCTCGGTGTATCATCAATGCAATATTCACAATGCTAACAGTAACTATAAATATGCTGATATGGTTATTAATCACAAAATGTAACAGGCCCTCTACACGGGAAACACAGCTAGAACATTTATTCAAATAACAGAAAACTGAGTCCCCAAACCAGAAAGTCAAAGCCATCACAGTAGTTATGAAGTTGGCACATATAGTTAATGTAGTAAACACTCACATTCTCAAACCTTCAAAACAGGACAGGTTACCTCAGGCAAAGATCCTCCTCTCCTCACTGCAATTGCTCAGTATCCACACAGCTTGCTCCCAGCAGCTCCAGCCCCTCCTCAGGTCCTGTCCCCGGAAGTCCTCAGCAGGAGTCCTTAGCAGAAATTCTGGTTGATTCAAAAAAAGGGAGTTTCTGCTGCACCCACAGCCATCGCTGCTGCTTCCAGTCACTACCCCACAGACTCTAGCTTGGCTCTGACTTCTTCTTGCTCCACCCCTTCCTGCTACATCAGGAAGTTCAAGGAGCATGGAAGATCTTCAAATCCCATTGCCATTATACTTAGTAATTGAGGAAACTCTCCAAGACTACAAATTTCAGAGAAGGTGTCAACCTGCATTGGAAGAGGGACTGTCTTCATTCAGGAGTTCCCTACATCAATGAAATCACAGGCTGAGTCTCTGTCTCTACACTTTCTATTCTGTAAGCAACTTGGGATCATTGCTAAATACTATAAGAATTTCCCAAATACAAACAAGCTTGAGATCTTTCTACTATTTAATCCTGGGTCTAGTTTATTACCTATCTTTAGTGGTTGTATAAGATGATAAATAATCGCATACTGCCTCACTTACCAAGATAAGGGACTCTTGCAATGGGCTGCCTGCCCAGTTGTATGTTGTAATCTGGACAATGTGAGTATTTAACCTACTTCATTTTCCCACAATGTTTTGTTAAGACTGATTTCTTTCAGATGATTATGGATTTCTTTAAGGAAGCTGTGTAATGTTCTGGGGGGTCAATGAAGTTAAGACAGTATCATTTCTAAAAGGGAGTACTTGGAGAACCTCAACGCTAATAACTGTCATCTTTCAAATGAATATTGACTAAGGCATCTTCTACGATAGTGGTGAACACTTTAGTTGGGCATAGGTCTTCTTGCTCTCTGCCTTTTTCTTTTTTTTATTTATTTTTTATTTGCTTTCTTGTTTACATTATTCATTTTCATGACATTTTTGAAGTACACATTTTCTCCCTGTCTTGCCCCTGGCCAACTCTAAAACAGCAATCCCACTGTAAAGCCCCTCCCCTGCTCTGCTCTCTTACTTTCTGGTAGTGCAGGGAGGGTCTCCCTATCCCAGCCCCTGTATATCTTAATTCCTAGTTGCAGGTATTGCAGCACTTTAAATTCTAGATTCTTTTGATTCCTCCCTTGTCACCCACCCCCAATGGAAGGACAGTCAATTCAATACAGGTTGTGGATGTGTGATTATACAGGACATCTTTATAGTGGACATATTGTGACAGTGATCATCTGTCTCTCCTTCCTATCCCTCCCCTACCCACCTTGTTCAGTTTTCTACCCTGTCCCTGTCCGTTTACTGAGGTGTGTGCTTCCAGTATCCCTCCCCCAGACCCGGCCCTCCCCTCTGTCATCCCCCCTCTCACCCCATGCCACCTACTTTCCTGTGTGGCATGATGCCCAGTTTAGAGTTTATGCCATTTCTTCCTTAAGCCAAATTCAATGAGAGTAATTGAAAGTAAAATTGTAATAGTTATCCCTTGCCTCTTCTCTATGGGATGATTAATCCCATTTTGTTTCTCCCTGTCTCCTCTCATTCTAGTCCTCTCCCACCTCAGAATTTCATCTGTTAAAATATCATCCCTTCACATTCAATTCATCCTATACCCTCCATATACACATATACACATATGCTCAGATATGTATTCCTACACATATATAGCCTCCTATATGGACCTATGTGTAAGTATACATATATATACATTTGTATTCCCTTCACCTATCCTCATGCTAAGAAAAGTTTCATAAGTTACTATTATCGTTTTTCCATACTGGCATGTGAATAATTCAAATTTGTCAAGTTCCTTATGATTTCTTTCCCATGTTTACCTTCTCATGCTTCTTGTGTTTGCTTGTCAAATTTTCTGTTTAGCTCTGTTTTTTTCAGCAAGAATGCTTGAAAGTCCTCCACCTCAAAGAATGACCATATTTTCCCCTGGAACAATATGCTCAATTTTGCTGGGTGGTTGATTCTTGGTTTTAATCCCAGCTCCCTTAACGAAATATCATATTCCAA
>CM053598.1:68744063-68785095 GCA_028646575.1 Pseudocheirus occidentalis | reverse complement strand
GCATTTGGTGTGGGAGTTCTGAGTTCTGGGCTCTCTTCCTCCTGTTCCATGCTTTGACCCTTTTTGTCCACAAAAAAGGATTCTAGAGTTTTATTGCTTTTTTATTTTTCTTCCTTTTCCTCATGTTGGCCAGTCAATTAATTGGTTGGTTTTTTTAGCTCTATGAAATTCTGCTTCCAAGGGGAAGCTCTGTTCCAAATCACTGGGGTTTTCCCAACTTGTGGAGTGATTAGGGGGGTGTTGCAAGTCCCCCCAGCTTTGGCTTGCTGAAAGTGCACCCCAGGACCAGCACCCAAGCCCACAATCCGGATCCATGCCGCTCAACACAAGAGCACTTGGCCCTGATCAATTGATTCAGCCCCCCTGCGGAGTCCGCAGGCCAGGGGCTCTGAAGCAGCCTGGTGAGGGCTGCTGCTGGTTCCAGCAGTTCCCTTCCCCACTGCTTCCTTGCCCCAGGGGCAGATTGGCTGAACTGCTTTACCACCCCCAAATTAATTTTCAAAGTTTCACTTTCACTAACCATCTCTGACCGGGATTTTAAGATCCCCTTAGGTAGGTGCTTTAGATTTTCTTTGAAGTATACTCAAGCTGTGGCTTGGGAGGCCCACTCCTCCTGGCCGCCTTGGGGCCTGGCCTGGCCATGGCTGTGGTTTTCGGCTGGGCTGGTCTCTGTTCCTGTGCGAGCTGTCCCTCTCCCATCCCCATTCCTCATGCCTTGGCCGATGTGGAGGTTCTGGAGGCTGTAGAACCTCTGAAAACTGGCTGTGGCGCGGCTCAGCTCAGCTCAGCCCAGCTCTTTCCCACCGCCCTGGGCTTGGCCACAGTCTCGGCTTCAAGCTGTTCCAGCCTTCGCTCCCGGCCACTCCCGGTCGCTGCGATGAAGCCCCTGCTGCCGAGCTGCCTTCAGCAAGAGATGTGTTCTCTGTATTTTTGTGAGTCTGAAAGCCCTAGACTTTGTCTGGGCTCATAATTTTATGGGTGTGTAAGGTGGCGGTGTGGGAGCTGTGGGACCTTGCTGCTTCTATGCCGCCATCTTGGCTCCCTGCCTTTCTTGATTTTGACATTTCTTCAGATTTCAAAAGACTATTATTAAGTAACTCATTGTGTATGTACTTCCCAGAGAAATATCCTTTGCTTCTTCAACCAATTTTTATTGATTCAATTCATTTCAACAAATGTCAGTTCTAAGCTTAATGAAAATTAAGGTAGAGTCACAAAAACTTACAGAGGAGAGAGTAAATGTAAGAGAGAGCAGTCAACAATGCCAGGTGCTATAGAGAGGTCAAGAAGAATAAGTATTAAGCAAAAACATTTATAAATTAAGAACTATGGAGAGAGTAGGTTCCATACTACTTGAGTAGGAAATGAGGTTTGAAGCCTGCTTGCAAGGGGACGAAAAGAGGAGAGGAAGTGTTGATAACAGATTCACCTACCTTTTTTCTGGGACTTTGTGAAAAGTGAGAAGATAATTTGAAAGGATAAGTATAGATTTGCTATTGACAGGTGAGGAGATAATACAAGTAACTGACATATATTTAGACTTAGGATTTATAAGGCCCTTTATATACACTACCCCTTTGAGATAAGACAGAGACAAAACTCTCCAACCTTAGCTCCAGGATATGTAGGTGTACTTTTGAGGCTTTAAGCTCAAGTCCACATATTAAATTTCTGGAACATTTTGATTTCCTCTCTTATTTACTTAGCAGTTATGGAGGAGAGCCAGTCACTCATTGTCATTGCTGACCCATCTGTTAGCTGAAGATTATTTTTCAGTTTGCTGCCCACTGCTCTTATTAAGTTCTCAGTTCCCTGTAGCCTGGTGTACATCTGCGTGATTGAAATTTTTCTGTTTCTTCCTGTGAACTCTGTTATGATCTAGGTCAGATAAACCAGGCTAATCTTTAGGCACTCAGTCTGCGATAAAAAGGATGGCTCTATGTAGGCCCCTTCCTTGGGAGACAAGGTTTTGGCTGCCAGAATAAAAATCTCATATGATATAGTCTGTTGAAATAGGCAATGTGAGTTATCCAGTTATGATTCCAGATGTCATCAGCTTGATAGGCTTTTTACAGACAGTTGAAGAATGTCCAGATATTTCACTAGATTCAGGGCTTCTTAATCTGAGGACTGTGAACTTGTTTTAAAAATATTTTTACAACTATATTTTAACAAAATTTATTTTGAAAGCCTATGTGTTGTATTTTATTTTATGCATTTAAAAACATGATTCTGAAAAGGGGTGAATAGGTTCAACAGACTGCTAAGGGGGTCCATTACATAAAAAGGTTAGGCTTCTCTAATAATGAGCAAAGGTTGGCAAACTACAGCCATGGATCAAATCCGCCATCACTTGTATTGTTAGCCAGAGGAGCTAAGAATGCTTTTAAAACAGGTTGAAGCAGGACTGGCAGGAACCTTTGGCCCCTGGTAATTTGCTGACCTCTGCAGAGGAAACCAAAAGTGATCTGAAGAGTACAGGGAACACAGAGCATAAGGGAACCATTTCAACAAAAAGTTGAACATGAACAACAAAAAGACATGAGGCTCTTGTGGTTATTCATTGTTCAGTTTTCACAGAGGACCAATGACATCATATGGTGAACGAAACAGAACTTCACAAAGTCATCAGCCTCACTCTCTCTTCCAGAGTCGTCAAAGTCCAATCACAGGACAAGAATCAAGGTAACTGGTGATGGCTGGGATGCAGTGCGTGACCTTGGGATCCTCAATGTCTGACCAAGCTCTAAGCACTCCACAGTGCCTGCTTCAGCTGCCTTCAAATGCACTGGAACAAAATGTTACCATCTGACCATTCCACTAGGAAAAGTCTTCACATGCTTGGGGTAGATGCCTCCTAGCTCACTGACAAGTTTGAGGCCTGTAGGTTACCTTCAACCTGGTTTAACCCATCTGTCAAGAAGGTTTTACCAGGGTGTGGTCACTGCATGCTACAGCTTCCTGGAGCCACAGGTGAAAGTTGGATGAACCAGAAGTGGATGAACAGCCCCAAAAGGGGATGGGCAAGCCCCCACAACAGAGATGCTAGTCTTCTCTGAACTCCCACACACCCTTAATGGATCTACTATTATTTCTTTTTTCTGGATCTTTTTGTGGAATTCACTTAAATAGAAAGTAGGGGTATGCTGTTTACTGCTTAATAAAATGGGATCTCTGGGGAAAAGAGATTCACAGAACACTTTTTAAAGTTTAAATTTCATGATTAACATTTTTCTTCATTACTTTCTTAAGTCTAGACATCGAAAAAAACTCCCAATAAATCAAGCCCTAATTTGTTTGTTGCTGTTCAGTAGTTTTTAGTAATTTCTGACTCTTCATGACCCCATTTGGAGTTTTCTTGGTAAAGATACTGAAGTGGTTTGCCATTTCCTTCTCCAGCTCATTTTATAGATGAGGTAACTGAGGTAAACAGAGTTAAGTGACTTGCCCAGGGTCACACAGCTAGTAAGTGTCTGAGGCCACATATGAACTCAGGTCTTCCTGACTCCAGGCCTGGTATGCTATCCACTGCACCACCTAGCTGAGGCTGATTTGTAGTCTTTGCTTATTTCTGAGATGTAAATGTTCACACTGAAAATTTAACAATCTGGCCTCAGGAACCCTTTGGAGCTGGCTCTAGTATACTCCTGATGTACTGTTAGTGATCACTTCTTTTCAAATACCAGTCTGTATTTCTGTATATACAAGTCATTTCAGAGAAGCGAACTGAATACAAATTATCACTGAACTCAGAATTTCACAATCTGACATTTTATTCAGTGTCTAATTATTCCATGAATTGTCTCACCTAAATCCTCCTCCATAGTTAGCCAACTATCAAGATGGTTGATAAAGCAAAGGTCAGGGAGTGACTTTGGTGTCATTTATAGACTCAATGGAGTTTTTCTGAAAGTCTCTGCAAGTCTCCAGGTGCCACTACTCTTGTGGAGTTTATGAAAAGGTATTGGCAGAAAGCCTAATTTTATTAATGGAGTCTACTAGAAGGCTCTAGGCAGAAGGGAGTAAACAAAATCCTTCTTTTATTCATATGGTCCATTCAACGAATGCTGATTAAGCATCTAGTTTGCCTTGGGTTGGATGAAGGGCATGTATTTAAGTAGTTTACATTAGTCAGGCAGGTTCCTAGAGGCAAAGGAGCCCAAGGTTTTTTATGTATTTATTTCTGCAAAGACATACAATGCAACTGTTAGAAGAAAAAGCTTTCTTTGATCCCTTCCATTTTTAGGATGGGGAAATCAACTTATCATTTATGAGACTGGTATTAATACTACCAGTATTTATTTTATATGCATTTGTTAACACCCAAATTTTGAATGTTAGGTAAAATAATTAACAATAAATTAGTAACGCTCTTAGTATTGCTAATAACAGTGATAGCTGAGGTGGTTTACACTGGGACTTAGTATTTATTTCCCATTCTTTCCACCACATATCCATTCCCTTTTTTCTACATTAAAAATACAAAAAACATATGGCATGATTCAAAGAAACTCCTGCTTTATGCAGTCCTGTCCTACAGGTCAGTGAATGGAGTAGCCTGAACTTTCTGAACAAAAACTAAACAACTTCATACCCATGAATGCTCTTTTTGTTGTTTTAGGAAAGTAGACTGATAACTATGGTAAATCCTCAAGAGGAAGAAAGAATGAGAAACCTAGGACATAAAGACCCATCCTGCTGGTAAACTGTGGGAAAGATGACCCCTCAAATATCAGGAAACTATCACAGGGGATGGTTCCAGGGACTTTTCTCAGCATCAGATCTGTAATAGTATGACCATTTATGGTTCTAGGAATGAAAACGACATGGCAAATCTTCGAGGAAAAGGTACCAGAAAACTGGACCATGAAGAGTTTGTACCTTGGCAAGACTAAGAAAAGGATATCACTCAGGAGTCTGAAAGAGTAGAATAGAGCACAATTGTTTTAAGGAAGCAAAGACCCATCTGCAAACCAGGAAAACTTGAGGAAAAATTAATATTCAAGAATAATTTTTCCATGGAAAAAAGCTAAGGACTCTCTTAGATCAATATTTGTCTGATTTGGAAGAACAAAATTCTCCATAGTGTAACAGTGAAGCAATTTGCCCAAATGGTTAGCTGAAAGGTTTCATAGAAAGTGTAAGAAAACTTTGATTTGGAAATCGCATTGTTACCCACCAGAAAAATCTGATGGGAGAACAACTCCAAAATGTTCCATGTATAGGCACTGTTCAGTTTTGTTTTTGAGAAAACCTCTTCATGTGCATCAAAGAATCCACACACAAAAAAAAATCCCATACATGTGATAAGCATGGCAAAAAACTCACTTGGAAAACACATGTCCAGATTCATGAGAGAGTCTATATGGGAGAGAAGCCTTATGCATGTGATCAGGGTGGTAAATAGTTTACTTAGAGGGAATAGCTCAATGTTCCTCAGAGAGTCCACACAGGAAGAGATCACATGCATGCAATCAGTATAGAAGAGGATTCAGTGACCTCTCAGGTTTTAGTAGACAATGGAGCATACACTTTATGTTTATCAGAGAATTCACACAGAGCAGATACCCAATAAATATGAGGAGTGTGGGAGAGGATTCAAGCAATGACCATATTTTTATAAGCATCTGAGGAGCCACACTGAAGGGAAATTCTATATATGTGATTAGAGTGAGAAAGGATCTAGGCAGTCTGCACTTTTTTGTAGTATTGACCACACACACACACACACATATATGATGTTTGTATTATGAATTTTGGTTTGTCCTACAAGACAAATTTGGTGAAAAAGTTTTCCTTGTCCAGCAAAGCGTATATAAACCAGGTTACTTATAAACTGAGGTTCTACTGTATATCAAGACCATTTCCACTCAATGATAAATTTCCCCAAGAGCCTCCTGGCTAGGTGGTAGAGTAGATAGGATGCTATATCTGAGTTCAAATCCTGCCTCAAATACTGAGCGATTGAGAAAATTACTTGACCTTTATATTCCTCAGTTTCTTCATTTATAAAAGAGAGATCATAATCTTACCTATGTCCCACGATGGTTGTGAGGATCAAATAAAACATTTGTAAAGTGCTTTGTTACCCATTAGTGGTATATAAAAGCTATAATTATCATTAGCAACTATTTCCCAGTAGTTATGTATTTGAGTAGGTGGTATTTGATCATGGAGTACAAGTTCTTTTTTCCTTGGACTCTCAGTGAAAATCACTCCTATTGTAAATCCTTGATCAGATGTCAGATTCAAGTTTTGTAGATGTTCATATCCTCTCAATTTATATCTAATCATGGAAAACTGGATGCGATACAGATAAATGACTCTGATCTCTGATCTACCTTACACTTCACTTCATTTCAGAATTCGGTTTTTTTTTGTACTTACCAAGAGTGGACCAGGACTCCCTGTAAACCAGTGGTGTTAAACTTAAATAGAAATGGATTCCTGTGCTGCATATATATATATATTTTAGAAAACTGCAAATTAACATTTTGTTATATTTTAGTTATTCTGTTAAATATTTCCCAACTGCATTTTAATCTGGAATTTTGCAGGCCAAGAGTTTGACTTCTATAGACTACTGTTTGGGTGGTTCTGAAATTCTTGGATTTTTCCCCAGGAAAACGGCCTCTGCCGTATTCTGTTTAAGCATGCCCTGAAACTAACCCATTCCTCCAATTGGCTTCAAACTTCAAGTCAAATCTCTTCTGGATTTAGTTGATGATACATAAGAGATATCCAAAAGATGAATTATCTGGGTAGGTCTTTTGTAGACTGGTATCTGTGCGGGAGTCCTTGTGTTTATTACTCGCCCCAGTCTTTCGTGGTAAAGGATTCTTATGTATCACATCTTGAATCTGAAGTTCACCCAAGCAATCTTCCTTTGCTCCATCCTTTTCCATTCTTATTCAGCTGGGACTGTTCCTTCTTTACTTTCTTTTCATCACAGAATCAGGCTTCCTCAGTAGTAGGGAGAGGATAACTTCAATCTCTTCTAATTCATAGTCACCAGGTACAGGCTCTTTTTTATCCACCATTAATACGTTAATGAATGTTCCAAGCTCCTTTTCAGGATTCTGAGATTTTCACCTGATAAACTTGAATTCATCCTGCCTACATTTCATACTTTATGCTGATTGGCTTCGAAACTGACACTACAAGGATCTTTAAAGGTTAAAGATGTGATGATAAGACAGAAAGCATTTAGTCAGTCAGTGAATTGTCAAGCATTTTATTAAGCACCTGATCTAGGTTGTGCAGTAGATAAGGTATTGTACCCCAAGGTAGGAAGAACTTGGTTTAAATCCTGCCCCAGAAACTTCTAGTTTTATATGCCTGGGCAAGTCATGGAACCTCTGTTTGCCTCGATTTCCTGAACTACAAAATGGGCACAATAACAGCATTTACCTCCCAGGATCAAATGAGGATCAAATGAGATAATATTTATAAAGCACCTAGCTTTAGAGTGTTGTTGTTGTCCAGTTGTTTCAGTTCAGCCTGACTATGTGACCCTTTTGGGGGCTTTCTAGGCAGAGATGTTAGAGTGGTTTGTCCTTTCTTCAGCTCATTTTACAGATGAGGAAACTGAGGCAAACAGGGTTAAGTGATTTGTCCAGGGTTAGTCACACAGCTAGTAAGTATCTGAGGCCAGATTTGAACTCAGAGAGATGAGTGTACTTGACTCCAGGCCTGCCACTCTGCCCACTCTGCTACCTAGGCCTGTTCCTTTCCCCTTCCCCTATGTACCAGGCACTAGAGCTGGGGATATTAAAAAAAAGGCAAAAACAAATACACAAATGGTTCTTGCATTCAAGGATCTCATAGTCTAAATGGGAGAGACAACATTCAAAGAAATATGTACAAATAAGAAATAAACAGGATAAGCCGGGGAATAATCTAAGAGATGGCACTAAGATTAGGGACAACAGGGAAAAGCTTCTTGCAGAAAGTGAGATTTTAGCAAAGACTTGAAGAAAGCCAAGAGATAATAGGGTACAGCATTCCAGATATGGTGGATAGTGTAATAGCAACCAGTTTAGCAGATACTTAGCACTTAGTAACTTAGGGCTAAGTATTGAAGGTGTGAGCCCTGTCCACTGTTGAGAAGGTGTGAACTCTCCTGCTGACATGGAAGAAGGGTATTGCCTGAGATAGGAGGCCAGTGCTTTATATAAAGAAGAATTCTAGAGACAAAGAGACAGAATTGGGATTTCCCTGTTGGAGGAAGCAGAATTGTCCCAGCATCTGGAGCTGGGCTGCTGGACTGAAGAAGTGAGTTGGAGTTTTCTTGAGAAAGTGAGAGAGACAGAGAGACAGAGAGACAGAGAGAGAGAGAGAGAGAGAGAGAGAGAGAGAGAGAGAGAGAGAGAGAGACAGAGAGAGAGACAGAGAGAGAGAGGGAGGGAGGGAGGGAGGGAAGGAGGGAAGGAGAGAGGGAGGGAGGGAGGGAAGGAGATCGAGATTCTCTCTCAGCATCTGGAAGCTGACTGAGAACTGAGTTTTCCTGAGACCAGAATCTGGTGAAAGCCACCCAGAAGGCTGATATTACTAGGGTCAGCTGAGCTGCTGGAGGACTGAAGAAGCACGACCAAGATAAGACTTTGTTTGTTCATAGCCTGGCTGATCCTTGAGTTCCAGGCAAGAGAAGTGGTGAAGAGTTTGAGATGTGCTGGACCCTGTGAACTTTAGTGTGCGCCAGGGACTGCCCTGAGAACTGGACAAGGACCTGGGAGCTGTCTACCTCTGAGAAGTGGACTAGAACCTGGCAGCTGTCTGCTTCTGAATACAGGTGACTAGTGGATTCAGGAGGGAGCTGGGACCATGGAAGGGGATCCAGGGAATCAGAGAGACCATCCAGAGTCAAGATGAAGAAAAGGCTTCCCCTTGAATGAAACTGAGGTTTGCTGGACACCAAGGGTTAGAGGGTTTGTGTGGTTTTCTAATGACTGCATTTGTGATTAATTATATTTAGTAATTGTAAATCTAGATAAGTGACTGATTAAGTTAATGGTTGCCCCATAAGTAGAAGTTTGATTATTATATTATGAATTGATTGAATGATTAAGATAATGGTTGCCCCATGAGTGGGAGTTTGATTACTGTATTATGAATTGATTGAATGATTAAGTACTGATTACTGTATTATGAATTGATTGAATGCTTTGTTCTAAATATTGTGGCCACTGTAGTGAAAACTGTGTGGCCATTCTAATGTTAAGCTGTTATGAACACTATATTGTGACTTTGTGCGATAAGATGTAATGTTGTAAATATTATATTGTGAATGTTTGCCTTGATTTGTAATGGAATAAACAGAGTGTTCACCATACTGTGTAATCTGAACCTTAAAAGCTGTTCACAGTAGCATTCTTTTGGGAATCTACTGGTGCATGGCATTACAGATAGCCATAACAGCCATTCTGCTGAGAGGACTCATTTATTTACTACTACATTTATCAGCCCTTCTTATTTGCATTTTTATTGCCTCCCAAAAATTTTTTGGAACTATGAACTGGGCAGTTAGTATGGCTCAATATATCATTAATACAAGAGTACATTAGCTTGACGGACAAGCTAATCCATCCAAGTTCTGTTTTGCTTTAAGAGGTGCAGTTAAGATCACACAAACGATTTAAGGCTATAGTGCAAAATAAGGTTTACTGTAAGGATGTATAGAAGCAGTAAGCAACACCATCAGTCATGAACACAGATCTCTTTAGGCCCTGGTCCAAGACTCTGAGTGTCCATATACGAACCATCAGATCCCAGATTCTTGACTACTAGAGACACAATGGACTCCATCTAGAGAAAACTAATCATGAATGGTAGCAGTTGGGTCATAACTCCAAATGTAGAGTTAATCTAACACTTACTTTCAGAGAGAGATTTTTATACCAGGGACTCAGTGTGGGGTTTTTTTTGTCCCCCCCCCACTAGTTTCCATAGAGATAAAAAGTATAACTCAGTCTTTGATCCTATTCTTGAGGCTTTATCATTGTTTACCCTCTTAGCTGAGAACCTTGCTTTATATTTTAGTGAAGAAAACAAGACCATTTGCCAAGAACTCCTTTTCTTTTCTCCTTATCTCATATTGCTCAGATGCCTTCTGCCAATATTGCATTCTTCATCCTTGTCTTATATAAACAAGTAGCCCTTCTCCTTGTTAAGACAACCCCTTCTACATCTACAAGTAATACCACTGCACCCCATTTTCTGCAGCAGACTACCCCCATCATCTTGTTTGCTAATGTATTTATGCTTAATGGGAGGATCTTTTCCCTCCATTAACAGACCCATGTGACCTACGTGAGCCACATGAGTCTGTGGCGGGAAGAGCTTGCCAAGTGGGTAGATTTGGAAGGGGTAGAGTAGGAAGGGTGGAACAGAGCAGAGAGGAAATTGGTCAGAGTAGTTAGAGCTGAAGGAGAGAGAAGAAGCAGGTAGGGAGCTGTGTTTGTTTGTGGGAACACCCTAGCAGGGGGAAGACTTGGGGATGGTAGTGCCTCTTGCATTGTTATTGTATATAAATTTCTCTGTTGCTATGATGGGTTTGGCTTTCTGGTGTTAGGATTCAGTTTTTCTAGTGTTTTAACAAATGCTTTGGTTCTGTCTTCCATGTAGAGAGTCTGTTATATTTTGCAATTCAGAATCATGCTGGCATATTCATAGCTGCTGTAGGCGCTGTGGACATTGTGTAAGTGCTACACATTTCCACTTATCAGTCTTCAATCTCTCACTGTTTAGTGACTGCCTGCCTGCAAACATGCCCATATCTCCCAATTCTCCAAAAAACCACAAAACCTGACTTGATCTATCCATACCTGCTAGCTATTGTCTTATACCTCTCCTCCCTTCTGTGACTAAATTCTTTGACAAGGCCATCTATAACTGACACCTTTGCCTAGCTATCAAATTAAAGCACCGGTCTGACCATGTCACCCTTCTCCATTCAATAAACTCCAGTGATTCCTTATTACATCCAGTATCAATTATAAAATCCTCTATTTGGCATTCAAAGCTCTTTATAATCGGGTCCCTTCCTACCTGTCTAGTCTTTTTATGCCTTACTCCCCTCCATGTGCTATTTGACCCAGTGACAGTGGTTGGTTTCTGCTGTTCCTCACACAAGACACTGTATCTCGACTCTGGGCATTTTCCTTGACTGTAGCACATGCCTGGAATTCTCTCCCTCCTAATATCTATTTCCTGGATCTCCTGGCTTTCTTCCAGTCCTAGAAAAAAATCCCATCTTCTATGAAATGCTTTTCCTGATTCCCTCTATTAATGCTAGTGCTTTCCTCTATTGAGTATCTCCAATTTATCCTGCATATATCTTGCTTGTACATTGTTATTTTCTTGTTGTCTTCCCCATTAGACTGAACTCCTCACATGAGAACAGGGTCTATATTTTCCCTTTCTTTATACCCCCAGTGTTTAGTATAATGTCTGGCACATAGTAGACATTTAATATATGCTTATTAATTGACTGACAGAAAGGAAATTGAGCTAGCTGTAAAATAACTTCCAAAAGGAAAAAAAAATCCTAGTCTAGATGGATTTATAGGAACAGTCTATCAAACTTTTAAAGAACAAGTACCCCATAATATACAAATTATTCTGAATAATTAAGAAGGAAAACATTCTACTGAAATACTTTTGTAAGAGATACTGATCTCATAGTCAGATGAGGAAAAACGAGAGCAAAGAAAGAGAACTATATAGCAGTATCAATATCATTAATGAATATCAATTTTAAACATGTTAAATAAAATTTTGGCAAAAAAAACCTCAGCAATGTAGAAAAAACGATTAACTCTGTTCAAATTACATTTTTACCAGGCACAAAAAGAAAGATTAACATTAGAAACATAAATTAAGTAATTACATTAAAAGAAAGAGTACCCATAATCACATAGTTATATGAACAGATGTAGAAAAATCTTTTGATGATTTATGACCTTTAAAAATATGATTAAAATTTTAATCTACTATGTGACCTAACTGCCCCTATATTCCACATCCCTCATCCACAATTCTGCAAATAAAGGAGGAAGGTACATATTCTCAACTATTCCCCAGAGCTAAGTTTGGTATTTATAATCACTAAGCATTCAATTTTGATTTATTTTGGGTTTTTCACTTAGAATTGTTGTAGTCATTGCTAGGAGACACAGTGGATAGAGTGTTGGACCTAGAGTTAGGAGTCACTGTAAAATGAACTGGAGAAGGAACCACTTTAGTGACTGCTGAGAAAACGCCAAAATGGTTTATGGAGAGTTAAGCATGACTCAAAGGACTGAAAAACAAGTCATGGTGTATGTTGTTTTTCCTGGCTATGTTTATTTCACTTTGTATCAGTTCAAATGTATTCTGATGTGTCTCTAAATTCTCTGCATCCATTTTTTTTTTACTGCACAGTAATATTACATTAGCTTAACGTGCCACAATTTGTATCACTATTCCCTAATAAATAGGTAGTGATTTTGTTTCCAGTTGCAGTACCATGAAAAAGCGCTTCTATTAATATTTTTCTTTTACAAGAGACATTTCATGCTGTTGTATTTCTTGGGCTATAAACCTAACAGCAGAATATCTGTGTATTTAAGGTATCAAAGAAGAGTATCAGTATTTTGGGCACTTGTGAAAATCATAATTCCAAATCATTTTCCAAAATGGTTCAACCAATGCACAGCCTCATCAAAAGTGTATTATCATGCTTGTCTTCTGGAAGCCCCTTTAACAATGACTATTTCAGCCTTTTATAATCTTTGCCAATTTGTTGAGGTAAAACCCTAGAGCTGTATTTTTTGCATTTGTTTTAGTGATGTTTGTTAATAGTTTGCAATTCTTTAGAGAACATTTCTTCATATCTTTTGACTGTCATTGGAGAAATGGGTCTTATTCTTATATATTTATATTAATTCTCTATAAACTTTGGACATCAGACCCTTATCAGGGATATTTGAAGCCATTTCCTCCAATTTATAATCTGTTGCAATTGCCAGAAAATGTTTCCTTATATCAAACCTAAATCTGCCTTTCTGAAATGTCTACTCACTGTTCCTAGTTTGGCTCTCTAGAGACAATCAGAACAATTCAGATCTCGCTTCCACGTGGTCACTATTGTCTGTCAATAAAGCATTTACTGAGTTGCTACTATTTGTCAGGCACTGTGCGAAGCACTGGGGATACAAATAAAGGGAAAAGATAACCCTTGCCCTTGAGGATCTTATAATCTAATGGAGGAGACAAGCAGATATGTACAAAAAAGTTACATACAAAGATCAACAGGAAATAATTTACAGAGGGGAGGCACTAGAATTAACAGGGACTGGGACAGATTTCCTATAGGAAATAGGGTTTTAGTTGGGAGTTGAAAGAATCCAGGGAAACCAGGAGGCAGAGATGAGTAGAAGTATTACAGGCATGGTGGACAGCTAGAAAGTGCCCTGAGCTGAAAGATTGACTGTCTTATTCCTTGAATAGCAAGGTCAGCGTCAATGGACTGAAGAGTAGGTGGAGGTATGTAAGGTGCAAGTAGACTGGAATAGCGTGTTTATATATAAGTGTCCATGCACCAGAGGATTTTGTATTTGATCCTGGAAGCAATACGGAGCCACAAGAGTTTACTGAGTGAAGGGGTGATGTGGTTTGACAGGTACTTTAGGAAAATCACTTTGGCAGCTTACTGGAGGATGTGGTAGAGGAGAGACTTGTGGAAGGTCGATCAACCAGCAGACTATTGCAGTAGTCCAGCCATAAGTTGATAAAGACCTGTATCAGGGTGATGGGCAGTATCAGAGGTGAGAAGAGGGAAAAATTGAGAGCTGCTGCAAAGGTGAAATGGACAAATCTTGGTAAAAGATTGTATGTAGGAGGTGAGAGACAATGAAGAGCTGAGGATGACATCTAGGTAGTAAGTCTGGGGGACTAGGAAGATGGCGGTGCTCTTGATAGTAAAAGGGAAGTTTGGAAGGTTTGAGGGAAAGGGCAATCTATTAAATCTCCTATTCAAGTAAGGCAACCTAGTATAGTAGAAAGAGTGTAGAATTTGGAATTAAGACCCAAGTTCTGTTCTTTGTTTGGTCACTTATTCCCTGTGTGAATTTAAGTAAATAATTTAATTTCTTAATCTCTCTGGGCCTCAGCTTCCTCAGTTTTAAAATGCACAATCTGGATTAGATGATCTCCAATGTCCCTTCTAGTTTTAAATCTATGAAAAAAATGTCTGGCAACATTTATCACGTCCATGTCTTCTCCATCTTCTATTTCTGAAACTGATTTTTTGGAGCCAGTTTTAGGGCTGTAACATTGAAGTCTCTTAGCCCTTTGATCTTTCTGAATCCTGACATTGCCATGAAACTTATAAGCCATTCTTGTGTAATTTATTAACTATTCTTCCCAGTTTTGTTCTAAGTACAGACTTATTATAGGTAACTAGGTGGTGCAGTGGATAGAAAATCCTGGTCCGGAATTCAAATTTGAATTTAGGTACTTTCTAGCTATGTGACTGTTTCCCCACCTCCCCCCACTCCTCCCTTTCTTTATTTTCCTAAATTAATTTTTTCAATTAATAGTATTTTCTTCAATTACTTGTAAAGACAGTTTTCAGCATTCACTTTTATAAGATTCTGAGTTCCAAATTTTTTCTCCCTCCCTCCCTTCCCTTCTTCCTCCCCATGACAACAAGCAATCTGATATAGATTAGACATATACAATCACATTAAACATATTTCTACGTTTGTCATGTTGTAAAAGAAGAATCAGAACAAAAAGAAAAAAAAGCTACAAGAAAAAGCAAAAGAAAAAAAGTGAGAATAGTATGCTTCAATCTGCATTCAGACTCCATAGTTCTTTCTCTAGATGTGTATAACATTTTCTATCATGAATCTCTTGGAATTGTTTTTAGATTATTGTATTGTTAAGAAGAACTAAGTCTATCATAGCTGATCATTACACAATGTTGCTGTTAATATGTCCAATGTCCTCTCATTTCACTCAGCATCAATTCTTTTAAGTCTTCCCAGGATTTTCTTAAATCCACATGTTCATCATTTCTTATGGAACAATGGTATTCCATTACACACATACACCACAACTTATTTAGCCAGTTCCACTGATGGGCATCCCTTCAATTTCTAATTCTTTGCCACCACAAAAAGAGCTCCTATAAATATTTTTGTACATGGGGGAATCCTTTTCCCTTTTTCATGATATCTTTGGGATACAGACCTAGTAGTAGTATTGCTGGATTAAAGGGTATGCACATTTTTTTAGCCCTTTGGGCATAGTTCCATATTGCTCTACAGAATGACAGGATCAGTTCACAACTCCACCAACAATACATTGGTGTTCCAATATTCCCAAATCTTCTCTTATATTTGTTATTTTCCTTTTTTGTCATATTAGTCAATCTTACAGGTGTGATGTGGTACCTCAGAGTTGTTTTAATTTTAATTTCTCTAATCATTAGATTAGCTTTAGAGCATTTTTCATATTATTATAGATAGCTTTAACTTCATCATTTGAAAACTGCCTGTTCATATCCTTTGACCATTTATCAATTGGGGAATGACTTATATTCTTATAAATCTTACTCAATTCTCTATACCTTTCAGAAATGAGGCCTATATCGGAAACAGTGACTATAGAAATCATGTCCCAGATTTCCGCTTTTCTTCTAATCTTGGCTCCACTGGCTTTGTGCAAAAACCTTTTAACAAGTAATTTTTAAAAAAAGCATAGAGACTTAAAACCTATTTTTGCCCTCAAATTCTCTCCCTCCCCCTCCTAACCAACTGCCACCCACTGAGAAGGCAAGAAAAAGAAAAGGAATTGCAAATATGTATAGATATGTACAGATTTCTGCATTAGTTACGTTACTAGTATGGCTGGACAAATTAATCTCTGCTGGCCTCTCAGTTTCCTCATCAGTGGTATGGGGATAATAACAATAGCATCTACTTCCTAGGCTTGTTGTGAGGTCAATGATTTGTCCCAAACTCTAAAGCGCTACAAAAAAGCCGCCTATCACCATGCGTGGTCCTCAAGCCGACCTTCCTTCTGTCTTCTTTCTCTTCTTCCTTCTCTTTCACCCTCCTCCCCTGCCATCTCCTCCTTCCCTCCCACCTGTGGTTTCCTGAGGGAGTGTGTTCACATCCGTCTTTATAGAGGAACACACCCTACATCCCCCCGAAGTCTTGCTCCTTCCCAATTAAAAAATTTAAAAAAAAAAAAGGCACGTGCGTTTGCTTTTTACACATGCCCAGTAGTGTCCCCTCTCCCACCCTCCGCTTATTTTCCCCTCCCAGAATGCCTCGGGGCAGGTCTCGCTCCGGAAGTCCAGCTGCGTGGCTGTGAGGCCTCCTCAGCGGGTGAGGCCCGTCATCGGGGCGGTTTCCCGGGCCCAGGGAGTGGGCTTTGACGGATCCTTCCTGTTTTTCATTCATAGGCCTGGCTCTTGGGCGCTTCTCCAGGAGGTAAGTCTGAGCCCTTCCCGTCTCGGACTCCCGGGGCGCTAGTGTCGGGCCGGTGGGGGCGGGGGCGCCCACAGCAGGGGGAGTCCAGCGTTTAAGGTCAGTAGGCCACGAATCCAGAGTCTTGGGAGACCCAGGATCGGCCATGCCCATAATCCATCGACTAGTCGTCATTAAGCGGCTCCCGTGTGGCCCGCGCGGGCCTGCCCTGCGCCCCATTTTCCCCACAGTACTCTGAGGAGCTTGCGGTAGATGACCTCGCCTTCCAGGGCCCAGCAACTGGGAAAAACCCCCTGCCCTGAGGAAGGAGAGGCTTAAGCTGAGCCTTGAAGGAAGCCGAGGAAACAAGGTGAGGATCCTGAGGACTGAAGCCCGTGAGCAGTGAGGAGCTGGCCGTGGGCCCGATGGTCAGAGCGACTGGGGTGAAGGGCTCGAAAAGCGAAACAGGGTTTTATATTTGAGCCTGGAGCGTCCTCTGCGAACATTTTTCTCCAGATTTCGTCCGTCAGACTCCGAGATAATAATAGTTTTTAGAATTGGGGGGTTTATAAGCCTTTTATTTACAGTGCCTTATTTAAGGCAGAGCAGCCCCGGGGTGGAGGTGCCTGTTTGAGCCTTACTTTAAAAGCCACGCTCACCATTCCAGTTCTCGGAATATTCCGAGCCCCCTCTTGGACTAGAGTTTGAACCTTTCACGTATATCTTCAGAGCTGTAAACACTGGCTTTTACCTCTAATCCCAATGATGCTTTTCCATATGGTTGTGCTTTATAATTATTCAGATGGTTTGCTTTCTGTGGATAAGTTTCTTAGAGAAATTATTACATAGTGTTGCCCTATATTAAGAGCAAAAAGGCAAAAATAGACCCTGCCTTCACTGAGTCCCCGTACACCTAGAAGATACATACAATACAGATACAGTTGGGAGGATGCTAAGGGAAAGGAGTGGGGAGGGAGACCAGCCACTAGTGACCGCCCCCAAGTCAGGTAACCTGGGTTTAAATTCTGGCTCTTAAAGAGTCTTATCAGTGTGATTTTAAATAAATTATTTCATATCTTTAAATTTGTTTATTCATCTACAAAATTGATAGTACTTGTGTCCATTATCCATTTCACAAGGTTGTTGTGTAGTCAGTCTACTTTCTAAACTTTAAAGCACTATACAAACACAAGCTTTTATTGCTTTTACTCCCTGGCTTTTTTTTTCCCACTCACCATTGGGCTGAGAGAGCCTAATAGAGTGAAACTAATTGTTGTTGTTCACTCTTTCTTACTTTTCTGACCCAGTTCTGTCTATGGGGTTTTCTTGGCAAAGATACAGGAGTTGTTGGCCACTTTCTTCTCCAGTGGATTAAGGTAAACAGAGGTTAAGTGATTTGCCAGGGGTCACATTAGCAAAGGTCTGAGGCTGAATTTGAATTCAGGTCTTCTTGACTCCAGGCCTCGTGCTCTAGCTACTTCTAGAATACTCCAAAGTAGAATGCAGGGGGAAAATACTCATTCTATGAAAGTCATTTATTAAGCACTTACTTTGTAGGACCAGGGAGGAGGGAATACATTCTGGTGGCTTGTTTAAATCAGATAGCTACCCCTTCTTAGGGGTGACCAAGCCTCTTTTTTCTGTACCCAGTTCTGCAGAGAAAAATAAAACTGTAGGTATGAGAGCTTTTCTTAATCATCTCTCCTGCATGAATGTCTAATTCATTTGTGAATTTTACTAGCATTTTAAAAATTTGTTATTTTTAAAATTTAAATTTTAAAATTTAAATTTAATTGTAAATTGTAAAATTTAAATTTAAATGTAAATTTGAAAAATTTTTTAAAAACACCAAATTTCAATGTTTTCAGAGAATTAATAAACTCATTCTTAATACTATTATTATAATAATAGCTGATATTTATGTAGTGCTTTTAGATTTACAAAATGGTTATATTGCTCTTTAGCATTTACCTTTTTTCATTAGTAGCTGTCCACTGCTCCCATTCTTCTTATATTGAAAACAGACATAACCTAGAACAAACAAGCAGGAGTTTTTCAGAAATGGTTAGTAAATGTGGGGTAGTTCAGTATTTCTAAACAGAAATTTTCCACCATCACCTACAGTGAATTCTTTCTTTATTGTTTCAGGAGGCTAGAATGAGAACTGCACAGTGAGTTTTCCAGAAGGATTGCAGGACCTAAAACAAAATGTTACCCTCCCAGGAAGGCTGGGGAAACGTGATGCCTTAAATATCTAAAAACCAAAAGCACATGAGTAATGTTCAAGGTCTACATTCCAGAGACCTAGGTCAACATGATCTTTGCTAGTGGAAAGCTGACTATTTCCATTTCCATAAGAGAACGCTACAGGTGAGCCTGTAAGGGAAAGGATATAAAATCTTAGAACCTCAGGAATTTTGTACTTTGGTGATGTTTGGAAAAGGTTACTACTCCAGATTCAGGGAGTAAAACGTGTATGAGTGGGGCAAAGTAAACAGAAACCAATTTGCAAGCCCGGAAAACTTTGAGATAAACATAGTAATCATAAATAATTCTTCCATGGAAAGAAGTTCAGAAAAGACCCTAATTCTACTTTTGTCTGACTTTGTAGGCAAAATGCCAGCTGGAAGTCCCTTTTGAACAGAATTTCTGTGGATACATTGACTGTAAGAAAACATTGATTTCAAAATCACGTATCACCAATAAAAGAAATCCTTGGAATAATATTGCTATACATGTTCCATCTGTAGCAATTTATTTTTTTCTGGGAGAAAAACCTTTGTTCATCAGAGAGTTCACACAGGAGAGAAACTATATACGTGTGATCAGTATAGCAAAGGCTTCCTTTGGAGAACGTACCTGAAGAGTCATAAGAAGGACCACACTGGAGAGAAACTCTATAAATGTGATGAATGTGGTAAAGGCTTCATTTGGACAGCTTACCTTAGTGCTCATCAGAGAGTGCACATATGAACAACCATATTGTGATCAGTGTGGAAAAGAATTAAAAAGTTATTCAAGTTTTCATAGATATTAGAAGCTTCTCACATAGGTGAGAAACCCTGTCAGTGTGATAAATGTGGCAAAGACTTCATTCAAAAAGAATGCTTTTCTGGAAGAGAACATCTCATAGTTCATTAGAAAATCAGCACAGGAGAGAAACTCTGTAAATGTGATGAATGCAGTAAAGGCTTAATTTAAAGGGCATACCTCAGCATTCATCAGATAGCACATGGGAGAAACCCTATAAATGTGATGAATGTGGCAAAGGCTTCATTCAGAATACTTGCCATGATACTTGTTAGAGAATCCACACTGGTGAGAAACCATAGGTAAGTGATCAATGTGGAAGGAAATTCAAAGCTTACTCAGATTTTTATAGACATCAGGACTCTACACAGTGGAGAAACCCTTTCAATGTGATGAATATGGTAAAGGCTTCATTGAGAGGACTTACCTTGGATTAATCAGAGGATCCACTCAAGTGAAAAACTTTATAAGTGTAATGAATGTGGTAAAGGCTTCATTTACTCAGGTTATCTTAATTTTCATCAGAGAATCACACACATATCTGTGTGACCAATGTGAGAGAAGATTCAGCCAACAGCGACACTTTTACAGACATCAGAGTGTCCACTGAGGAGAAACTATATGCTTGTGGATCAGGGTGGCAAAAGGCTCATACAAAGAATAACCCTTAGTATCATTTAGACTTAGTGTCCCTTAGCCCAGAGGGAAATCCGTATGGGTGCCATGAATGTGTGAGAGGCAGTCCTTCCATTTTTATAGACCTTAGATAATAAACATGGAAGAAATTGTACAAACACAGGCCTTCTGACCAACGCATCCAGAAAAGAATTGACCTCACTGTTTGATGGAAAATTCACACTAAAGAAATTAGAAGAAATTCAGAAAAACTTTAGTGTTCAGATATTCGTGTTTAGAGAATGAACACATGGGAGAAACTGGTTAAATGTGGCATTTATGGAGAAAGTTTTGTCCTGAGCTCATACTTAATGCTTATAATAAAGTATATTCAGGAATAAAATCCTATATAATGCATACACTGTCTATTGTAACAATTTTATTCAATTTCTTCTTGAACAGCAAATTTTTAGTTGTTGCATTTTCATTGTTGATTGATAATAGAATGCTCATTTTTGTTTTTCTTGGCCTGTCACTGCAAAATCCCAACAAAACCCAGGTGCTGCATTGGATTTAGGTAGTTGCTATGACACTGTCTCTAGTTCTTGAACATTGGAAACGTCACAGGTCACAAGTTAGCTCTACTGTTGCTTTGATTTCAGAGCCACCCTACCTTTGTCATGTCACTTCATTTCAAAACTTACAATTTTGGGACATAAGAGGCACATTTTCAATTAATTCCAGCATATTTATTAAGGAAATTAGTTCTTACAGTTTGAAGAGAGCACAGTCAAGCCTGTGATTCTGTCTTCACAGACTTTTAACACACTTTCAAGATGGAAATACTCCTCAGCTGGCCTTGTTAAGGAGTCTGACAAAAAAAGGGGAAACGGGAACTGACAGAAGCTGAATATCTCCGTCTTAAACCTGATGGAAGAAAAATGTAATGTGGGAATATTGAGATTTTGGTTAGGGATATGCACCTCTTGTCCAATTCTTTATTTCTGCCACCATGTATTTAATTTTTTTAGAATGGCACAATTTAGTCTTATGACACATTTGTGTGTTTTTTTAATATATGCAGATTATGTTATTGGACAAAAGATCATTACAGAGTAGTTGATTATTTTCTTGAAAAAGTCAGAAGACTCTTAAAGGGGGAAGGAAAGAGCAATACTCATGTTGACGTATTATAGTTTGTGTTCTGACAATCATAGATTGATCTTGCATAGTTTTAATCCTGTTTTGATCATGGGCAGTTTTGGGTTTCAGCTTAGCAAATTCATATTCTACAGAATATAGTTCTTAGGCCTGTGGTTTGCCAGGAAATATGCTGGTATTTTCAAGGGAAGAAACTAGTGGGGGTCATCATAAACATCCTGATACCACATTTTTTTGTAGGGCCACTTATGCAGTCCTTTTTACTGTGACTGTATCTATTCTCCTGGGAAAGATTATGTGTTCAAATGTACATCTGGGAACCATTATTTTGCCTTTATTGTGACTTTCTTGGGCAGACTCAATAAGCAGCCTGCTGACAGCCTTTAGTAGTGGCTTGCTGATTCAGCAGCATATACTCCCACATCAATAATTTCTTACACCAACTTTATGTTCTAATTTAGTAAACCAACCTATTAAGAGTCTGATCTAATTTGTAATTCCAAGATCAAAACAAGGTCATAGTCAAATAGTAAAATGCGACTGTAGGGTCAGTGGGTGTCGTTTTATAGAGTCCATTGTTTACTACCACATGAGATAAACTATGTGTTATGCAGCCACTTAACTATTATGCTTCTATATTAATAATACTGGCATTTATATAGGGCTTTTTAAGGTTTGCAAAACATTTTGCATATGATGTCTCATTTGGTCCTTGAGTTATTACCCTCATTTTATAGGTGAATAAACTAGATGGACAGATAAAGGGATTTACCCAGGGTCACAGAGCTAGTATATAGCTGAAGCAGGATGTGGCCCCAGGTTTCCCTTATTCTAGTTTTAATACTCTATCCCCACACTGTTTGCCTGTTTTCTAATTTAACATTAATATCAGATATATGATTGCAAACTGCAACTTAGCATGTCAGAATTAACAGTTGCTGCATCCTTTTTATCTCTTCAGCTCTTGCTAAGGCTTTTTCCCAGTCTATAGGTCTGTCTTCATGCCTGGTAAACTACATAATCATAAAGCATTTCAAACTAAAACTCAGTGAAAGACAAAGCAATCTAAGGAAGGAGCAAAACAATTATGTTATAGGGCATGCCAGTGTTGAATTTTAAAATTATTAAATCAAGGGTAATTCCATCATTCACTCCTGTGATCTCATGTTTTATAAATTCCCCCAAAGCCCAAGTATTGTCTAATTGCATATAGGTTTCCAGGAAAGAAGTTTCAGAGTTTACCAAAGCTAATATGTCAATTTCTTAATAGAAATATCACCATGTATGACATATAACAACTGCAGTTCAGTTTTAAGACTGTTGCCCTTTCTTGACTTGCTTTTGTCCTCAATCATATTACTTGAGTGAGATCATAGAATGGCTTAGTGATGATTACATAGTTCTTCACAAATTTTCTATAGCATCATAAATTTAGAGTTGGAAGAGACTTTAGAGGTCATGGAATCTAGCACAGTCATTTTAAAGAAGAAATTCATGCCCAGAGAAGTTAAGTGATTTGTCCAGGGTCATACAACTAGTGGATGAGGTAGAATTTGAACCCAGGTCTTTTTGACCCCAGTTGCTGTATTCTGTCCCCTACATTACATTACCTCTTGCATTTTGTGGCTACCACTGTCTACCGACCAGTATTGGTAAACTTTATATTGCTAGAATGTTTATTGATAAAATCTGCCTAATACTATAAGTCTTTAGTTCTAAAAGAATCTTTGTATTTATCCAAATAATGAAGGCTTCTATCTTGCGATCTGTATTTCCTGTTGGCACTCTGTATGACTCCTGTATATGACAGAGGCTCTACAAAATTGCTATTTGTCCATCGAAAACTTTAGTCTAGCACAGCGGTTCTCAACCTGTGGGTTGTGACCCCTTTGGGGGGTCGAATGACCCTTTCACAGGGGTCACCTAAGACCATTGAAAAACACATTTCCAATGGTCTTAGGAACTAAGACACTGCTCCTCTATCTGTCTCCAGGCAAGTCTACCCACATGCAGATATGCCCACATATGAATGTTAAATTGCGGCATTAGGAAGGTTGAGAACCACTGGTCTAGCATCTTCCAAGGGACTGACCCTTAAAATAATTATTTATTTTAAACATTCTTTTTAAACTTTGAGTTCCAAATTCTCCCTCTCCCTGCTACTTCCCCACCTACGGAGAAAGCAGGCATTATGATATAAATGTGAAATCATTTAGAATATATCTATATTAGCCATATTGTTTTAAAAAAAAGCAAGAAAAACAGAAAATTACACTTAAATTTGTGCTCAGAGTTTATCATTTTTCTCTAGAAGTGAATAGTATTTTTTCATCATGAGTCCTTTGTAATTGTGTAGGATCATTGTATTAGGGTAGCCAAGTCTTTCACAGTTGATCCTGTTTGCAACACTGCTATTACTGTGCACAGTATTTTCCTAGTTTTCATTTTCCTTTGCAGCAGTTCAAATAGATCTTGCCATGTTTTTCCAAAATCACCAACCTCATCATTTCTTATAACACAATAGTACTCCATCACAATCATATGCCTCAGCTTGTTTAGATATTCCCCAGTTGATGAGCATACCCTCAATTTCCAATTCTTGGCCATCACAAAAAGAGCTGCTATAAATATTTTTACATGTAGGTCCATTTTCTTTCTCTTTTATCTCTTTGGGCTATAGACCTAGTAGTAATGGTATTGGTGCATCAAAGGTTATTCATAGTTTTATAGCCCTTTAGGCATAGTTCCAAATTGTTCTCCAGAATAGTTGGTCCAGTTTGCTGTTCCACCAACAATTGGTTGATGTGTGTTTTATTCCCTCATCGCTTTCAGCATTTGTCATTTCTGATAGGTATAAGATGATATCTCAGAGTTGTTTTAATTTGCCTTTCTCTAATCAATAGTGATTTAGAACATTTTTTTTTTCTTACCACTATAGATACCTTTTATTCTCAAAAGTGCCCATTCATATCCCTTAAGCATTTGTCAATTGAGGAATGGCTCTTGTTTTTATAAATTTGAACCCAGCTTTTCCTTATTCTGGATCTAAGATATTGGGGCAAACTTCCTTTATACTTTCTTTAACTATGTTTAGGCTCTTTGTTTGATTTTGGCTTTTATGTAGTCTAATAATTCTTAAATTATTTCTTTCCAATTTATTTTCTGAGTCAGTTGTTTTTCAGAGATATGTCATATTTTCTTCTTTTTTCATTCTTTTGACTTTGTATCAGGGCAATTGGGGTTAAGTGACTTGCCCGAGGTCACAGGGCTAGTAAGTGTTAAGTGTCTGAGTCTGGATTTGAACTCAGGTCCTCCTGACTCCAGGGCTGGTGCTGTATTCACTCCATTACCTAGCTGCCCCTGTTTTATTGTTTCTTGATGCCTCATAGAATCATTGGTTTCAGGTTGCCCAGTTCTAATTTTTAAGAATTATTTTTTTCAGTGAAATTTTTGTACCTCTTTAAAAAAATTTTGTAAATTTTTTTATTTGAAACTTTGATACAAAATAAAAGAAAAAGAAACAAATACAAAATAAGAGAAAAAGTTGCCATATGCATAGCAGAACATGAGATTAAAAATATAAAGCAATACATTTCCATTTCAAGAAAGCCTATATAATAAATACTACGCATTGTGTTCAGAGCTGTACATCTTTAGTTCCTTAGAGGTTTTATTTTGTTCTTTACTGTTCACTTTTTACTTTGTTTTTTTCCTCTTCCCCTTCTTCTTTCTCTCCCCCCCCCAATTAAGTGCAGATATGCACATACATCATATATACACACATACATATATGTATACACATACACAGAGACCTATATACACTGACACATGCATAAATATCTATAAGCATACACATATACATTCATATGCATTTATGTAAGACCATACTAATTTGAGCTGTTTCTGTGAAGGTAGATAACATCTTCATAAATTCAAGTGTTTCCATATTCTTTGGAATCCACCAACTCATTTTCTACACCACAGCAATATTCAACTTTATACTGTCTAGTTATTTTAAAAACTCTAAAACACCATGATGAATATGACTGACACATAGTATAATTTCCCTATTTTTCTCTTTTGATTAAATCTATTTTAGCCTTAACTTTGTCCATAATTATAATTGCTGCCCCTGCCCCCTTTTCCCTAACAAATTCTACTACTGATCTTTATTTTATGTTTGTGCATATTTCTTATTTCCTATCCCTCCTGACTCCTCTAATTCTATCTGCTACCTTGCCCTCCTATTACTTAATCTTCCCTCTCCAAAGATCTTCCCCCTCTCCACCACTGTCTCTTGACCTCTTCTTATCTGGATTTAGAAGACTTTTGTAACCTTCCATATAGATATATATTTGCATTTTTCTTCGAGGGTTATGTGTAGATATTTTCATATTTTTTGTCATCTTCTTAGTTTATGTCTTAGTCTTACCTATATGTTTACAACCTGATTGACTTTAGGTAAACCATTTAGCATCCCTTATCCTCAGTTTCCTCATCCGTAAAATGAGAAGGTTGGACTAAATGACCTTTAAGGATCATTCTAGGTATAAATGTATGATCCTATGCTTCAGTTTCTTTATCAGTAAAATGAGGGTTAGATTAGAAGATCCTTGAAGTCCCTTTAAGCTATATATTTATGATCTTTTGATTCTGTTCTGAGGGTGGGGTCAGACCAACCCCACCCCATTTTATCCTTAATACCTTAACTAAGTAAGAATTTTCCTCTTCATTCTGCTGCACCTTTTCACCACTGGGAACCACCTGAGGTGGAAGGAGAGACCTCATCACCTTCTTCTGCCCTGTTTTTAAAATTTTTTAAACAAGAAGTGGGATTTCATTTAAAAAATAAGTATTTTATTAAAATTTCCCAAATACATGTAAATTTTTTAACAATCATTTTTTTTTTTAAATTTAGAGTTCCAAATTTTCTCCCTTCCTTCCTCTCCCTGGTCCTTGAGAAGGTAAGCAGTTTGATATAATTTATATGTGTAAAGTCATACAAAACATTTCCCTGTTAGCCATGTTTCTGAAGAAAATAAAACTACAAAAAAACAATGAAAAAATTTTGCTGCAATCTGTATTCAGAGTCCATCAGTTCTCTCTTTGGAGGCAGATCACATTTTGCTATGGGTTCTTTGGAATTATCTTGATCGGAGTAGCTAAGTTTTTCACAGTTGATCATGCTTACAATATTGCTGTTACTGTAAACACTGTTCTTCTGGTTTTGCTAATTTTACTTTGTATGAGTTCATATAAATTTTCCCATGTTTTTCTGAAACCATCCTGCTCGTCATTTCTTATAGCACAATACGATCCCAACACGATCACATTACCATAACTTATTCAACCATTCTCCAATTGATGGGCTTCCCCTCAATTTCCAGTTCTTTTTTTTGTGTGTTGTTTTATTTTTATTTATATTTATAAATTTTATATTTTATATAAATATGTAAATTTATATAAATGTATAAATATAAATTTTATATTTATTGATAAGAATACAAACCTACTGTTATGCTGTAGAGCCCAATATAGGTTTAGATGTGAAGTCACTTAAAGACTTGCTTATTGATGGATAAGAATAAAAACACATCCTTAATGATGATATACGAGCATATTTCTGTAAGCATTTATTCTAACAGTATGCAGTATGTTGGTCTTGTTTTCTCAATACAGAATAAATTCTTAAATCAAATACCAAGTTACTTGATTATGGATTTAGAACTGGAAAGGGACTATTGAAGTCATCAAATGAGGAAAATAAAAGGCTCAGAGAGATTAACTGATTAGACTGAAGATCTGAAATCAAAAGAACAGTGAAGGTTCAGCTGGATAGAGTGCAAGCCTCAATTTTCTAGTATGTAAAATAAGGAGATATGACTAAATGATCTCCAATATCCTTTCTAGTTCCAGATCAATGATCTCACCAGTCAGATTACCCTTCTGAGTTCCCATTTTGAATTTTCACATGTTTAATGTATATTCCACTGTCACTAAAAATTGAACCTATCAAAAACAAACATTTTATCCCCCAAAACAGAGTCCCACAGACTCTTGGAGCTTTTAAGTGTTCTTAATTGAAATCTAGTGCATTTAATTTAATGTTTCCTGATTTCTATTATGGGTACCTTAATACTTTCTCACTTCAGTCATCTTTGCTCACTTTCCTTTGGCTTTTACAGCCAGTTCCCAAATACTCTATTCTCTCAATAAGTCATATGCATCCATTTCTTTTCCTAAATAGAATTTTGATCATATCACTACCCTCTTCTAAAATATTAAATGATACAAAATTACCAAAAGAATTAAGTTCAAATTCCCTAGCTTAGCAATCCAGGCAGTCTACAGTCTGACCTTAACAGACTTTTCAACAGCTTCACCCTATAAACTTTCTCTGCTGGTCCAGAACAACTTTTATATTGTCCCACAACCAAAATTTGTTCTTTCCTATCTCTGTTCATCTGATGTATAAGGCCTTAGATTTCCTACAAACGTCTTTAAGATTAAATCTCATCTCTATGGGGCCTTCCTAAACTGAAGTGATTTTCTCTAGCTCCTATAACACTGTCTAGAATACATTATTTTTTCAAGTCTATTTACCTTATCTCTATGCCCATGTTACTAGTTTTTAAGGGCATATTTTACTTATTATGCTTTTTAGCATCTAGAACAGTGCTGCTCATTTATTTAATGTCAAATATTTATTAAACATGTAGCAGGCATGTGCAAGGGACTGGAAACACAAAGACTGAAAAAATGATGTAGTTTAGAAACTCAGTTATGTAGTACTATAATGCTTATGATACTTTCCTTTTAACAACTCTGTGAAGGAGGCAATGGAAATATCAGTAACCTGAGGCTAAGGGTTAATTGCACATTAATTGTACAGAGACACTTGGCAAGTAAATGGTAAGGCCAGGACTCAACCTCAAGTTACCTGTAGTCTTCAACATTCACTTCCATAAGATGTTGAATTTAAAATTTTATTCTCTTTCCTGTCCTTTCCCTCTTCTGCAAGAATAATGTAAAGAAGAATTAGAAGGGGAGGAACCACAATAGAGAAGAACAAAACAACAAAAGAAAAGGAGAGCAAATAGTATGCTTCATCTGCATTTAGACTCCAAAGTCCTTTCTCTGGAGGTGGACGGCATTTTCCATCACGAATCTCTTGGAGTTGTCTTAGATCCTTGTGTTGCTGAGAAGAGCTAAGTCTGTCAAAGTTGATCATCATACAATGTGACTGTTGCTGTGTACAATGTTCTTCTGGCTCTTCTCTCCTCACTCGGCATCAGTTTATATAAGTCCCGGTTATTGTTAAACCTGTCTGCTCCTCATTTCTTTATAGCACAATAGTATTCCATTACATTCATATACCACAACTTGTTCATCTATTCCCCAGTTGATGAACATCCCCTCAATTTCCAATTCTTTGCGACCACAAAAGAGCTGATATAAATATTTTTTGTACATGCGTGTCCTTTTTGCATTTTTATTATCTTTTGGGGATTCAGACCTAGAAGTAATATTGCTGGGTCAAAGAGTATGCATAGTTTTTTTTATAACCCTTTGGGAATAGTTCCACGTTGTTCTACAGAATGGTTGGATCAGTTATGACTCTGCCAACAATTCATTAATGTTCCAATTTTCCCACATCTTCGCCAAACATTTATCATTTTCCAGTTTTGTCAGCCAATCTGATAGGTGTGATGTGGTACTCAGAATTGTTTTGATTTGCATTTCTCTAATCAGTAGTGATTTAGAGCATTTTTTCATATGACTATAGATAGCTTTAATTTCTTCCTCTGAAAACTGCTTGTTCATATTCTTTGACTGTCAGTTGGGAAATGACTTATATTCTTATAAATTTGACTCAGATATCTATATATTTTAGAAATGAGTCCTTTATCAAAGACTCTGGCTCTAAAAATTGTTTCCCAGCTTTCCATTCCCGTTCTAATCTTGGTTGCATTGGCTTTGTTTGTGCAGAAACTTTTCAATTTAACATGATCAAAATAATCAATTTTGCATTTCACAATGTTCTTTATCTCCTGTTTGGTCATAAATTCTTCCTTTCTCCAAAGATCTGACAGGTAAACTGTTCCTTATTCTTATTGTTTGCGTATAGTATCAGTTTTTATATCTAAATCATGTACCCACTTTGACTTTATCTTGATATAGGATGTAAGATGTTGGTTCATGCCTAGTTTCTACCATACTATTTTCCAGTTTTCCCAGCAATTTTTGTTAAATGGTGAGTTCTTATCCCAGAAGCTGGAGTCTTTGGATTTATCAAATAGTAGATTACTAAAGTCATTGACAGTTGTGTCTTGTGTACCTAACCTATTCCACTGATCCACCACTCTGTTTCTTAGTACCAAGTATTTTTGAGGCTTGCTGCTTTGTGATACAATTTAAGATCTGGTAAAGCTAGGCTGCCTTCCCTTCCATTTCTTTTCATTAATTCCTTTGGTATTCTGGAATCTTTGTTCTTCCAAATAAATTTTGTTACAGTTTTTTCTAGCTCTATAAAATAGTTTTTTGGTAGTTTGATTGCTATGACACTGAGTAAGTTCTTAGGTAGAAATGGCGTTTTTATTGTATTAGTTCAATGAGCACGAGCAACTAATGATTTTTCCAGTTATTTAGATCTGACTTTATTTGTATGAAAAGTGTTTTATAATTGTGTTCCTGTAGTTCCTGAGTTTGTTTTGGCAGGTAGACTCCCAAATTTTTTATAATGTCTACAGTAACTTAAAATGGAATTTCACTTTCTATCTCTTGCTTTTGGGCTTTGTTAGTAATATATAGAAATGCCAGTGATTAATGTGGTTTATTTTATATCGCAACTACGCTAAATTTGTTTATTATTTCAAGTAATTTTTATTTGATTCTCTAGAATTCTCTAAGTATACCATCATATCATCTATAAAGAGTGATAGTTTTGTTTCTTCTTCAGTTCTAATTCCTTCAATTAATTTTCTTCTCTTATTGCTAAAGCTAATGTTCCTAGTACAATATTGAATAGCAGTTGTGATAATGGGCATAGTTGTTTTACCCCCAGTCTTATTGGGAATGCTTCTAGCTTATTCCCACTACATATAATGCTTGCTGAGGGCTTTAGATAGATGATGCCTGTCATTTTAAGGAAGACTCCATTTATTCCTGTACTCTCTAGTATTTTTAATAGGGATGGGTGTTGTATTTTGTCAAATGCTTTTTCTATTAAGATAATCATATGATTTGTGTTAGTTTTGATAGAATTTGGTAGAATTCCTTCTTCACCTGTTTTTCCAAATAGTTTTTATAGTATTGGAATTCATTGTTCTTTAAATATTTCATAGAATTCACTTGTAAATCCATCTCACCCTGGAGATTCTTTCTTAGGGAGATCATTGACGGCTTGTTCAATTTCTTTAGTTCTGAAATGGGCTCATTTAAGTATTTTATTTTCTCTTTCATGAATCTGGGCAATTTAAATTTGTGTAGACATTTGTTTCACTAAGATTGTCAGATTTATTGGCACAGAGTTGGAAAAAGAGCTCCTGATTATTGCTTTAATTTCTTCTTCATTGTTGGTGAATTTACCCTTTTCATTTTTGATGCTGGTAATTTGGTTTTCTTCTTTCTTTTTTTAAAAATCAAATTAACCAAAGGCTTATCTATTTTATTGGTTTTTTCATAAAACCAGCTCTTAGTTTTATTTAAATACTTTTCTTAATTTCAGTTTTATTAATCTCTCCTTTGGTTTTCAGAATTTCTAATGCGGTATTTAATTTAATTTGTTCTTTTTCTAGCTTTTTTAGTTGCATGCCCAATTGATTAATCTCTTCTTTCTCCATTTTATTTATGTAAATTTTAGAGATAAAAACTTCCCCTAAGAACTGCTGTTGCTGCATCCCATAAGTTTTGGTATGTTGTCTCATTCTTGTCATTCTCTTGGATGAAATTATTGATTGTTTCTGTTATTTGCCATTTAACCCACTCATTCTTTAGGATTATATTACTTAGTTTCCATTTAATTTTTAGTCTTTCTTCCCATGGACCGTCATTATATGTAATTTTTATTGCATCATGATCTAAAAAAGATACATTTAATATTTCTGCCTTTCTGCATTGGATTGTGAAGTTTTTATGTCCTAATACATGGTCATTTTTTGTGTACCACTGAGAAAAATGTATATTCCTTTCTATCCTGATTCAGTTTTCTCCAGAGGTTAACCATACCTAACTTTCCTAAAATTCTGTTCAGCTCCTGTAACAATAATGCAATATTCACAACACCCATGGTGGTTATGAATATTCTGGTATAGTTGTGAATCACAAAATGTAGCAAACTCTCCATGTGGAGGGCAGAACCAAAGCCTTTATTCAGATACCAGAAAACCAAGTCCCAGAATCAGAAAGCCAAAGTCATTACACTAGTCGTGAAGTTGATACACATGGTTAATGCAGTGAACACCCACATTCCCAAGCCTTCACTGAAGTGGTCAGGAACTAGTTAATTAGAAATTTCATGGACTTAAGAATGAAGTAGCCAGGAAATAGTTGAGTGATATTTTGTGAAATTAGAAATCAGCAAGTTAGAAGACAATGAACCTGCCTATGGGCCAGCCTGGGGTTTGGGGACCAATCTAGGTCTTCATTTTTCTTCTCCTACATGCTCAGGTCATCATGCCCATATCCCTCTCTGCTTACCCTACAATCCCCTACCTAAAGATGTTCCTGTTATTGTTCATTCTTCTTCATGTTCTGTCATTATGCCCTGTAATCACAAACTCCCTTGCCTCAGCAACTTACTTGCACCTCCAAACAATGGGACTATATGGTATAAAAGGGTCTGAACTTCTGGATAAAGCTGCTGCTGTCTTCTTTCTAATTGGCTATGAGAGACAGCCTAGCTGCTAATTCAATTAAAGCTCCTTAAAAACTTCTAATTAGACTCTGTGGTCACTCTGTTGATACTCCCTATTTCATTTGACCATAACATCACAATAGAACAGGCTCCCTTAAGCAGGGATCCTTCTCTTACTCATGGTAGCTCCTCAGCCTGGTTCTTGGAAGTTCTTGACAAAAGTTGCAGCCTACAGGTGTTCACTGAGAGAAAATCTGACTGTTCTGCTGGTTCTCTTCCTTATATACAGTATAGCTCCTCCCCATTCTACCCCTTTCTGTTATATCAGCAACTTCCTCCCAAGGTGTTAACTACTTCTGTGTTAATTAAATAGCTTAAACAAGGTGTTAATTTGAAGTAAGGTGCTAAGTACCTGCTTACTTGCCAATACAAAGGGGCATGGAAGATCTTCAGATTCCATGAACATTACAGCTCCTTAACTTCTTTCTTATTTATTTTATGACTAGATTTATCTAGTTCTGAGAGCGGGAGGTTAATGTCCCTCATTAGTATAGTTTTGTTCTCTGCTTCTTTCTATAACTCCCTTAACTTCTCTAAGAATTTGGATGCTATATCACTTGGTGCATATATGTTTAATATTGATGTTACTTCATTGTCTATGGTATTTTTTTTTAGCAAGATGTAGTTTCTTTCCTTTTCTCTTTTAATTAGATCTGTTTTTGCTTTTTCTTTGAGATCAGGATTGCTACTCCTGCTTTGTTTTTACTTTAGCTGATACATAATATATTCTCCTCCAGACTTTCATCTTTCTTCTTGTGTATCCCTCTGCTTCAGATGTGTTTCTTGTAAACAACATATTGTAGGATTATAATCCCATTCATATTCACAGTTATGATTACTGTCTGTGGTTTTCTCTCCATCTTATGACCCCCCGTCTCCTATTTTTGCTTTTCTCTCTCCTTTCTCCCTTTTCCCCTTTACTAGAGTTTTGCTTTTGACAACTGCCTCCCTCAGTCTGCCCTCCCTTCTATCAGCGGCCTCCATTTTCTTCACTTTTACCCTTACTACTTCTTCCCTTCTGTCTACCTCCTCCTTTTTCTTTCCCATTACCTCTTCTACTTCCTATAGGGTAAATTAGATTTCTATACCTAACTGATTATATTATTCCATCTTTGAACCAAATCTAATGAGAGTAAGGTTCAAACAGTGCTTATCTTCCTCCTTTCTACTGCAGCGGTTCTCAACTTGTGGGTTGCGACGCCTTTGAGGGTCGAACAGGGTCGCCTTTGAGGGTCGAACAGGGTCACCTAAGACCATCAGAAAACACATATTTCCGATGGTCTTAGGAATCAAGACACCACTCCTCTTTCTGTCTCCAGGCGGGTCTGCCCACATATAAGTATTAAAAGGTTGCAGCATTAGGAAGATTGAAAGGCACTGATCTACTGTAATAGATTTTTATGCCTTTTCATGTGATGTAATTTACCTTTGTTTGCCTTCTCCTTTCCTCTTCTCTCAGTACAGTTCCTTTTCACCACTTAGTTTTTTTTATCATCACATCAAAGTCAACTTATACCCATGTCCTCTGTTCTATGTATGCCCCTTTAAAATGTAATAATGATACAATTCTCAAGAATTAAAAGTGTCATCCTCCCTTGTAGGGATGTAAACATCCCTATTAATGTAATGTAATATAAACATTCCTTATTAATAACTTGTTTTTGTTTTTTCCCTTTCCAGTTTACCTCTTTATACCTTTCTTAAGTGTTGCATTTGAATATCAGATTTTCAGTTAAGCTCTGGTCTTTTCATGAGGAAAGTTTGGAAGTCCCCTAGTTTGTTCCACATCCATATTCCCCCCTGAAAGATTATACTAAGTTTCACCTATGGAAGATTGTATTCCATGCTTTCCAATCTTTTAATGTAGAAGCTGCAAGGTCCTGTGTAGTCCTAACTGTGGTTCCATGATATTTAAATGATTTTTTTTCTGGTGGCTTACAGTATTTTCTCTTTGACCTGGTAATTTGGGAATTTGGGTACAATGTTACTTGGTGTTTTCAATTTGGAATCTCTTCAAGGAGGTGATTGGTACATTCTTTTGATGATTATTTCACCTTCTGGTTCTAGGAACTCAGGGCAGTTTCCTTGAGGATATCTTGAAAGATTCTGTCCAGGTTCTTTTTCTTCATCATGCTTTTCAGGTAGACCAATAATTTTCAATATTATCAATAGATCCATAAAAAGCCTTTGAAAAACTACAACAACCATTCCTTTTAAAAACACTAGAAACTGTAGGACTCAATACAAAGCAAAATAAGCAGAACCAGGGGAACACTGTACACAGTAATAGCAATATTGTACAATGAAGAACTGTGAAAGAATCAGCTGTTCTCAGAAATACAATGATCCAAGATAATTCCAAAGGATTCCTGATTGAAAAATGCAGTCTGCCTAAGTATTTTTGCACAGAATGATTATTGTAGAAATGTTTTACATAATTGAAAATATATAACCTGTATCAGATTGTTTGCCGTCTCAGGCAGAGATGAGATGAGGGAGGGATAGAATTTGTAACTCAAAACTTAAAAAAATGTTAAAAATTGTTTTTACATGTAATTGGGGAAAATAAGATATTTTTAAAAATTAAAAGTAAAATTTTCTATTTAGCTTTGGTTTTGTTTTTATTGGATGCATTTCATTGGATGTCCAGTTTTTTCCTTGAAGGAACATACTCTGTTTTGTTGGATAAGCTATGAATATCATATTCCAAGCATTATACTTCTTTAAGGTGGTATTTGCTAAATCTTGTGTTATGCTGACCATGACTATACAGTATTTGAATGTGTTTCTTTCTGGCTACTTAAAGTATATTCTCTTTTATCTGTGGTCTCTGGAATTTGGCTCTAATATTCCCAGGAGTTTTCATTTTGGGATCTTTATCAGAAGGTGATTGGTGGATTCTTTCAGTTTCTATCATGTTTTCTGGTTCTAGGATATCAAGACAGTTTTCCTTGATAATTTTTTAAATATGATGTCTAATCTTGTTTTTTTATTTTGGCTTTTATGTAGTCCAACAGTTCTTAAATTCTCTCTCCTTAATTTGTTTTTCCAAATCAGTTGTTTTTTCTGATGAAATATTTCACACTTTCTTCTATTTTTTATTCTTTTACCTTTGCTTTATTATATCTTGATGACTTATGGCATCATTAACTTTCATTTGCCCAATTCTAATTTTTAAGGAATTATTTTACATACTGAGCTTTTCAGCCTTTTTTTCCATTTGACCTATTTTTCTTTTTAAGGAGTTATTCTCATTAGTTAATTTTTATAATCTCTCTATTTGACCAATTCTGTTTTTAAATTGTTTTCTTCGGTATTTTTTTTTTAACCAAGCTTTAAAATTGTCTTTTAAAATTTTCTTCCTTTGCTTTCATTTCTTTATTTTTCTCTCTGCCATTCTTATTTGATTTTGAAGTAATTTTTTTAAAACTCTTTCAGTAATTCTTGATGGGCTTGTTTCCAACTTATATTTTTCTTTGAGACTTTGCTTGTAGATGTTTTAGACTTCATTGTCTTTTGAGTTTGTGCCTTGACCAGACTCGTCTTCTGTGTGACAGGATATCTCTTTCCACCCTCCTATCTTGTCTTGGACTGGAAGAATGCCTCACTCTGACCTTTTGTTGGTTCTAAGTCTTCAGAATTTGATGTGAGGTATTATTTTAAAGCTATTTGCTAGAGAATGTTGGGGAAGATCAGCTGAGTTCTTTCTCTGCTCTGCAGTCTTGCTTCACACACAGAAGTAGCCTGTTCTTCTGATTAGAGAAGGACTTTCTATCTTTGATAGGTCTGGAGGATGCTGGACTTTTGGTGTCCCAAAAGTCATCTTTGGATCAGTTGGTGACAGTGTCTGCATCATTGGGAGCCAAGGATGGACTATATTTATAGCTCCACAAGTAACCCAGCAAAGATACTACACTGTTCCTTGGGGGAACTTCTTGCATTCCCCTTGAATGGGAGATAAAAACAACAAAAACAGCAACAATTTATAGCAGCCAAGAACCACAAGTTAGCCTTTAGCCACGTATATTCCCTAAACTAAGCTTGGGCCTGCTTTTCCTTGGACTGCAGAGGTACTTGTAAAAATATTTCACAGACTTCAGGGACATGTTTTGTACAGATTAATAACTTGTTTCACCTTGACAGAAGCTCCTTTCCAAAAGGCACAGAGTCAAAAAATGGAGGACTTTGTATGAGGAAGAGGAAGAAGATAATTTTGACTCAACCATGGAATATGTAAAAGAACTTTGCTTCAGAGACATCTCAGTAAGCCCTATGGCAGCCTTAGATCCAAATTACCTGCCTCCTGGCCTCTTCTATTTAATCCAGTTCCTTACCAGGTAACCCTGCATCAGCCCTGGATCCAGGCCATCCTTTTGTGTTTCCTTCTATGCATGTACCTGTAGACTCTGCAGGGAAGATGCAAAGGTGAGATTGAAGGCATACTTGAAGCTGGAGTTTAGGACCAATTGCTACCTATCTGCAGTCATGCCACCCTTCTGCTGAGCTTTTCATAGGGTAAGTTGATCTGGTATAATAAATGGACTAATTTAGCCCTGTTGGAGCAGGTGTTGTCATCAGGTGGAAGTTATGGGAAATCAGGGAGGAGACATTCTTCCAGGCCTGAGGATGACTGCAAACTCATCAGACCAGCAGGCTCAGCAACAGGAGAACGAGTTGCAAGCTTGGGAAGTGTTAAAAAACGTGACTGGTTTTAGTTTCTTTTAGAAATTTAAAGCAGCTCTATCATTAACTCTGTAGGATCACCCCATAATGAAAATGGTTTTGAGCTAAACTGATTAGAAGAGAGGAGTAGTCAAGGCATCAGGGGAGACAATCTGGGGGAAGGAGGGCCAAATTCTTAAGATTCTATTATTCAAGGCTCCTTGAAGTTGGGGAGGATATGGAACAATGGGGCTGAGAAAGGTGATGGCATGATGGCATGCATGTGTGTGAGTCCTCTACCTGTTTATGAAGGTAAAACCTGCCCTATAAACAGTTTGTGTACTGATTTGTAGGAAAACGAACAAAATACAACTCAAACTTTTGTGGGCAGTGGAGAGAGGGAAAATTTCTGTTACAAATATTTCTGTCATGAATGTAAACTTGGTACCAGGTACCATGTAGCCCACACAGGTAAACTACTAAGTACTCATTAAATGTCTGTTGGTTAATGAATTGGCATAGATATGTGCTTAGAAGCAGTGTGGCAAAGTTGAACTGACCTTAAAACCAGGGAGACCTGGGTTTGTGATTTTGAAAAAAACACTTAAGCTTTCAGTGCTCTAGGCAACTCTATAAATTGCAGGAAGGTGCCAGTCTCATTTGGTAGAAGGAATTTCTTCACTTCCAAGTTCCCTATATCAGTGAAATTATAGGTCTAATTCCTGTAGTTTTTTCAGGTAAAACTGAGGATTATTTTTTAGAAACCATACAAAAGCCTCCTAATCTTATTTTTTTAATTAAAAAAAATTATCTAGCATTTTTATTTTTCCTCAGTTGCATGTAAAACAATTTTTAACATTCATTTTTAAAACTTTGAGTTAAAATTTCCTTCCTCACCCCCATTGAGAAGGCAGGCAATTTGATATAGATTATCAAATGTATAGTCATGCAAAACATTTCCATAATACCCATGTAAAAGAAAGCAAAAACTAAAAAAAATAACTCAAGAAAAATAAAGTAAGTTTAAAAATATGCTTCAGTCTATTTTCAGGCACCATCAGTTCTTTCTCTGGTGATAGATAGATAGATATCTATAATATATATATATATATATATTAATCCATAAATCCTTCAGAGTTGTCTTGCTGAGAATAGCTAAGTCATTGACATCTAAGCATCTTAGAGTATTGCTGATACTTTGTACAGAGTACATTTCACTTTGCATCAGCCCATGTAAATTTTTCCAGGTTTTTCTGAGAGCATCCTGCTCATCATTTCTTATAGCACAGCCATGTAAATCTTTCCAGGTTTTTCTGAGAGCATCCTGCTCATCATTTCTTATAGCACAGTAATATCATACCACAGTTTCTTCAGCCATTCCCCAGTTGATGGGCATTGCATCAGTTTCCAGTTCTTTGCCACCAGAACTTCCATAAATATTTTTGTACATATCGATCCTTTTCATTTATTATCTCTTTTGGTTTACAGACCTAATAGTAGTATTTCTGGGTCAAAGGGTATACCTAGTTTTAGAGCCCTTTGGGTATAGTTTCAAATTGCTCTACAGAATGATTGAAATTAGTTTACAGTTCCATCAACAGGGCATTAATGTCCCACTTTTCCCACATCTCCTCTAACATATGTCATTTTACTTTTCTGTCATATTAGCCAATCTAATAGTTATGAGGTGGTACCTTAGAATTATTTTATTTTGTATTTCTCCAATCAGTAGTTATAACATTTTTTCATATGGCCATAAATAGTTTTGATAACTTCATCTGAAAAGTGCTTTATCTTTTGATCATTTATCAGTTGGGGAATGACTCCCATTTTTATAAATTTGACCCAGTTCTCTATATGTTTGAGAAATGAGGCCTTTATCAGAAAAACTTACTTCAAAAATTTTTTCCCAGTTATTATTGCTAAGTGTATTTCCCTCCATCCTATCCCATTACCCTGTTTATTCTATTCTCTCTTTCCTTCACCCTCTCTCTCCTCAAAAGTGTTTATCTTCTGACTACGTCTTTCCCCAATCTGACCTACAGTCTGTCAACCTCTTACCCCTGTCCTCTTTTCTTGTATTATTCCCTTCATACTTTTCTGTAGGGTAAGATCAACTTCTATACCCAACTGACTGTGCATATTATTTCCTCTTTGATTCAATTCTGATGAGAGTAAGGTTCACTCATCCCACCCCACCCCCATCTCCCATCTTCCCCTCCATGGTAAAAGCTTTTTCTTGCCTCTTTTGTGTGAGATAATTTACCCCATTCTACCTTTGCTGTTCCCTTTCTCCTGGCTCATTCCTCTCTCACCCCTTAGTTTTATTTTTTTAGATATCTTACCTTCACATTCAATTCACACCTGTGCCCTCTGTCTATATAAGCTTCTAACTACCTTAATAATGATAAAGTTCTTGGGAGTTAGTATTATCTTCCTATCTAGGAACATAAACAGTTTAACCTTATCAAGTCCCTTATGATTTCCCTTTTCTGTTTACCTTCTTATGTTTCTCTTCAGTCTTGCATTTGAGAGTCAAATTTTCTATTCATGTCTGGTCTTTTCATCAAGAGTGCTTGAAAGTCTTCTGTTTCATTGAATATCCATTTTCTCCTAAAGGGGAATACTCAGTTTTCTGGATAGGTGATTCTTAGTTGTAATCCTAGTTCATTTACACTCCAGAATATCATGTTCCAAGCTGTTCAGTTCTTTAATGTGGAGGCTACTAAGTCTTGTGTTATCCTGACTAAGGACCCATGATATTTGAATTGTTTCTTTCTGGCTACTTGCAATATTTTCTCCTTGACATGGGAGGTTTGGAGTTTGACTATAATATTCCTAGGAGTTTTCATTGTGGTTCTCTTTCAGGAGGTGATCAGTGCATTCTTTGAATTTCCATTTTACCCTTTGGTTCTAGAATATCAGGACAGTTTCTTTGATACATTCTTGAAAGGTGATGATGTCAAGGTTCATTTTTGGATCAGGGCTTTCACGTAGCATAATAATTAAAAAATTATTACTTAGGGATCTATTATCCAGGTCAGTTGTTTTTTCAGTGAGATATTTCACATTGTCTTCACCTTTTTTTTATTTCTTTGGTTATATTTTATTGTTTCTTGATTTCTTATAAAGTCATTCATTTCTATTTGCTCAATGCTAATTTTTAAGGAATTATTTTCTTTAGTGAGCTTTTGTACCTCCTTTCCCATTTGGCCAATTCTACTTTTTAAGGCATTCTTGTCTTCATTGACTTTTTGACCTCTTTTACCATTTGATTTATTCCAATGTTTAAATTTATTATCTTGTTTACATCATTCATTTTCATGAAATTTGTGAATTACAAATTTTCTCCCCATCTTTCCCCTACCCCAATCCTAAAACAGCAGTCCTACTGTAAAGCCCCACCCCTGATCTGCTCTCTTATTTTCTGGTAGGGCAGGCAGGGTCTCCCTACCCCAGCCCCTCTATATCTTAATTCCTAGTTGTCAGAATCGCAGAGCTTTGAATTCTAGATTCTTTTGATTCTTGTCACCCACCCCCACCTTGTCACCCACACCCACTGGAAGGACAATCAATTCAATCCAGGCTGTGGATGTGTGATTATACAGGACATCTTCATAGTGGACATATTATGACAGTGATCATATGTCCCTCCTTCCTATCCCTCTCCCCCTTGTTCTGTTCTCTACCCTGTCCCTGTCCCTTTCCTGAAGTGTGTGCTTCCAGCATCCCTCCCCCAGACCCTGCTCTCCCCTCTGTCATCCCCCCTCACATCCCCATGCCCCCTATTCTCCTGTGTGGCATGATGCCCAGTTTAGAGTTTATGCCATTTATTCCCTAAGCCAAATTCAATGAGAGTATTTGAAAGTAAAGTTGGAACAGTTATCCCTTACCTCTTCTATATGGGATGATTGACCTCATTTTGTCTCTCCCTGTCTCCTTTTATTCTAGTCCTCTCCCACCTCAGAATTTTGCCTTTTAAAGTATCATCCCTTCATATTCAATTGATCCTATACCCTCTATATACACATATATACACATGCTCAGCTATGTATTCATACGCATATATAGCCTCATATTTAGACATGTGTAAGTATACTTATATATACATTTGTATTCCCTCCACCTATCCTCATACTAAGAAAAGTTTCATAAGTTACTATTATCATTTTTCCATATTGGCATGCAAATA
>CM053598.1:68716425-68743563 GCA_028646575.1 Pseudocheirus occidentalis | reverse complement strand
CCCGTTCCATGCTTTGATACTTTTTGTCCACAAAAAAGGATTCTAGAGTTTTATTGCTGTTCTTATTTTGCTTCCTTTTCCTCATGTTGGCCAGTCAATTAATTGGTTGGGTTTTTTTTTTTTTTAGCTTTGTGGAACTCTTCTTCCAGGGGGGAAAGCTCTGTTTCAAATTGCTGGAGTTTTCCCAGCTGCCAGAGCTATTAAGGGGGTGTTGCAGCTTCTCCTAGTTTGGCTTGCTGAAAGTGCTCCCCAGGACCACCACCCAAGACCACGATCTGGATCCAGGCCAGTCAATGCAAGAGCACTTGGCCCTGATCAATAGACTCAGCCCCTCTGCGGGGTCTGCAGGCCAGGGGCTCTGAAGCAGCCCAGTGGGAACAGTTGCCAGTTACAGCAGTTCCTGCCCTTCCCCCACTGCTTCCTTGCCCTGGGGACAGATTGGCCGAACTGCTTTCCCTTCCCCAAATTAATTTTCAAAGTTTCACTTTCACTGACTGTCTCTAATCCTGGCTTAGTAGATGTGAAGATCCCTCCAGGTGCAGTAGATCTTCTCTGAAGTAGACTCATGCTGCAGCTTGGGAGGCTTGGCCCTGGGGCCTGGCCATGGTTTTGGTTTTGGGCTGGTCTGGTCTCTGCTCCCCGCCTGCCGACCTGCTAGATGAGTCCCTCCTGCCGAGCTGCCTTTCTCTAATCCTTGTTTTTCACGGCTTGGTAGATGTGGAGTTGTTCCAGATGTTGTAGATCTTCTCTCTTGTAGACTGGCTGCCACTTGGCTTGGCTCTTCCCGGACTTCCCTCAGGCCTGGCCGGATTTCGGTTTCGAGCTGGGCTGGCTGTGGCTCTTGGCCTGCCGTGGTGAGCCCCTCTTGCCAAGCTGCTTTCAGCAAGAGATGTGTTTTCTGTATTTTTGTGAGTTTGTGAGTCCTAGAATTTGTTTAGGGTCACATTTTATGGGTATTTTGGGTGGCTGTGTGGGAGCTGCAGAACGCTGCCATCTTGGCTCCGCCCCCAGGTTCCCTAGTCTGTTTTTAAGGTATTTTCTTCAGTATTTTTTTTTGTGTGTCCCCTTTACCAGTCTATTGATTCCTTTCTCATGATTTTCTTGCATCACTCTCATTGCTCTTTCCCGTTTTTCCTCTGTCTGTCTTAATTGATTTTCAAAATAATTTTTCAGCTCTTCTATGGCTAGAGACCAGTTCATATTTTTCTTAGAGGCTTTGGATGTAAGGAGCTTTGACTTTGTTATATTCTTCTGAGTGTGCATTTTGTTCTTCCTTGTCACCATAGCAACTTTCTCTGGTAAGAATATTTTTCAGTTGTTTCATTATTTCCTCAGCCTATTTCTTGATTTTTAACTCTGGGCTCTGCTTCCATGGTGGAGGGTGCACTGTCCTAAGTTTCATGGGTTTTGTGCGCCTGTTTTCTGTGATACTTCTAGGGACTTGTAAGATTTCAGTTCTTCCAAGGTGGTATGATCTAAGAAGCGGTGTTTACCTTTCTCCTGGCCTGTTCTCTGGTCCGTGAGTGACCACAAGAACTTTTTTGCCCTGGAACAGTAAGGGGGGATCCCTACTCTTCCTTGCCCTAAGAGTGCCACTTAGGACTGTGACCCTGATATGAGTTTGGGCAAAGCAGCATAGTCTTGCCTCTTGCTAGCCAAAAGACACCTGTAATCTCCTTCTGACCCCCTTGCCATCTGTGGGGTAAAAGCTCTGTAAGCAACCGCTACTGCCATTGCCTCAGCAGTTCCTGAGGTCTGCTTTTGGCTTGCTGGGGCTGAGGCTGTTCTGGCATGTCCTGCACTAGATTGTGCTTCATTCTCACCCATGTGTGACAGACCCTTCATGCTGACCTTCTCAGTTGTTTTTGGTGTCTTTTGGCTGAGAGGTCTGGAAACTGCAACGGTTGTCACTGATTCAGTCATCCCAGTACCTATTCTGGGTTTGCTGTGGTGTGGTCTGCACTGGCATGGCCTGCACTGGACTGTGCTCCTCTCTTATCCTGACATAACAGACCTTTCTTTCCTGCCTACTTTCTAAGTTTGTCTTGGGCTGAAAACTTTTCACTCAGTCTTTTTGTGGGTTCTACTGCTCTACAATTTGTTTAATCATTATTTAAAGATATTTGGAGAAGTTTGGGGAGAGCTCATTTGAGTCCCTTGCCTTTACTCTGCCATCTTGGCTCTGATCTTAATGCTTATCCTTTACCACTTTAGGCATTTGTGATTTCATCATTGTGAGTACTTCCTCCACCAATACAGACTGCAACCTCTCCAGATATTAGATGTGGTCTTGAGAGTTTCTATAGAGAAAACAAAAAGTATCACTTCCTTGCCAACCTTATGGTAGTGAGCATCTCCAAACTTAGTTGACTTGATTTTTAGACTATAAGCACAGAGTCATTCACTAGACTCACTCCAAGCCTTTACTTCCTGGAATAACTTGTCAGTTTGTGTGTTCCTACATACCCTTTAAGTGCCCCAGGGCTGTCCCTCTCTCATGACGATGCATCAGAGAAAAACTAAGGAGGAATTTAAGGTTTAAGTTGTTGTAAAATAAACTGGAAATGATACCATCACAAAATATGAAGAAGGGTGATCTGACAATGTGCTAATGAAACAGACTGACCATGGTGGTTTAGATGGCAAAGCCTTACATCGTTGGCATCAGCACTGATCAGAGGAAGGAGTAATAATCTTGTTCTTTATTTAGAAATACACTTAGTCTGATAAATGGCATTTCTTTTTTTCTATGACACCTTAATGGAAACATTCTTTAGGAGTTTCTAAATCCTGGGCTCTAATTCTGTGGTCTGTAATTCAGAGGGAATCCTGAGCCCCTGAAGAGAGCTACTTAGCAGGAGGTCTTGCCCTGTGCAGATGTCCTCAGGCCTCCATTGTAAATGAAATAAAGCAAGATTCTCAGCAAATGACTTTACTTCTTTCTGTACTGAGAATGAGGCCACTCACCATATCCACCAATGTCAATACCATCCACTCCTCTTTGCTTTTTAAATCTCCTTTCTCAACCATTCTCTTTCTTGCTGTCCCTTGCCTTTGAGTTTCTGCAGATTTTGACACAGTTGAACACTCTTTTTCAGAATACTTGCTCTTTCATGGGTTTTTGTGACATTGCTTTTTCTTGTTACTCTTCCTCTATTAGTTTTCCCTTGTATGTCACCCATTATCAATATTTTCCTCTCAGTTAACTTCTCAGCCTATAGGCATTTTCAGGTAGGTATTAGAAATCCTAAAAACAAACAAAAAACCAATGCTTTCTTTGTCCCTATAAATTTTTATAAGTTGTCCTTCTCTTTCTTCTTCCTCAGTGCCAAATTTCTAAAAACAACTTGTACTCACAGCCTTAATCTGGGTATATCCATGATAGTTAACATGTTTTTTAATAAATGTTTTTATGTTGAATTGACTTCTGAAGGTTCATATATTTGAAGACATTTTGCAATAGAAATACTAGTTAAATTTTATTGCTTTTGTTTTGTAGTATTTGCCTCTTTCAGCCTTCTCTGGAAAGTTTTTATTTTTTAAAAATTTGAAATCAAGCCATTTTAAGTACTTTTGAAGAATTATGCAATATTCCTTTTATCTCTAAAGTCAGGAATCACTGCTTAATATGGTTAGGTCTGTCTTAATTTTATTTACATAGCACCTTTTTCAATGAAATCTATGTGTATGTGTGCTCATTTACATGTGTATACACATGAGTAGACCATATTTTGTTATTCTCTTTTCATTCTTGTTGGAAATTCAAAAGAAAAAACATTGCATCTGTTATTTTAGGTGCTGCAGAAGTAGATTAGCATGGACTATGAGGAACATTTGATCAGCAAACCCCACCCACCTGAAACTTTTGTTTTAGTTGTGTTCTATTTTTGTTTTAGTTATATTCTGCTCTCAGACTGCTGCACTTTTCTCACAATACAAATTACAATGAAGTTAGAGCAACCCATGGATTTATGGATTATGGGGGAATGGAGTCCAGGAATGAGGATGTGTAAATATTTCGTGTAGAATGTATACAAAATGTATGCAAATTTTGTATGTATGTATATGTATATATATGTGTGTATATATACATATATATTTATATATACATATACATATTTCCTCCTATAGATTGTAAGCTTCTTTTGGGCAGAGACTTTTTCATTTTTTTATTTCTATTACTTAGCACAGTGTCTAACACATAATAGATGATTCTAGGGCCCTGTGAGTCCCCAGGCTAATTCTTGCACAAAAATTCATCAGCTACTTTCTTTTTAAATGGACTCTCTACTCCACATCAGCAACTTTGTGCATTAAAAGCAGCTTTGGTATTTGTACATACAATGTTTGAGAAATGGTCCATTATGACAAGAAACTTCTAGAGGTACATTTCTTCCATTACTCTGGATTCTGGGGCAGCAGTATCTTAGAAGTAGTTTTTGTTCTAACATCTTTAATGACTCAGTCTGGCTCTATGAACATTTTTGTCATTACCAGCTAAATAGTTTCACAAAAGCTTTTTATAGAATGCTTGGGTTTCTTTTTGTTAAGATAAGAGGACCTTACTGTGAGAATAGGAAGAGAGACACAATTACAGTGACATTAATTATATTCAGCTAGGTATTACTGACCTTTTAGGTACATTGGATCCCTTTTTTCCAGCCCCATTTAATCATAGATAAAGATTTGGGTTTAGAATATTGTATTAAAATTTAACACTATCTAGAGGGTATAATAGCTATATATGTAGTCTACCAGGCTGGGGTGGGGAGTAGGGGCTGTCCCTTTCAAAGGGAGGGAAAACAATGTGAAAGTCAAGGATGTCCTGTCACTGTTCTTTCATTATTCCTCTCCCCCCTTTCCCTTTCCCCCCTCCCCCCAGCTCATTCCTCCCCCAGGGATTGACTCAGATGTGCCATTCAGAGCACTCCAGGAAGCAACTTGCTAAGGTTCTCCCTCAGTATGATGGGCTGCTAATTTGTCAGCATGGGCACAGCATTAAAAATAATTCCAGCACAAGCCTGTCTTTTCGTTCCAGGAGTCTGCTAATCCAGGATCAAAATAAGATCATAAGCAAATCACGAAAACCGTTTATACTACCTCCAATCCTACACAAGTTACACTATTTACAATTATTACAAAATGTTTTATGCTATTTATATGAATCTTATTCAACTGTTTACATTTTTAATATTTACCTTAATATTAGCAAAAGTTGAATTCATTTGCAGTTTTAGCATAGTAGGTAGCAATCAGTAAACAGTTCATCCCTTGTACCCCTTTAATTCTTGACAAGTTTTAGGGTGGCTCTTCTTTCCAAGGTCATTTCTTCTATTTATATGCTTGAATTCATCTCTTCCCATATCTTCTGGAAGATTTCACACCATATTTGTCCACTCCCATTAGTTGTTTTTCTTTTTGTTGATTTCTACCATGTTGTCTACAAACATGCTTAGGACTTGAAAATGAAGTAGCAGACAAATGATAACTTGGGACATTTAGACTAGAAAACAGGAAGACTCTCCTGTTGTTATAACCTTCTAAGGAGAGCAGCCTATCTAGAAGTCCAGGTACTTGGAATTTGGAAGTCAACTCATTTCCTTCTACATACAAGTGAAGAAGGTGATTGTCTTTCTCAACCCTGGAACTCGCAGAGGCAAAACCAGAAATTTTTTGAAAGAATTGTGGCCCCTCATTTTACCCTTATCTGACAAAGATGTGATTCTATGCAAAACTATGAAGTCCAAACCAAGAAGATGCTAGAATTAATGGAAAATGCCTATCGTTTTCTTTCCTTTTTAAAACAATGCTCCATGTGACCATGCTATCTCTTCAGTCTGTTGTCCCATACCTTTACTTTGTTTCAGAAAAAGCTGTTTGTATTCTTTGCCTCAACTTCCTCTTCAACCTCTCTTAATATAGTTTCTGACCTCTTTGTTAAACTGGGCCCGTTTTTTCTCCTAAATTACCAGTTCTTACAGTTAACAAATACAATGATCTCTTCTCAGTCCTCTTCCTATTTTACCTCTTTGCAGCATCTTAAATTGATGACTAACTCCTCCTGGATAGTCCCTTATCACTAGAATTTGTGACACAGATCTCTTTTGGTTCTCCAACCTGTCTGATTACTTTTTCTCAGACTCCTTTGCTGGATCATCATTCACATTTCCCTCTGTCCTACCCTCCCAGTTGGGGGTATGTCTCAAGATTCTGTCCTAAATCCCTTCCATTCCCCTTTCTCCTTCCCTTCCTTTTCTCCTCCATTTCCTCTTCTCCTCCTTCCCTTTCTTCTCCTTCTTCCCTTTCTTTTTCTCCTTCCCTTTCCTCTTCTCCTTCCTTCTACCCCTTCACTTCTGTCAAAAGTACTCACCATCGTTCTTTTCACCTGAATTCCCTACCTCCAGATTGTTTTTGAGTATTCACTCTATACCACCTTATACATGCAGTAATTTACCAAGTCTTATAAATTCAGCTTCTGCAGTATCTTACATTTTCCCCCTTCTATCCATTTTCAGAGCTGCCACCCTAATTCAGACATTTATCACTTCTTCCTTGGACTATTATAACGTCCTCCTAATTGGTATCACTACCTCAAATCTCTTCACAGGCCAACTCATCCCCCACATGACTTCCAAATTTATGTTCCTAAAGAATAGGACACATATGTATATGTGCCACAACCCTCTTCAAAAAGAATCAACTGACTGCCTATCATTTTCAGGATAAAACACAAACCTTTTTGGCTATTAAACCCCTGTAAGACTGATTTCACCCTTGATTTTCACAATGATCATATATTACTTTCTTCATACACTCCAGATTATCATTCTTTTTGTTGATGTTGAGTTGTTTAGTCATGTCCAATTCTTCATGACCCCATTTGGGGTTTTCTTGGCAAAGATACTGGAATGGTTTGCCATTTCCTTTTCCAGCTCATTTTACAGTTGAGAAACTGAGGCAAACTGGATTAAGTGACTTGCCCAGAGTCACACAGCTATTAAGTGTCTGAAGTCAGGACACTTCATGAGTTCAAAAAGTCAGGAAGATGAGTTTTCCTGACTCTAGGCCCAGTACTCTATCCACTGTATCACCTACCTAACACTGTCATACTTTTCCCTCTAACATGACATCCAATCTTGTATCTCTATGCCTTTCCAAGGTTGTCCTCTATGCCCTGTACATTCTCCTTCCCTGTGTCCTTGTCTGATAATCAACTGCTTTTGAAATTTCACTCAAGTCACCTTCAGAAGAAGGCTTTTCCTAATTCCCTGACCTACTGAGTGCCCTCTACTCCTCTTCAACCAAACTATTTTATATTTACCTTTTATGTATTCTTTCTATACTCTTACCCTGGTCATGTCCCATCTAGAGCATGTTATTCAATTTGGGGTACCACAGTTTAATGAGATCACTGATAGACACGAAAGAATCAAGAGAATAACAACCCAGAATGATGTTTTGAATTCTTGCCACTGGGATAATAGGAGAAGAAAAGACTTAGGGAAATACAGTACCTGTATTCAAGTGTTTGAAGAACTGTCATGTGGTAGAAGTATTAGACCTTTTCCCTTTGGCCCCAGAGGGTGAGAGTTAGAACTAGGAGCAGTAGGTAGAATTTGTTGCAAAGAAGCAGATTTAGGCTTAGTGTTAGGAAAAACTTGCTAAAAATGAGAGGTGTCCAGAGGTAGAATGGGTTGCCTCAGAAGGTTGTGAATTCCCCTTTGTTGGAAGTCTTTAAGCAGAGGTTGAGTGGGTAATTCTTTTGGACATGAGTTGCACCAACTAGGTTCTGGGGTCCCCTCTAACGAAAAATATCCTGTGATTCTGTGAGTCCAAGTCCAACTCAGTCTTCATTAACCTCAGGATTCCATTATTAATGGTTATTGTTCAATAAAATGAGAATTTGTTCCTCAATCAGATAACTACTCAGTGATAGATTTAACTTAACATCTTCTAATAGTAAACCACATATGCTACACAGTCTTTGAGATAAGACAGAATCATAAAAAAAACTTCATTACAGGGGCTCAGTAAAAAAGAACAACTATGAGGTTATCAGCCCTGAGAAAGGGAAGCATATTTAAGGCATGAGTACATTTCTGTCATATAAGAGAAAAGTAGAATTAAGATAGGTGTAATGAGAGCAATATCTTAAGACCCACATCCATACAGTATAGTTTAGTTTTTCCTTAAAAGGTATTGAAATTGTACTCAAGATATAATAGGCTTAAGGGACTAAGGATCAGGTTGTTGACATGGCTTCCTGGTTGTCTGAGTACAAAAAGTCACAAAGGAAATTCAACTGAGCTAAGATGCTTAACTATAGGACCTTGATGACCAACAAAGAAGCTTGGGAGCTGTACTCAGAAAAATCAGCATGGCGTGCTTGTTGAGTATCTTTTCCCTGCTATGACTAAATAAGATTCTTTTTGTCAATTGTCAGATCTTGTATGAATATTTAATTTCTTTCCAATGTTGAACCTGAGATATGACACCAGTTTGCTCATCCCTAGTTTGCAACAACCAGGACCAAGGGTGAGACATCTGTTTCCTATAAGGCTTCCACCACAAAGCGCTTGCTGCATGAGGGGCATGGGAGAGAAAGAGCTAGGGAGTCACACATACACACACACACATACCCGACAGAGATAGAAATAGACAGAATTAAAGAGTTCTTGGTAGAAATATTCAAAGTGTGTAAAGACTTAATTCCCAATATAACAGTTTGAGGTTTTCTTGGCAGAGATACTAGAGTGCTTTGCCATTTCCTTCTCCACCTCATTTTACAGATGGGGAAATTTAGGCAATCAGGAGTAAGTGACTTGCCCAGGACCACATAGCTAGTAAATGTCTCAGGACAAATTTGAACTCAGGAAAAGGAGTCTTCTTGACTCTAAGTCCAGTGCTCTCTCTACTGGATAGAGCTGCCTTAAAAATACCTAGCTGCCTTTAAAATCCCAACCAAGAATCAAAGCAGAAATTCCAGTTATAGAAACTAGATGGGAGGTTGGTGGTGACGAGGAAGAGCAGTTACCACAAAACATTCTGCTACCTTTGCTAGATGTTCTGGGTACAACTGACTTATTTTAGAGGGTTTGAAGAGGTGCTCTGTCTGTCATGACCATTTGCCCACCATTTATTAACAACTTTTCTAAATTATTAGAAAGATGGGGAGAAAATGTGTAACTCAAAATCTTGTGGAAATGAATGTTGTAAACTAAAAATAAGCATAAATTTTAAAAAAATCAAGGGGGTTGGACAAAATGTCCTTTAAGGTCCAATTCCAGCTCTACATCTGTGATTCTGTGATTCTGTGATGGTATCTTAGTTCTCATTTTTATTAACAACTTAACCTGGCTCAGTTTCCTTAACTGTGAAGTACATGTATTCATTGCACCTACCTCACAGCTGTGAGGATCAAATGAGATAATATTTGTAAAATGCTTATCCTTTAAGGCCCTATTCAAATGTCATTTTTCCAAAGAAATCTTCCCTGGTGGACCCAGATGGAAATAATCTTTCTCTTGTCTAAACAAAGCAACATAATAGATGCTTAATAAATGGTTATTCCCTTCCAAACTTAACATTTCTGTAGCTTGTGATATTGTTGATCTTTAAGATATTTTCCTCCTTGGTTTCTGGTTCTTTTTCTACCTACCCAACCACCTTTCTTTAAAGCTTTTTTTTTTTTTTTTTTTTTTTTGCTATATCCATGTCTCAGTGTTAGTATAGCCTAAGGCTCTGTCTTGGGTCTTCTTATCAATTGTTACACCCTCTTGCTGATTTATTTATTTGCAAGAGTTAGATTATCATTTCTGTGCAGATTTCTTTAAGATCTATTATAACTATTCTCTTATTAGAAATTGAACAATCTCCAACAAAATAATTCATACTCTATTAGCCTGTTGGACACATTCAGTTATTCAATAGGTAGGCCAACCTCAATATATTAAAAATAGATGTCATTATCTCCCTCCATAGTTCATATCCAATCCTTTTCCAAGGTTTTTACTTTCTTTAAAAATTATTTTTTAAAAATTAACTTCTCTTTATTTTTAGTTTACATCATTCATTTCCATAAGATTTTGAGTTACAAATTCTCTCTGCATCTTTCCCCTACCTACCATGCCAGAACAGCAATCCCACTGTATGCACCCTCCCCCAATCTGCTCTCTCCTATATCCTCTCCCATCACCCCTTTGTCTTTCCAGTAGGGCAAGATGGATCTCCCTACTCCAGTGCTTGTATATCTTATTTCCCAGTGGCATGTAAATAATAATTTTATATACATATATATATATATGTACATACAATATATGTATACACACAGATACACACACATATAAATTTTTAAACATTTGATTTTAAAACTTTAAATTCTATATTCTTTCCCTTCCTCCCTCATCACCCACCTCCACTGGAAAGACAAGCAATTGAATACAGGCCGTATATATGTAGTTGCAAAACATCTCCACAATGGACATATTTGAAAGAATTGACTGTATTTCCCTCCATCCTGTCCCCCCCTTTTGTTCTATTCTCTACTTTGTCCCTGTCCCTTTACAAAAGTGTGTGCTTCTCAGACCCTCCCCCCTACCCTGCCTTCTTCTCCATCATCCCCCTTTCATCCCCTTCCCCCCTACTCTCCTCTAGGGCAAGATACCCAATTTAGAGTGTATGTCATTCCCTCTCTAAGACAAATTCAATGAGAGTGAGGTTGACCCATTCCCTTTTGCCTTCCTGTTTTACCCCACCATTATAACAGTTGTCCCTTGCCCTTCTATAAGAGATAATCCCATTCTGTCTCTCCCTATCTCCTCTCATTATATTCTTCTCCCACCTCTCAATTTCACCTTTTAAAATATCATCCCTTCCTATTCAATTGATCCTGTGCCTCTGTCTATGTATACCTGTATAAATATGTATATACACACACATATACATATATGTATATATATACACACACATATATATTCATACACATATATACCCTCCTATATAGACATATGTATATATATATATATATATATGTACATTTATATTCCCTTCAACTATCCTCATACTGAGAAAAGTTTTATAAGTTACAGTTATTGTTTTTCCATGTAGGCATGTAAATAGTTCAACTTTGATAAATTCCTTATGATTTCTTTTCCCTGTTTACCTTCTCATGATTCTTGTATTTGAATGTCAGATTTTTTTATTCAGCTCTGGTTTTTTCATCAAGAATACCTGAAAGTCCTCCACCTCATTGAATGACCATATTTTCCCATGAAACATTATACTCAGTTTTGCTGGGTGGGTGATTCTTGGTTTTAATCCTAGCTCCTTTGATCTCTGGAATATCATATTCCAGGCCCTTCGATCCCTTAATGTAGAAGCTGTAAGATTCTGGGGTATCCTGATTGTGTTTCCACAGTATCCAAACTGTTTCTTCTTGGCAGCTTGTAATATTTTCTCCTTGATTTGGGAACTCCAGAAACTGGCTATAACATTCCTAGGAGTTTTCTTTTGGGGATTTTTTTCAAGAGGTGATTGGTGAATTCTTTCAAGTTCTATCTTGCCCTCTGGTTCTAAAATATCAGGGCAGTTTTCCTTGAGAATTTCTTGAACAATGATTTCTAGGTTCTTTTTTTTATCATGGTTTTCAGGTAGTCCAATAATTTTTACATTGTCTCTCCTGGATCTATTTTCTGATCAGTGGTTTTTTCAATGAGGTATTTCACATTGCCTTCAATTTTTTCATTTGTTTGGAGCTGTTTAATAGTATCTTGATTTCTCATAAAGTCATTTGCTTCCATTTGCCCTAATCTAATTCTGAAGGAGTTATTCTCTTCAGTGAGCTTTTGAGATTCTTTTTCTAGCTGGCAAATTCTACTTTTTAAGGCATTCTTCTCTTCATTAGCTTTTTGTGCCTTTTTTGCCATTTGAGTTAATCTGTTTTTATAAGGTGTTACTTTCTTCAGTCAGATTGTTGACTCTCTTTTCCTGATTTTCTTGCATCATTCTCATTTCTCTTCCCAATTTTCCTTCTACTTCTCTTATTTGGTTTTCAAAATCTTTCTTAAGCTCCTCTATGGCCTGTAACCAGTTCATATTTTTCTTGTAAGCTTTTGTTGCTGGAGTTCTGACTGTGTTGTCTTCCTCCTGGTCCATGCTTTGATCCTTTTTGTCCCCCAAAAAGGAATCTAGAGTTGGATTGCTGAGCTTGCTTTGCTTCCTTTGCTTGCTCATGTTGCCAGTCAGTTACTTGACTTTTGATCTCTTTGCCACAGTAGAACTCTGCTTCTAGAGGGGAGGGCTTTGTTCCAAATTGCTGGGGTTTTTGCAGCCACCAGAGCTGGTAGGATGCCACCATCTCTGCAGCCCTCACCAGCTTTGGCTCACTGATCACACACCTCAGGATCACCACCCAAGACCACAATCCACATCCAAGCAGGTTAAGGCAAGAGCACTTAGCCTCTGAATGGTTGCTTGGCCCCCCTGCAATGTGCAGGCTGGGAGCTCTGAAGCAGCCACCATTTCCCCCCCTCCCCCAAATTCAGCTGAGTTCCACTGACCTTTTACTTTGTCTTTGGCATTTATGGGTTGATAATTCTGCAAACTGCCACAGCTGCTGGTGATCCATTTTCCTGAATGCTCCTGCTTGGGCTGGTCCTGGCCACCTTGGGGCTAAAACTGGGCTCATGTGAGGCTTTGTTCTGCTCCTAGCATGTTGCAATGAAGCTTTCCCTTCCACCTACCAGGCTGCCTTCAGCGGGAGATTTGTTTCTCTGTCAGTTTGTGGGTTCTGGAGCTCTAAAATTTGTTTTAGAGTTATATTTTATAGGTATTTGAGGTGGTTATGGGGGGAGCTCATGGAGTTTTCCTGCTTCTATGCTGCCATCTTGACTATATCCCGCCAAAGTTTTTTCTTTTGAGGCCATTACCATCTATATAAAAAAATCCTCCTCCAAAATATGATTAATTGCTGAGTCTTATAGAGTCCATCATCACTTTCCTTGTATTTATCTCCTTCTCTCCACTCAAATGACCACCACCCTACTTTATGCCCTTATCACTCCCTCACCAGGAATACTGCAGCATCTTAATTGGAATCCTGATTTCCAGTGACTCTTTTGTTTACTACATCCTCAGTGCAGCTACTTAGATTATTTTAGGAATAAGTCTGTGTCACTCACATGCTCAAGAATCTTCACTGGCTCCCTGTTGTCTTTACGAAGAAAGGCAAAGTCCTTATCTTAGAATTTCAAGTCCTTCATGATCCAGCTCCATCCTACCTTTCCATACTTATTTCACATTGTTCCATTCCCTCTATGTGTAAGCCAGACTTATCTGCTTGGTGTTCTTCATATTCAGCATTCTTTCTCCCTCTTTTTTTAGGCTATTCATTGTGCAGCCACTTATTACCTATATAACTTTGGGAAAGTCACTTTACTTTTCTGGGCCTCCATTTCCTCTTCAGCAAAATCAAGGAATTGAACTATATGAACTAAGAAAGTCCTTTCCGGCTATATAGCTATGATCCTAGAATCAAGCTGCCACCATTTTCTACTGGTGGGAAAAGTTGGGAGTAGAAACTCTCCCTGACTTTTAATCTAATACTTAATCCACTGATATGCTATGTTATGTCTTCTTTGTCTAATTGTGAAAGAAAGTGAAAGAAAACCATTGCTGCCCACTGCGTGTAACTGAATCTGGAGGGGAGTATTTCCAGTATCAGTTGACTCATTCGCTATAAGCTAGGGTCTTAAGAACTTAGGATTAGATCTGTGTATATTCTATTGCTGATTTTCATGACCTCTGAGTTGGTTAGTGTTTTTTATTTGTTTTCATAGATATCTTATTTTTTAAATTCTTTAAAAAATTCTCAGTAGCCTTTTTCATAAGAAGGTAATGAAAAGAAATACTTTTCTGGGGACTAAAGTGTGTGAATGCAAAGGCTAATCTTTAAAGTATGTTTTTTTATGGGACTGTTCTTATGAACTCAATACAAGAAGATTGAAATGGAAAGAGCATTTTAAAGACTATTTACTTGCCTTTATTGAATTTGAGCTATAGGTACCATGCTGTAAAAATTATTGCCAAATACTACAAATTAGACCACAAAAAGAGAAAACAAATTTTTTGGTTTCGCTTCAACTTCCAGCATAAAGTACCCTTTTCTCAGCAGGAAGTTGGAAGGATCTTGCTCCTGTAGGTTCCCTTAGGAAATTTTCTTTCATATAATAATACTAACTCACGACCAGTCATGACAGACTTGAGCAGATGCATGGAATCATAGAAGGACTAGAGATTTACAGAGCCTACAGGGACCTTAGAGATTATCATGTCACCTCCTAGTTTGAAAATCTTCAGTGATTCTTTAGCTAACATTTTCTTTTAAGCTGATATTTAAGATGCTGCAATTTGTCTCCAATCTATCTTTCTAATTTTTTCTCTCACTATTACCTTCCAGATACTTCATGTTCTAACCAATTTTGGTTACTTGCTACCCTGTGATCTTATTCCATAGTTTCCTACCCTTATCCCTTTACTCATAGTGTTAGCTTGACTTGATATTCCCAGTTCCCTCCTTCCCTCTCCCAGACCCACCTGTTTAATGCCAACCCATCCTTTAAGGCCCTATTCAAATGCCATTTCTCCAAAGAAGTGCTCCCTGGTGGACCCAGATAGAAATGATCTTTCTCTTGTCTAAACTAATATAATACTTGAAGTTGCCTTCTTATGTTCAGCTTTAAATTGTAATTATTCGTATATATGACTTGCTTCGTATGCTCGAATGTCCAGGGCAAAAACTATGTCTCATTCTTATTTGTGCTCCCTATAGTACTACTAATATTCCTTGAACATACTCTAGGTCTAATTAGTATTTTTGTGTGAAATTTAATGAAATCTAGTCCAGTTTCAGAAGTGTAAAGATGAATGCTTTACAAAAAATCTTGATGTGGTTTCAACTTCACTTGAAAAATGAAGGGAAAAGGAAGTAAGAATATACTTTCTGTCAGTATGTGCTAAGGCAGCTTAGCTGGGGCTGAATTTAAATGTAAGTCAATAAGCAGTCACATAGTTAGTCCCTCTTTACCCTTCCCTCAGTCCCAAGACTCTCATAGGTCTCTCTCATCTTTGGTCTATTCTTGTTGTGTTCTCTCATCCTATAGCCTTTGCCTGGATCTTAACTCATCCCATCCCATTCCTAAAGTGTGGTTATAATATTTCTCTAGGAAGACAATCCACAACTTTTTGTGGTTAAGAGTTTCTCTTCAATTGTAGGACTTTTCAGATTAGGAGAGATGTGAGGGTAAGGCAAGTGAAGGGGGGTATATGAGGAACCTAAGCCCAGAGGCAGCTAGATGGAGCAGTAGGTAGAGCACTGGACCAGGAATTAGGAAGACTGGAGTTAAAATCTAGCCTCAGGTACTTACTAGCTTGGTGACCCTGGGCAAATCAGTTAATTACTGTCTGCCTCAGTTTCTGTCCCCCCCATTATGAGACTATCTTCCATCTGTTTTCTACATATGTTTCATATGAATATAGTTATTAAAATGTCTGATTAGCATGTAAGCTCTTTAAGGACTGAGGCTTCATTGCTTTCTTTTCTTTGTATTCCCAACATTTATCATAGTGTGTAGTAATAATAAATGCTGTTTGATCAACTATGAACTAAACTCCAGAGCAAGTGTTCTTGCTGTCTTATGAAGCCAATGGACACCCTATCAGAACGATGTTCTTAAATAAAATATGGTGACAACAGTGGATAGAGTGCCAGACCTGGAATCAGGAAGACTGTTTTTAAGTTCAAATCTGGCTTTACACTCGTATTAGCTGTGTGACCCTGGGTAAGTCACTTAACCCTGTTCACCTCACTTTCCTCAACTGTAGAAGGAGCTGGAGAAGGAAATGGCAAACCACTCTAGTATCTTTGCCAAAAAACAAATCCTCAGAAAGGTCAGGAAGACTTAGATGTTACTGAAAAGCAGCTAAGCAACAAAAGCAATGTGGACTTAGTAAGGAACCCAATTATGTTGAAATATGGTTATCAAAACATTTTTAAAAATTACACGAACCCCAGATTAAGAACTGTTGTTCTAAAGGTTCATGTATGCATATGTTCCTTAGTTTATATCTTATGTAATGGAGTCACATGCTTGCAGATGAAAAAAAAAGAAAGATGGAATGTGGTTTCACTTAAAATACATTCTCCTAACATGGTCCCTAAGCTCCCCCCATGCCTAGGCTCTAGCTTTATTAGTTTCTCTTGTTTATTTTATTTTTGCTTACAAGCAGTTGCTGGGACCACATAAGTATTTCTTTACCTCTTGTTCCATGAGACATGTTCACCATTTCCCTTTCTCTGTTTCCTGTTTCTTAAACCAAGGTGCATCCCATGGATCCTTCTGTCAGGAAAATGGGAAATAATGTCAGGGGATGATGTGTGTTGTCACCTTTTCTACAAAATATATTAATATATGGAAGATATCTTGGTAATATTTAAGGGGATATGTTTTTAAATGAATCTAATCCAGGTTCAATTTGAGTTTTATAGAAGATCCAGTTTTCAGGATTTTAGTTTAAAAAAAATCAATAATACCTAGCAGATGACTCATTTGTTCTAAACCCTAGATCTGATTGTACCTGCTACTGAGTAATTACTGCTTCTTGTTTCTTCTATCTGAATCTGTAAGTAGAAAGGTAAATTTTCCCAGTAGAGATGAAGTTGTTTATTCCTTCTTTCTTGAGGAAATGTTTGAAATGTTTGTTGTTACCCAAGTTCAAAAAATCTTTCACCCTGGGTTTAACTATTCACTTAGTTATATGGAATTCTTACAGTGAATCACACTGGTTTGCATCTTCATTGAAGTATATAGGTAGTGATTAGTTCCCCATAGAAATAGTCATTTTGGGTTTTGATAGGTGAACTGAGAAGTGAACTCCAGGTCACTTCCCAGCCAACCACCCTGCCTTTCCCTTCTAGTTTCCTTTATATGTTGTCATTCCCAGTAGAATGAAATCTCTTTGAGGATAGATTGGTCCTTTTTCTTTTCCTTCCCTCCCTCTTTCCCTTTCCCTCTCTCCTTCCCTTCCTCCTTTCCTCCCTTCCTTTCCCCTAGAACATAGGGCAATGCCTAGCAAACAGTAAGTGCTTCAGAATTGCTCTATGTCATTTGTTATCATCATTAATTCATACTCAGTCCAAGCTCTGCCACTGACTAATTGGGTGATCCTAGGTAAATCATTTCAGCTTTCTGGTCCTTAGTTTCCTCATGTGCAAAATTCAGGAATTAGTTTTGATGAACTTTGGGGTCCCTTCCAGTTCCAATATTCCATGAGTCTATATTTAAGAAGTTATAAGTATGGGAATAACTCAGTGTAAAATGGTAGCTGGGAGGTTTGTTCAAACTCATAAGGGCAGTCCCCACTCAAGTAACTTTGGAACAGCTTAAAGAACTATAGGTTTGACCTCTTGGCATGCAAAAGAAGCAGTTCCCAGGATGGGAACTGAGCATGGAAACAGTGGTCCATTTTTTTCCAGTCGTTTGGCCCTATTTACCAAAATGTTCTTCTTGACCAAACAGATTGACCTTGACCAAACAGGAAGACTCTCAATAAACTGAAATGCTCTTTGTATGTGTGTGTGTGTCTATACACATATATACTGAACATATATGAAATATATAAATATACATCTGAATATATAAAATATAAAGATTACACAAACATATATATGAAATATATAAATATACATCTGAATATATAAAATATAAGGATTACACATATATATGTGTGTGTGTGTATATATATATATATATATATATATGTATATGTATATAAAATATGTATTTCAGTATAAGCAGTCCTTTCACTAATATAGATTATGTCCCCTCAGTGTGTTACTGATCTATGATGACCTTATCTATAGATGACCTTTGCAAGTTGCTCTGGTCGAAAAATTCCTTACACTATGGACAGCTGGGTGACGAGCCTCTTTCAATTTAGATAAATTGGTCCTTAAACAACAAACATATATGTGCAACACTTGGCTTTTGCAACTTGTTAGGACCTGATGAAACTTGAATCACCTGGCATACCTTTAAAGAAACCAAGTTCACATCTAGGCCAAAATGAGCCACTAGACTTACTGGAGTAGTACAATTTACAAAAAGATTAAAAAAAAAAAAAGAAGCACCATTTCAGGGAAGGTCATTTCTGCTAGTGTCTCAAAGTAATTCAATTGTCTTTTGCACTGTCCTCTGGGCCATCTTGTTGAAACAACAGCAACATGTACTTTCATAGTGCTTTAAAATTTACCAAGCACTTTGTTCACTAATGCCCTGCCTGCATAAGGATTATTATCTCCATTTTGCAGATGATGAAATTGAGACTCAGAGTTGAAATGACTTGCTTGGGTTCGTATAGGTAATGGGTCAGATTTGTGACATTATATTGGGAATGAGGCAGAGGATACAGGAAAAGAAAGTATCTCTGATTTCTGTGAGATATTTTTATGGAAAGATTTAAGCTTTTACAAAGTTATTTGTTATTTTAAAATAGCTTCTCTCTTAATAGGAGACAGAACAGGCTTTGTGTGATGGTTGAGTTGGTATGGTAATTGCATTACAATAAATAGCTTCAGTTCTTGGCCTGTAAGCCTAACCTGTGACCCACTGTTCTTTTGGAAGGCTGGGATTTTTAATCGTATTGGCTTTTTTCAAGGGCCAGTATTGCTCATGAACACTTTGTTAGGCTTCATCAGGGCCAGATTTGGAGAAACACTGTTTTCCTTTTTTTAGAAGGACAAAGAATGTTAGTATTTATGGAAAACTATGCTGATGACATTTCAGTAGAAATGATTGAGAATATGCTTAGAGCAATCAAACCTCTTGTTTAAATAAGCCAGAAGCCAGAGTGTTTGTGTTGTAATGAGATATATGAGAACAGAACAAAAAAAAATCATGTTTGTCAGGTTGTATACACTTTTAGAACAAGGCAATATTTTGATTATTTCTTAATTATTTAACATATCAGTAGATATGTGATGTCAATAACATAGGGATTTTACTCACTGATGCAGATCCAACTTTCTTATCCTGTAAAATTCTTGTCCATGTATTTCTATAAATCCTTCATAGATGATTCACCCAATACCTTGGCAGTCATCATTTCCTTCTTTTACTATTTCATGTATGTTAAACTTTTGGAAACATCTCTGCAAATGGAGTCATCCAGACAGCTATTTCTTCCCACCTTGGAGAGACTCTGGTAGGAACTAAGCATGGACAAAGAGAACAATAAAGATGAAAATTCATGAGAAGAGCTTAGTGTATGGCATTCAAATGGAATCTAGGAGAAAGGAGAGTTCTAGTTATCATTTTGCAATGGCAAATCAAGAGACTGGGAAGCTGAACACTGGGTTGGTACTGCTGCCCTGTGTGGCCGCTGCTTGAACTCCTGAGCAGCTGCCTCCACTATCCATAGCCAGAATGGAAGAGTTGAACGATACTGAGGAGAGGGTATCTGAATTACCAGTGTTTTTTGATTTTCTGTTTGGGAGAATAAGTACCAAAATCTGAAATATGGTTTCTCCCCATCATCTCCCTGCCTTCTCAATCCAAATGGGACAGAAGGTAAATCCAAAACATATTTCTGTTCTCTAAAATTACCTTACTAATTCTTGCCTAAATACTGTAGTTGGGATTAGCCAGCTAAATAAAATTCAGTTGATCCTGACTGTTCTTAGTCGTGTGATTCATGGTTGGCAAAAGGACGGCCCAGAGAAAGGAAGAAGTGAATGGCTTGTGGTATATAGAGATTAAAAATAGGACAGAGATTTAAACCCTAGTCCAGAGTGCCAGGTTTTCTACGGGCTGAGGGCTTGATCCAAATCAGAGGAGATCGCCATAAATTTTAAAGGATTAATATTGACTAAACTTTTTGGGGTAGGTCTTTTTCTGTTCTTAGGTTAAAGAGAGTCAAACATCATTGCTGGAATGAGTTATGGTCTGGTCTTTTGTATCTTATTTTGAATAAAAATTGCTCCCATTTCAGGAAGTATGGTAAACTGTAGCTTCATGGATTACATAGCAAATTATTTAATGAGATATTTGGCACCTAAATCACAGGGCCGTTGTGAAGTCCAAATGAGATAATATTTATTTGCCTTACCTTAATGCCTGGTACATAATAGGCTAAGTTGTCTCTACTCCCTTCCTTCCTTCCTTCCTTCCTTCCTTCCTTCCTTCCTTCCTTCCTCCCTCCCTCCCTCCCTCCCTCCCCCTTCCATCTTTTTTTCTTTCCTCTTTCCTTCCATCTTTTCCTTTCTCCCCCTTTTCTCCTCCCCACTTCCCCTGTTCCTGGTACCTTTCTTTGTGCCTCCAGTAAGCAACTACTGCCTCTGGATAACAGGGAGTTGTTAGGCTATAATTCACTGAGATGACTCCAGTTACAGAAAGGTCTGGGGCGGGGGAGGGGAGACTGGGAACTTCTACAGGAGAGTTTGGAGTAGGGCAGTGTAAGAGGATAGGTTAGTACAGTTGTTTTAGAGACAAGCTCCATGATTGATTGTCATGAGGAGGGTTAGATTCCAAACATCTTCTCACCTTCTGATTTGTTGATCACATACCTCTCAGGTACAGGCTATACCCCTTTCAGGTCAGGTCACTATTCTCCAGGGAACCCTAGCATCCTCTTTAAAATCTATGCTTTAGGTCCCCGTGTAGCCACCTCTGCTTATGCCCTCCCTCCTCTAGTTCACTTGGTGTCATTTTGCAGGGTTCTTGCTTTTTGCCTACCCTGACCTGTCTACCACATTCCTATCCTCTTTACTCAGAGGTCTGATATCTTCACTGCTAAAGTTTCTTTGTATGAACTTTGAAATATGGAATAAGCTGAGTTGGTCATGGATTGGTTGGTACATTTACAATGAGTAGAACATACTCCATGAAAGTAAATCCCTTTAACATCAATCAAAAGAATATGAATAGAAAATTTCAAAAGAGGAAACACAAATTATTATAATCACTTGAAAAATGTTCTACTTTACTAATAATCAGAGACATAAAGTAAACTTAAAGTACTACCTTACACCTATACAATCAGCAAAAATTATTAGATTGGCAAAATAATTAAAAGCAACCAAGTTTAATGCTCTAATGCTATGAAGAAATAGGCATACCTAATTTTTGATGGAATTGAAAACAGACATTTTGAAAAACAGTCCCCTACTGATAGGGGACACAAGGAGAAATCGCATTTAAGATAGATGAATTTTCCAGTGGGAAATATGTTGAGAAAAGGCAATAAAAAAACAGTGGAGTCTAATTGTTTGAGAGTTCCATGCTTGCATGAAGCTTAATCTTAAGGCCATATAAAAGAAATCTAATGCTTACCTTAGAGAATCTAATGCTTCTCAATTAGAGAAAAGTGGTGAGCACTAATTGACCAAATATTACATTTTTGCAAAGGAATTTGTCTGTCTGATTCTGGTGAGGAGAACTAGTCCTGGGGGGAGAGGTAGACTGCCTTTCCCTGCCACCCTCCCCATCCCTACACATTCATTGCTCAGGATGACATGAAACTAGTTACCTCTGCTTTCAAAGTGCAAGAATAGGGCTAGTTAATTTGATAGTAGTTTCTTTCCCAAAGAAGTTAAGGGTAGCAAGTCTCAAATGCTACTTTTAATGAGGTACCTTTAAGGGTCATTTCACTTGGAAATCCTATTTATATGGTGGGTGGAATTAGAAGTATTTTCTCTGGAAAAAGATCTTTGGAGAAATTTAAGATTTAACTGGAGCGTAAGTTTGAAATGTAGCTGTAACTTTATTTTTTTTACAAGGTATTTTTTATTTTTTGCTTTTTGGAGGGGGAATGCAGGGCAATTGGGGTCAAATGACTTGCCCAAGGTCACATGGCTGGTAAGTGTTAAGTGTCTGAGGCTGAATTTGAACTCAGGTCCTCCTGACTCCAGGGCCAGTGCTCTATTCACTGTGCCACCTAGCCACCCCTGTAACTTAATTTCTAAACTCTGTCTTTCATATATTATCCACTTAATAAGTGTTTACTGAATTGAATTAGATTTCATTTTATCAAGCTATTGCACTTCACCATAGTTTTATGGATTATTCCCCCTTTTGTGTGTTTGTGAAGAATTATTTTCATAATCATAACTATGTTGGAGACTTCTAATTTAAGTCAAGGGAAATGGTTGCCCTCTTACTTTCCTATAACTAACCTCTATTGATGGCAAGATATGGCATGGACTCAACAACAAAGAATGTCTGACTGAAGATGAGATCAAAACCATGCTCACACAATGCCCAGTGTTTTAGGCAAAGTGAACTCTACTCATATCTTAATGAAAACTTACCCCTTGTAAAACCCACCCTTTCAGTCCTTTAAGTTGGACTGAAATAAATTTACATTAATGTGTTTTACTGTCTAGAAGCCCCCACTGTGTTGCTCCACTCAAGTCAACCTTACTCATCAGCAATCAAAATCAGAGTTCAGCATTCTCTAACTGATAAGTGGTCAATAGTTATTAATAGGCAGGTCTCAGAAGAAGAAATACTACCAATAATCACATGAGAAAAAATAAATTACTCTAATAATTAGAAGTACAAATCAAAACAACTTTGAGGAGGTTGATCAATCAAGTTCTCTGATCAGCTTGCAGAGTGGTGAGCTTTTGTTTAGGGCTTCTGATTATATCTTCCTATTGAGTGTATGTTGGACTATTGCTCTTGATGTCTGATCGTGGATGAATCTCATTGATTGAGGATGAATCTGGTAGCTCAGACCATTGTGTGATCCGAAGCCTCACAACTAATAAGTATCAGAGCCAAGTCTCCTGTTTCAATGAGGTACTCTTTCTACTATATCACAAATCATTAATTAAATCATGTTCAGGAAAGCTTGTGTACTTTGAGTAGAGCTGACTGGAAAACAAAGTGAAAAACCTTGTCTTTGCTATTATCTGTTTAGTTTTCTCTTGCAATGGCTCTAATTATGAGAGAAATACAAACCAAAGCAACTTGGGTATAAGGGGTTAATCAAAGGAATTCCCTAATAAGTTTACTGGATGGTGTCTGGATCAAGTTCTGAGTGAATTCCTAATAAGGGGCAATCTACTGGGGTATCTAAAGAAAGAAAAATTTCACTTGGTGTTCAAGGCCCTGAATAGTTGAGGCAGCCAACATAACCACAACCAGTAATAAGAAACATTACCTAAAAGGACATAATATCATTCCCCAAAGAATGGGGACAGGAGGTTGATACAGTAAATCTGCCTTGAAGTAATGTGGGTGATCCTTCTAGAAGGGGTGGGGAACCTGTGGCTTGTTAAGTCCTCAAGTGCAGCCCTTTGACTGAGTCCAGTTTTGCAGAAAAAAATCTGAAATTTGGATTTAAAGGGCTGCACTTGAGGACCTAAGGGACATGGCTTTTAATGGTTTTAATGGTTTATAGCATTACAAAGCATTATAATCTAATGGAGTTGTATATAAGTAGCTGTAATGGTAATGGAATCTGGAGATGCCCCTGATTTGGCTTGGCTTTTGAGTTGAGTGTTAAAACCCAGAGCTTGTGAATCCTACTTGTGGGATGGACTTAGAGAGAGGGCTAAACTGGGAGGAGCCATGAATTGAAAGAAAGGCTCAAGCCCAGAGAAGGCCAGAAGGACTTTGGGAAGAGCAGTATCCAATATCATGGAGCCTCAGTTGCTGAGAAAGAGAGACTGCTGAGAGCCCATTGGAGCTGCCCAGGACTTTTGAGAACTGTCACCTAGAGCTGCTGAGAACTGAGTAGGCATGGCTATGATGCCAGTATTTTGTCTGTATGTTTTGATGTTGTTTTTCCAGATTCACCTGATGGTGGACAGTGTTGTTGTTGTAGTGGTCCTGGAAACTGGCTGTTGGTTCAGAAGCCCTGAAGAAGGATTTTCTTGTTGTATGTTCACAGAAATCCTGGAAGGGGGCCTTGCTGATACTTTCATGGGTTCTGAGACTGTTCTACAGGCAGAGAGTGACTTGATGAGGACACTGGCTATGACTTTGTTGAGCCTTGTCTCCCCAGGAACTGAGATTACTGAGGGCTTGCCTTGAGTGAAGATGAAAGAAGGGCCTTTTCTTGGATTTTCAATGCTGAGATGTTATCTTGACATTGTTATGGCTTAAGGGTGGATGTCCTTTTGTGCTCTACTGCTCTCTTTTGAGAATGCACTTGGTGGTAAGGGATTGTATTATAATTACTTTGAATCCAGGGGTGGAAAACCTTTGGCCTTTTTGTGCTCTGTGATCGACCAAATAAATGTACTTTGTTTATGATTGGAAACTGATCTCCATTTGAGAAGAGACTTTGACTGACTAAATGTCTGTCTAGGGGTGGAGTAGTACCTGGATTGAATTGAGAACTTACTTGCTAAATGAATGAGTTATACTGTATTTTGACTTTCTCTTTCTGTGAATGTTTGCTGAATAAATGGGGTTTGCTATCTGGTAATCCAAACCTTGGAGGTTGCCTTTGCTTGGCATTACAGTAACTATGTACAGCAGAATGTGGAAAGATCTACTTCTTGCTCACATTTTAAAAAAGTTATTAATTGAGAATCCCCACTCAGAGATGGAGGTTTTTAGAACATTTCTCGTCATGCCTTTCCTGATGACAGCTGAGACCTGAGATATATTTGGTTGTCATATTGCTTCCTGCAAATGATCTGGAAGAGTAAACACATGTCTTGGCAGCCTCTTCCATGAGATATTTTGTTCTGACAAGGGGGGCGGGGAGGTGGTGTCATGTTGATCAGGAGCATTCTCTTTTTCATAAGCACATTAGTATCTCTCCAGATCTCTTCACTTTTGACTTATCAGGGATCCTGAGGCACAGAAACAAAAAGGGCACAGTTCTGTGTGACATCACTTGAAAGTATGTGTATGTTTTGCTATTTTGTTAGGCTTGCGTTAATTAATAAATCTTTTTGCTTAATATTTTTACTATGTCATTTAATGGCAGATAGTAAAGATAAAATAGAGGTACCATCGGGGCAGTGGGTAGAATGCTGCATTGGGAATCATGATGACATGGATTCAAATTCTCCATCACCTTTGTGATTTTGGACAAGTCACTGGACTTCAGTTTCTTTAACTGTAAAACAAGGAGGCTAGACTAGATGTCCTCAGCAGGGCCTTCTATGAGCTATTGATTTCATTCTGGGCAGGTCATGCCTGGATGATGAGGGTTTTCACTTTGAGGGTTCAGTAACTAAGTCACAATTCACCATTGTAATGGGACTAAACTGGGAAGTAAAGTTGGAATTTTGTGCCAATGTTAGTTGTGTACTAGCCTCTCCTGCTGCCTGACAATATTCTATGATTCTATATTGCCCAATAATTCCCTTCCTGTGTGAGAATAAAACCGTGGTCTGTATCTGATTGGTACTCTGGGTACCCTTTTTACTTGCCTCTGACTCTCGACTTTTGTGGGTCAAGCTCCTTAACCTAGAAACCTAAATAGAAATTTTCCTTAGGAATCTGAGATTGGGGCAAAATAAAGTATTGGGCACTTAGTTCCCCGCATGAAGAAACAGGCAAATCCAGAGGAATGAGCTATAAGACAAAAAGACAGGGATGGTCAGATAGTGCCAACCCCTGTGGCTTCGTTGCAGGAGTGTCTGGCTAACCCAAGTATTAGATGAGCATATCCAATAATATTGATATGGAACCTCTGCTTGTGATTTCATTGGCATACAGAACTTTCCTTAGCCATGTCATGTTTTACTTACCCCTTGCATAGTCCCATTAGCATGATATGGGCTCTTTGCTATCTGGTGACTTCTTCCTCTGTAGGTGACTCTTTTCCTTCTGGTCGACCTCTGCAGCTGCCATTATTGTTGCAATCCCCATAAATGCTCTGGTAGCTGAGCCCCTGTTGCTCTAGGGCCTGGGAAGGGGTAAGACATCATTTATTTTTTTGAGATCTCACAAGGAACTGCACTGAAGGAACAAAGACACTCACAAGAACCAGCCCCATCCCAAACACAGGCTTACCTAGAATGTCATGTGTTCACAGTACAAAGAGTCATCTTTATACCTGGAGGGAAACAGAAAAGAGAGAGCTCAGGGGATGATTGTCCCTTTAGTGTATCTACAGAGTTCTGTCCCAGAAGTCAATTAAAAATGCATGTATGATAGATGGGAAGCAGTAATTAAATATTAGCATCTAAGTGGGTTGAGAAAAGTGGCCCTTCATGCATTCCCAATGGGGTGCTACCCATTTATGTATGTATTATCTTCTCTGGTAGAATGTAAGCTGCTTGAGGACAGGGACTTGTAAAAAAATTTCCAGTGTGTAATAGTGCTTGACACTTGGTAGGCACTTAATAAAAGCTCATTTATTGTTTCTGTGATGATGAATTATCTTGAAGACTGATTCATACCTATATTGTAGGTGATTTTATGTTTTTTCCTTATTAAATATTTTCTTTTATGTTTGGAAACCAAAAAGTTAAAATATATGATACTATATTTTGGGTTGATTGATATAAGATATACATAATATTTGTTCATGAATTCTATTGAAAATTCAACAAACATTTATAATTAAAGACATACTATCTATACTGTGTTTCTGCTGAGAGAGAGAAAAAAATTAAACAAGTTACAAAGTTTAACTGAGATGCAATCCCTGTTCTCATGGAGTTCTTAATAAATGGGGTAGAAATTTAGAATCCTAATCCCATAGCAGACATCCAAAGAAAGTACTATTATGTTTAAAGTAGATAGCCCAACTTTATAATATGCTGTTCTTCATTCCCCTCTTTCCTACACTGTCATGTAGACATCTTTTGTTTGTTAAATTTAAAATGCAGAAAAGAAATTTCATGCTAATGCTGGACCCAGAATTGAGTACAAGGAAAAGAATGGGCTAGATCATATTTAGAAAACAGCATAGAACTTTCAGTGACCTTCAGACTGCTGGAAGCCTAAAAAGACCATATTTTTAATATTAATTATTTTCTTTTTTTTTTTTTTTAATTTTAATTTATTTTCTTGGTTACATCATTCATTTCCACAGGTTTTGAGTTACAAATTTTCTCCCCTTTTTGTCCCTACCCCCCAGCCCAGAACATTGATCACACTGTAAGACCCCTCC
>CM053598.1:68693075-68715925 GCA_028646575.1 Pseudocheirus occidentalis | reverse complement strand
ACATGGGTAAGACATCATCTCATGGGGCACCCCTTTCTTCCCGGGAGAAAGGGAATAAATTCCTCTTCTTATCTAAGGCATCTCTGTGTTTACTTTTCTAATTAAATTAAGAATAATGGGTATTTTTTATACCACAAACAGAAGTAAAAATGAGTGGAGGTAAAAATGTATAGACTGGGAGTGCTGGCTCTTTGGGATTGTTACTTTCCTTTCTTGATGCTTACTGACCATTGCTTTGATAATAGGTTATAGAATTTTGCCAGGAAGCAAAGTCAAGATCACTGGTTTATACTTTGCAAACTCTATCCTTTTCCTTTTTTTTTTTAAATTGGTTTATTTGCCCTTTTTGAGTCCACACTCTTTCAAAGACACTGAAAACATCTCAGTTAATAAAATCTCTGAACCATTTCAGTACCTTTGGATGTAGTTCATCTTATTATCTCCTTCTTTATCTTGGATATCAACTCCTCCACTGCTGGGTTTTTTTTCCCATCCTTTCTCATCTATGATCATTTTCTTTGGCAAAGAAAATCTAAGGAAAATGAGCTGAGAAACTCTGTTATCAGTAATAATCTTGAGATATATTCTAGGCAGAAGTCTTATATATTCTTTGATCCTATTACTGATTTTTTTCCCCAAAAGAGCAAAACAAAATCCAAATACACTTTTTTGTTATCTTAAGTTTTTCTAGCCCATTTTATCATACTTTTCCATTTATCCTGTGTTACTCACTGTTGCATATCTTCTGTGTATCTTCTAACATTTGTGAATTGTTTGTGTGTCAACATATTTCCCTTTCCAACTCATCAGGATAATTTCTTATATTGTGTCTTCAGAATTTCATTCTTGAGAAATCCTACACATGATAAGTAGTCTTACTGAATTAGAAGTTCAAATTGATGCTAGAAATTATTATTGATATGGTGGGAGTGCTTCTGAATTAGCAACCCACTAGCAAGGGGAGACTGTCAACTAGCTGCTTACTAAAGTGCTCATGAAAAAAACATTGAAGTCACAAAAATGATTCTGGGGAGGAAATCTTATTATTGAATGTCTCAGGTAAACACATAAGCAATAGTATAAAGGTGGTAGCAAGATTATTTTAATATTTACTCTTTTTCTCTTCCTTTTAAAGGATCAGCCTATACCTTGTTGGCAATATGCATGACTTTTGGATCCCTTGAACAGTGTGATGAGATATTGGGTTGAAAATTTGAGAATTGACCTTTTCTGGGATTACAAAAGGATGAAAATTAACTAGGCTCAGCAAAGAGTGGTTAGGTAGTACAGTGGATAGAGTGTGGGATCTGGAGTCAGGAAGATTCTTTTTTCTGAATTCAAATCTGGTTTTAGACACTTACTAGCTGTATGGTCCTGGACAAATCACTTAACCCTGTTTTCCTCAGTTTCCTTATCTGTAAAATGAGCTGGAGAAGGAAATGGCAAACCACTCCAATATCTTTGCCAAGAATACCCAAAATAGGGTCACAAAGAGTTGGACATAACTAAAAATGACTAAACAACAACAAATTAAGCAAAAAACAAAACAAAACAATTTCTAATTATTTGATCAAAATTTGGCAAAGTACTGGGCCAGGAGTGACTTCCTTTCCATCTTCCTTATGAAGTTCTTCTAGTGTATATAAAAACAAAACACCCAATTGCTCTGCCATGATGTTTTGAATAACTAACTTGTTTAGAGTTTGTTCAATTGTTTATCTGTTTGCCTGTCTATCTTATCTTTGTGGACTTGTAATTTCACTGGTGTAAAGAGCTGTCAGTGGGTAAATTCCCTGTACTGATGTATACCAGCAGTTCCTCTGTAGTATGGTTTGGAAAGTTCCCTGGGGCACTTAAAGGTTGAGTGACTTACCTACTGTCTTAGACCTAGTTTGCATCAAAAGCAGAACTTAAATCCAATCCTTGACATCCTGACCAGTCAGTCAATAGATCACACTGCTCTTTATTGGCTTAAGAGGCACTAAGTATTTTCAGATTCAAAAGTGAAATAAAAAGACAAAGAACAAAAGAATGTTTGTAAAACATCCTTGTTAAGAGAATTCACAGCAGTATAAACAAAAAGAGTGGAGAATATGAGGAATTTAGTCTCATATTCTCAGTAGTTCCAAAATCTCACAATTTTAAAAACTCCTGAAATTTCCTTTTTTTCTTTTGTTCCCAAGTCTCTTTTTTCTCTCAGAAATTGCTTTGTTTTGTTTTGTTTTTTTGTAACCTATTGAGTAGTGACTTTTATCTTAGAGATTCTATCTCAGGTTAATCTGGGTTTTAAAGACTGGGACATTTTGCACCATTGTTATTCGGAAATAGACCCTTAATTGATGGAGAGAATTCCCTTGCACCCAGAGAGTCATTATTACCTCTGCTAGGATTATCCTCTCAATGTATAATTATGGTGACAGACATAGACAAATAGTAGTATATTCACTGTTGTAGCCCATTTAATGCTGTGGACTCTGATCAAAGCTGCTGACCCTGGTTCTTGCTTCTTTATAGATTTTATTTAAGGCATTGGCAGCCATAACCCAATCAAAAGCAAGGAAACTGTCTTTCTGGATAAACTATTGCATTTCCAAGGTAAGAGTATGTGTAATTAGTTCATGGATTAATAATATACATCATTTGTATTATTGCTTTATGAACCAGATTGAAAGCCCCCCAAACCTATACTGATTTCAACTCCCTGTATGATATTTCATATCCATGTCTTAGTTTTATGTTTCTGCTTAATTTCTGTTTCTTAGGAATGAGTTTTGATTCCTGACTTTTGTACCAAGCATAGGGTAGGCATGTTGTACGAGTTTCCCAGCTCCTCTTTCCCTTTTTACATTTTTTTTGCTCATCCAACAGACTAACACAGTTGAATAAATGATTTACCTAGTTGTGCTTACTACTTAAACCGGGGCATCACAAATCCTTTTTTCCATTTGTCTTGATAGGTAATGGAAGCTAGAAATAGGGAAGAGAACTGGTTGATGGCAGTAAAAAATTTAAATGAAACTTGGTGAGAGTTTGAGTGTTCTTATGTGTTTACCTCATGTCTACTTTTTGCCCTCTGACTATTTCATCACCCTGACCCTATAAAGAACCTTAACTAGTCTGATTCCAAAGTCCAATAACATAGTAATGTATAAGTTATAAAGTAGGTAAGGTGAGGAGCTCAGACACAGGCTGGGAAGAAGTAGAGGAGAGTCATTCTTTCTTTCTTTCTTTTTTAAAGTTTTTTTTGGAGGGGGGAAGGCAGGGCAATTGGGGTTAAATGACTTGCCCAAAGTCACACAGCTAGCAAGTGTCAAGTGTCTGAGGCCGCATTTGAACTCAGGTCCTCCAGACTCCAGGGCCCAGTGCTTGATTCACTGCGCCATGTAGCTGCCCCTGAGAGTCATTATTTCTTAGCAATTCCAAAGAATAGATTCCATGTAATGAATGACTCTTCCTTGTAGCCATGGAATAGAAAAAGCTATGGTTATTCTTTCCCTGTAACCAAAGATGCCTGGTTTTGTAAAAATAAGGTGCAAGGAAAACAATTTTGACTGAATGATTTGGGGGAAAGGAATAATATTTTTTAAAAAGGGATTTTTTTAAGGATGTACTTGAAGTTCCAGGTATGACATAGAGTTTTTTACCATTGGAAAAAAATATGAATCAGAAGGAGAAACAAAAGCTCACATTCCTCCCACACAGACCAGTCTGCTAAAGACCTACTTAGACAATTAATCTACTGGACATGTCTTATGTTTTTATTAAATCCAGGCAATTTTGAAGTTTGTAGCCAATCTGTCAGGAAAGTTTAATTCTAGAGAATGTGTGCCCAGATAAATTAATGATCAAACAGAATGTTATGTGTGTGTGTGGGGGGGGTATGGGAATACAGAGGACTCTCAGAATTTCCATAGCACCAGCCTATATCCTATAGGAGTTATAGTCCTTTTTGGGGTTTCCTATACCAGTATGGTTAAAACAGATGAGGCATTTAAGATAGTGCAGTGGATAGAGTGTTGGACCTCTGTAAAGCCATGCATAAGCAGCTTTCCAGACCAGTGCTGCTGTGAATAGCTTTCAAGGTTCTGATTACATAGTATCATGAACACTATTTATTCAACAACAAATCAGAGCAAAGCATTTACATAAAATTGAGGTATTGAGGTACAGCATTCACAATGTTACAACTTATCACAGATAATCAAAATATAGCATTCACAATGACTTATCACTAAAATGGCCACATAGTTTTCACCACAGTGGTCACATAGTTTTGAACAAAGTATAATCATTCAGTCAGTCAATCACTTAGTAACACAATCATTCAGTCAACTCAATCATTCAGTCATTCTTAAGGAGTCTTGCCTCCTTAAGGGTCACAAAATACAAAAGTCAAAGTTCTCCACTCATGGGGCATACTAAGTTATAATATCAGTCACTACTCAGCATTCCCTTAAGGGGTAGTGTAAAATACATAGGCCATCCACCCCTCAATCACAAATAAGTTGCAATTTCAAGGTCATAAGTAAGTTTCAACTTCAATCAGTCACTACTCAGTATTCATGAAGAGATCTCTTCATCTTGGCCTGAGGTAGACTCTCAGATTCCCTGTATCCCCTTTTATGGTCCCAGCTCCTACCTGGATTCACCAAACTGTCACCTGGGTTCAAAGGCAGACAGCTCCCAGATCTCCATCCAGCTCTCCATGCAGTCCCTGTTCCACACTGAAGTTCACAGTGTTAAGTCCACCTTAAATCTTTCACAATCTCTTTTCCTGGGAAGTCAAGGCTTAACAAAGCCACAAACAGACAAAATACCAGCACCACAGTTATGCTTCCTCAGTCTTCTGCAGCTCCAGCTGGTCCTCGGGAATCCTCAGCAGCTTGGCTGGCACTTGGAAGTCTTTAGCAGAAGTTTCAGCAGATTCCCTGAATCAAAATCACTTCATCCAGGTTCTCAAAATAAAAGTAATTCTCTCCAGCCTGGGCCTCTCTTCCTCAGCCTCCAGAACCTGGATCCAAGAAGATCTGTCTTACCCAGCAGGGGCTTTTGCTTATTTACACATGGCATTACCTCCTTCCTGTTTCGGCCCCTTCCTGTTACATCAGCAACAGGGGTTCATACCTTCTGTTTCTTTAACAGAGGCTTGATTCATTAGTAAGTGCAAGTACCTGTTAGCTTTGTCAGTACAAAGGGATCAAATTACATTACTTGTACAACCTGGAGTCAAGGTACTGACTGTGACCCAGGCCAAGTCAATTTCTCTCAACCTGAGTTTCCTCCTCTGCAAAATGGGGATAATAAGAGCACCTACATCCTTGGTAGTAGTGAAGATCAAATGTGTTAACATATATTAGTGATTTGCAAACCTAAATATAAACACTCCAGTACAATAATGTGTCCCAAAAGTCTCAGTGAATTGTTAAGCTTGTATAGTTTAAGTTTGACTAGCTAAAGATTTCATTGAGACTTTGGGGACATGGTGTATAAGTTACAAAATGGCATGAAGGTAACTTAGTGGTAAGGGAAAAGAACCAGTTAGTTATCTGGAATGTTTACAGTTTTCAAGGATTAGAGATATTAGAGGAAATATATATCTGCTTTACTTGAGACTGACATCCAGTCCAGAGTTTGTGATTTGAGGGATTCAGTACTGAAAGTTCAGTGAAAAAAAAGAGCAAGCCCTCTGTGATCAGAGAAACAACCAACAAAAGAATTTGCTATTCAAGAGGAAATTTATGATTCAGTAGAAATGGTTAACATGGACACTGCTGATGTTTCACAACATTTAATTGTTAAATGTCCCTTTTGATGTACATTAATTAATGGTATGGAGTCTGATTAAAACTCTTCCCATGAATGCAGTGCTTAAATAGCTTCTCCCATGTGTTCATTCTTTAGCTACTCCAGGTTTCCAAACTCAGAATATAGCTTTTCCTGTATTTGTTTTATATCTAGAGTTTCTCTGGTGTGAATTTTCAGATGAACATTGAGATCTAGCCTCTGCTGGAAAATTGTTTCCCAGACATTATGTTTAAATGGTTTTCTTCATGTATGTTTTTTGATGTTAATTACGGTATGAGAGCTACCCACATTGATCAGATTTAAAGACTTCTCTACTGTTTGCACTCTCTGGTGAAAGTTGAGAATATCACTGAATGAATACTGTGAAACACTTGATTACGTTTATAGGATTTCTCCTCATATGGAGTCTATGATGTCTATAAAAATTTGCTTGATCTTTGATTTCTGTCCCACATTGATCATATGTATGAAGATTTTCCTATTTTGAATGTTAAAGTTTCCCTTTGAACAAAGCCTTTGCCACATTTATCACATTTATGGAGCTTCTTCCCAGTGTGGATCCTCTGATGTGTATAAAAACATTAGTTACTTGCATCTTCTCTCACGTTAATCAGGCTGATAAGGTTTTTCTGGGTGGATTATTTAATGAAAACTGTGGGAAGCGCTTTGAATAGACCATTTATCACACTGATCACATAGCATTTCTCTTCTGTGAATTCTATGATGTCTATAAAAATTTGCTTAATCTTTGAATTTTTACTCACATTTATATAAAGAGTTTCTCTCCATGTAGATCCACTTGTGAACACTGAGATTTGCTTTCTGAATGAGGTTTTTGCTTCATTTGCTTCATTTCATTTGCTATAAATTTGTTGCATTTATAAAGTTTTGTCCCAGTGTGGACTCTGATGAACATGAAAGATTTTTTTTTAGTCAGAGAAAAACACATCACATACCTGGAGCATGCATTATGCTTTTTTCCCCATGTGCTTGTTCTAGTGGTTAACCTGTTGTGATTTCCAAATCAAAGTTTTCATACAGTAAATAAATTCTTAAGATTTCTTGTTAATTTGGCCTTTAATTTGATTATTTTGGCAGACTTCCTAAACCTTTTACTACAGAGAGATCTAAGTCAGGTGGATGTTAACCTAGATTTTCTGAGACTCTTGTTGTGGGAGGATTATTCCAGAATATTGCTTTTGCCTTCAGCCCTTTTCTGGCTTATAAATCAGTGTTTGCTTCCTTTTAAGAACTCTACTTCATTCAGAAAGGGTTCTTTGCTAGAATATTAAGTGGTCTTCTTTATTAAGTCTTGCCAGGGCATAAAGTCTTGATGGTTCAGGTTTCTGAAATCAGTCCCTTGAAGATGCATCATGTAGTCTTCCTACATGGAAGTATGAATAGCCATATTTCCTCAGCCTTATTGATGGAAAATTGCATGTTTATCTAGTTCTAGGGAATCTTCCACTTTGACAGAACTGATGTGCTTCTGATTCCCAGGTACTTAAGTTATTATCATTGTAATATTAATCGGATATAAGATCTTCCCCACCTATTAATATTAAGACTGCACTGAGACTTTGGGGGCATGCTGTATAAATTCCAAAATTTATTTAATCCTATTATAGCCTCTTAATGGGCCTTTTATAGTCTATTATGGGAAACTTGCTTAGAGGAGGCTTGCTTGAAGGAAGGTTTTCACACCTTTTGTTAATTTCTAATTAGGCACTGAGTCAGGATGGTTGGGATGCCCTCTGGCTCTAAAAAGGGTATATGTACTCTGAGATTAGCAGAGATTTGCTCTTGGGCTCACTCATTGGAAGAGTGTTCCTGTGATTTGGCCAGATGAGACTTTGAGTAGCTATTAAGGAGCCCACCCCCCAGCCCCCAGTTTTGAAAAACTCAGATGTTGGTGCTTCTTTCTCTGGTTACTGTGTATGTATTACCTTGGTCAGACAGTTGGATCTGTCTGTTGATCTGTGATAATTTATCAGACAGTTAGAAGCCCTGTCTGTTGGTCTTTATTTTTCTACTTGTATTTTCTCAGTACTTGTTGTTCAGATTTTCTCTGAAGTTCAGGGTGTTGACTGTCCCCGTGACCTAGTGAATATAATTGAAAAAGATTGTTGATCACTCAAATAACTCTCTTTCCTAGTAAAGCTGATGTAAGAACCTTTGCTACCATCCTGGGTATGCCAGTGTGTGCACACAACACACATCCCTCAGTCTTTCTTCTTGAAGATTTATCATATAGTTTCTTTAGTCTCCTGAAATGAGAAAGAATTTACTGTGGGTCTGGGCAAGATTATCTTCAGATATTTTAAGCCGTTCTATTTGCTGCCCTATAAGACAAAAACAACCCACATCATTATGAAGCAGGCAGCTAGGTGACAAGGTAGATAGAGGGCTGGAAGGAAGGAACTGAGAAACAAGTAAGCAAGAAAGAACTGAGCCCAAATCCAGCCTCAGACACTTAAGAGCTCTGTGACCTGGGTGACCTCCTTCTGCTTCAGATTTCCTACCTGTAAAATGGGAGTAACAATAAGCACCTACTGGGACAGCTAGGTGGTGCAGTGAATAGAGCACTAACTCTGAAGTCAGGAGGACCTGAGTTCAAATTTGGCCTCAGACACTTAATACAACAACTTGCCATGTGACCTTGGGCAAGTTATTAAACCCCAATTGCCCTCCAAAAAGAAAGTAAAAAATGAAAAAATGTAAAAAAAAGTGCCTACTTCCCAGGGTTATTGTGAGGATAAAATGAGATAATATTTTAAAGTGCTTTACAAACCTTAAAATGTTATATTATTGTTGTTATTTATGTAGGTGTGAAGCCCATTAGTTCCAAAGGGTTCCAAAGCCCTTTAGTATGAGATTCTCTCTTCATTGGTAGAGATTAATGCCCCAGTTTGGGATGGGGGTGATTTTCAAGCTTTGAAACTGAGATTACATTGCTTAGGAGTCTGTCTGCTTATTCTAAGACCTGAACTGAGAGCTTGCAGCTTGGGGTAGGACTTTGGACTCCCAGAGGGGTCATGAAAGAGTCCAAGAAAACCAATAGATCTGCAATCCTCAGGACTCCTTCACTAAAGCCACCTATAAAAATGAAGCCACCTGGCTGTAAGAATTATGGGATGCCAGGCTTGAAAAATAGCAAAATTTTCTGCTCAGAAAAAAGAGACAAAGTGCTCGTTATAATTTTTTTTAATTGGTCACTTGAGAGGCAAGCTGCTTTAATGTTTACAGGACAGGATCTAAAGTAAGGAAGAGTTAAGTTCTGCCTTTGACTCACATAAATAGTGTGACTGTGGGTAAACCACTTAACCCCAGGTAGTTTTCTAAATCTGTGAGTTACAGACAAGTTGGTGGAATTGTATAGGTGGAAAAAAATCTATGCATTAGGAGTTTCCTATGCTGATGAAATAATTGGTCCAGATCAGAGATAACAGGCATAGTGTCTGAACCTATGAGTTTATTGATACAGAGAACTTTCAGATAAGGAAATTCCCTATACCAATATATCTCCATAACTTATCTGTAAATATCTACATAAAACAAGACAAAAATTAATGAATTAGATGAAAGCATGGTTATTGAATGTACAGATGATACAAATCTAGGAAGGTAGCGAATGAGCTTGATAATTATATCCAAAATGATATGCTAATATATTGGGCTAATTTTATTAAGATAGAATTTGATAAAGATAAAGATTAACATCTTTTAATTGAGGTGAAAAAATCATCTTTTAAGTTCAAGATGACAGAGGTGCCAGACATGTTAGTCTCAAAAAGTCTCAAACCAAAACTGAGGGTTGGTAGTGCAAAGCAAGTCCGTTATAAATCAGTAGCATGATATGGCAGCCAAAAATTTAATGAGATTAAAAAAATAAACATTTTATTGGAAACTATCAAATATTCATTCGAACAGTTGTTTAGTTTAAATTAATTAATTTTAATACATAAAGCATGATAATAATCTTTCAGTTTCTCTCTCAGGTCCCTTTCAGGATTCTTTATTTATTCTCAGTGACTTATAATCATGTGATAACTATGTGTGCTCCATTCTTCTCATGAAGCTCTTTCAAGATTTCTTTGCATTCCTCACATTCGTTGATCTTAATTGCATTGCAGCATTCAATTACATTACAATTTCACACTTGACTAAGCCATTTCTCTTATGCTTGGACATTCAAGTTCCCTCTGGTTCTTTGCAGTTATATGTCATGATACTATGAAAAGCTTTGAACAGATCATACATTTGGGTCTTTTAAATAAAGTACTTTGAGGGCATATTGGGAACAACAGAATTATTGGTCAAAGAGGTTTATTGTCTTTGTAACATGTATTTTATAACATAATTTTGAAAAAAGATCTGGAATTTTAGTGGACAATGAGTCAGCAGTATGATGCTGCAAACCAAAAAATTATAAATAAATCTTGGGCTGCATTAAAAAGGAATAGAGATCCTTGTTGGAATAGAGAGATGGTCGTTCCCTTGTACTTTGCTTTTGTCAGAAAGGAATATTATGTTCAATTCTTGGCATCGCTGTTTTAGAAGAACATTGGTAAGTTGTAAAGTCTCCAGAGGAGGACAGTCAGGCTGGTGAATGGTTTTGAATTTGTCATATGAGGATGGGTGGAAAAAACTGGAGATGTTTAGTCTACAGAAGAGAACTCAGGAAGACATGATAGATATTTTCAAGTATTTGAAAGGCTATTTGGAGGAGAGATTAAATTTGTTCTGTTTGGCCCCAGAGTACCAAACCAAAAACAATGGGTGGGACTTGCAAACAAGAGACTTTAGGGTTGATATGAAGAAAGACTTTCTAACAGAGTTATCCAGGATTAGAAGGGGCTGCCTTGAGAAGTGGCAACATCCCCTTGCTTGGAGGAAGGCAGGCAGAGGCTGGATGATCACTTATTGAGTATATTATACTGGGAAATCCTTTGATTTATAGGTTATACTAAATGGTTGCTGAGGTCCCTTCTAATACTTGAGTTCTGTGATTCTGTGAGTGTACCTGTTTCTCTATAATGATGCCATGAAGTTGGCATTTTTATGAAATTTATGGGTATGATGTTGTATCATAAAGTTGTTTTAATTTATATCCCTTTAATTATTAGTGATGTTGATCATTTTGCTAAGTAATTATTAATAATTTGTGTCCCCTTTTTTGAAAAAAATTTCATAATCTTTTATTATTTATTGATTAGGAGTCACCATTGGGATTTTAAAACATTTCCTTAAACAATTTTATGTAAGGTTTTTATCTGTCACATTTATTATGAGTGTTACTCCCAGCCTACTATATTTCCATTTATTCTAATTATTTTTAAAAATATTTTTCATATAAATTTTTAATGTAGATAAGTATATTTCTATTATCTTTAATAAGTGATTTCATTTTCTGAATTAAAAACTCTTCTCCAAAATGTAATAAATACTTCATTCCATTTTCTTCCATTTAAAAATTGTTTAACTTGAAAAGGTTACAAGCCAAAATTTGTTCTGTTTGGTGGAGGGAGAGTTGGTGGACAATTTTTCATTATCTCAGTGCAACTTCTGAGGCTGAGATATGCAATAAAGTATGGATCAGTTCTCTGACACTTGGACTAATTTTTACCTAACAGTTAACAACAAGAAAACACAAATTCTTCACCACTCAGCACCACACCATCCATATGTGGAAGTACTGGTTACAGCAAATGGAGAAATATTGAATGCTGAATACCATGTTCACTTACCTTGGCAGTATACTTTCCAAGCATGTACACATAGATGATGCTCAGCTTTTGGAAGGCTCTGAAAGAAAGTGTGGGAGAGAAGAGATTTAAGGCTGCTTACCAAACTGAAGGTCTACAGAGACATTGTGTTGACTTTATTGTTGTATGCCTGTGGAACCTGGACAGTCTGCCAGAGCCAAGCCAGAAAATTGAACCACTTCCATTTAAATTGTCTTAGGAAGATTCTGAAGATCCTCTAGCAAGATAAGGTACTGGACTCTGAAATCTTTTCTCAAACTGAACTACCAATCATTCAAACTCTACTGCAGAGAGTACAACTCTGATGGGCTGGTTACGTGGTTTGAATGCCAAATATGTTTGCCTGAAAGACTGTTTTATGGAGAACTCAGACAAGGTAGCCACTCACATAGAAGTCAGAAGAACCAATACAAGGACACTTTCAAGTTTTCTCTGAAAAATTTTGGTATCAATTGTAAGACATATGAGACATTGGCCTACCCAGCATGGCCTGCCCACATCAAAGAAGGTCCTATGTTCTTTGAGCAAAGCAGAATAAAAGTAGCTCAAAAGAAACATGAGATGTGCAGATTTGGAGAGCTCTGCTTTTCGAATGTTCATATAGACCATTTGTGCCCCACTTATGGTAGAGCTTTCTGAGCTCATATTGGTATGAATAGCCGCAGTTGGACATGCTATATACATTGACCCCAGCATTGTGATGTCTTTTTGGTCTTCTTCAAGCATGAAAGATGAACAACAATGATTTAAAAATAAATTTCTCTTTAGATCACATATTGAGATAGAATTCACATGGGGGTAAAGTATAAGATGTGGGTACAAATCCCATAAATATGTAGGGACATATGCATATGTATAAAGTGCAGTATGGCCAGTGTGGATTGGTAATTCACTAAGTCCCATTGCTGTAGGGCCAGCTGGTCAGGTGCTCCTCCTTCTGGGTCTGCTCCTTTCTAAGCTCATCTAGCATGGCATCTTTGTAATCTCTGCTGATCTCTCAAGCCTGATATTCAGTGTTCATCTTATTGTCCAAGGATTGCTGCAGGTGGCTTTCAGATTTGACCCTGACCATAAGATTGTGAGGCTTCTCTCCACTTCCAGATACCATTTTCAGTTATTCTTTGACTAAAATACTGCCTTTCTCTTTTGGGAGTAGACCTTGCCATTGATTCTCTTGGTTTAAAGCTCAGAGATGTTTTCTGCTGCTTCTTTCTAGAAGGCAGGAGATTTAACATACTGAGGTACAGTACTATGGGATCTAATAATTCTCTGTAGACTATAAAATTGCCAAATATTTCAGCTACGTGGTATGAAATGATTTTCCACTGGTCCAGTCTCTTGCTAGTTGACCTGCACACCAAAGTTTCTTATCAAAACTATTATTGTTCTGAAGATGTTTTAAATAATATTCAGCATCCTTTTTTCCCTACCAGAGCTTTGCTGAGCCAAGGCCATAACTAGATGGTAGTCTTCATCCTGCTCATCTCTCAACTGAGAAACATACATTTTGTAAAGACACACTCTATTCCTCCACCTCCTGAAAATCCAAAGCACAAGTGTCTAGGTAGCATGAACTGATAGCACTTTTCATGGAAGACATTGGGCATAAATCTCATACTTTGAGAGACTTATACTATTTGGAGAAAGTAAATTCTGGTTCTTACAAGCTCAAATCTCCTCCCTTTTGATCCAAATGTCCAAAGTCAGTATGTGGAGTGGTCATGGCCATAGACAAGCATGCCTTGGGTAGCACAAACTACTTCCTAGTTGTATGTGAGGGATTAATTACAGTCTGTTATGACACTTCTTTGTATTACATCACTCTAGCTTCTGTCATTACCTCAATAGGTGACATCTGTCAAATGAAGTTGGCATCTCCAGGGTTTACTTCCTCTCTTCCTTGCTTGTAGCCCTTCTCATAATGAACCCATCATCACTTATCTGTTCTCAGAATTCTTGCAGGTCTGTTTGCTATCAATTACAACTGAGGCAAACAGAACTAATTCTTTGAAAGAAAACTCATGTACACTGTTGACACTATACATTCTTTGATGAAAACTGTCAGTTTCCTGACTTCTTTAGTAAAAATTCTTGTTGATTGACTGCTCTATTCATTCATGGGCTAAGATTCTGTAGACTAAGTGACAAGACCTTTCCACACTTGGGTTACATCAGAACGTGGCTAATGTTCACTAAGGAAATATCTGGTGGTTGTAGGAAGGTGAATACCTTGGCTATATGTCCACATGCAGCAGACATCTCTGACATGACATTGTTGATTGGGGCCTAAATAAGAGGGGGAATCATGTTGGCAGTGCAGGAAATGACTAGCTAAGATAAAATGAACAGTTAAGAAGCTTTTGTGCAGGCAATGTAAACATAGTTTGAATCAGAAGGAAAACAAGTAATTTGGAAAAAATTATAGGAAATTTTATAGAGATCTAATATTCAAGACATTAATTATAGAACTCTAAGGATAAGAGACTTTCCTTAATAATTATGTTCAAAGAATATGAATAGACAGTTCTCAAATGAAGCAAAAATGCAAGCTATCAACAACCATATGAAAAGATGTTTCAAGTGACTGATAATAAGAAATATATGTTAAAACAACTCTGAGGTTCCATTTCACACCTATCAGATTGGTGAAGATAATAAAAGGAAAATAGCAATCATTAGAGAAGATGTGGGAGGACAGAAACACATTATATCTCTTAAAACCAAAGATACTAGTATTAGGCTTGTATAGTAAGGACAAGAAGTACCAAGAACAGAGGGAAAGGCTCCAAATGTAGAAGAATATTTCTAACAAAACCTTTTTTTTGTAGCAAATAAGTGCAAATAAAATGTCAATAAATCATAGAATTGCTGAACGTATTATGACATATTATGATAGTGGAATTTTATAACAGTGAGGAATATGGAAAGATTAACTAATATAGAGTGATTTTGGCAGAAGTTGGAGGAAAAAAATTATAAAATGAACACAATTACATGAGGGGAAATAGTTTTTATTTAAAAAAAATTTTTGGTCTTTATTAATTTGTTTGTTTACTTTAAGTTTACAAGATTCAGTTCCACAATCCCTTGAGTTTCAAATTTTTTACCCCTCCCTTTCCTCTCCCCCATGGTGGCATGCAATCAAGTATAGGATCTGCAAATACTTTCGCATTAGACATTAGTCTGGTTGTAAAGAAGGGTTGTAAGCGATGGAATGAACAGTGGGAAAGAGGAAACAAAACCAAACATGAAAAAGAAAGAGAGCAGGTAGTTTGCTTCAATCTGCATTCAAACTCTGTTCTTTCTATCTCTTTCCATCATGAGTCTTTTGGAGTTGTCTTATAACTCTGCGTTGCTGAGAAGAGTCCAGTCTATCAGAGTTGGTCATCACACATACATTGTGTCTATAATTGTGTACAGATTTCTCCTGGTTGTGCTCTTCTCACTCAGCATCAGTTCTTATAAGCCTCTCCAGGTAAATATGAAGTCCATTTGCTCCTCAATTCTTTGCCACTAATGCATTGTTGGTGGAGTTGTAAACTGATCCAACCATTCTGGAGAGCAATTTGGAACTATCCCAAAGGGCTATACATAATTTCATACTCTTCAACCTAGCAATACTAGGTCTGTATCCCAAAGAAATCGTAGAAGTGGGAGGAAGACCTGCACGTGCAAAAATATTTATAGAAGTTATTTTTGTGGTGGCAAAGAATTGGTAATCAAGCGGATGCCCATCAATTGGGGAATGGCTAAACAAGTTGTGGTACATGGATGCAATGGAATACTATTGTGCTATAAGAAATGAGGTCTGGTCTTCTGACTTTCTGCTATACCATGTTGTACTAAGATCCTGCTATAGTTTGACTCTTTAACTATTCAAGTGACAGTACTGTGAAACACCTTTTCCTCCTTTATACTCACCTCAAATAGCATTTTATTTTGAATCTCTCTTCTCATGCCTTATTTTGTTTTATTATTATTTTTATATTTTTATTGTTATTTATATATTTATATTATTATTATTTCAGTTTCTTTTACGTCTTCTAACTTGATTGCAAGTGCTATGAAAATAGATTTCCTGTCTTGTGTAAAATTTGTCTCTCTACAAGTACCTACCATGTTACCCTGTACACAGTATGCACTTAATTACTGTTTGTTAAATGGAACCCAAATGAACTAAATTAAATTCTATGTACTCTGACTTTGGTCCCCACAGAAATAAGTGATAAAGGACTGTAGACAGATAGGGAGTTCATATGACTGGTAGTGTCACACAGACCGATTCTGTGGCAGACTGGGTTTGAACAAGCAGCAGCGAGCTTTAATTTATCCTTGTGATTATGCTATTTGGGTAAAACTACAACAGAACATTATGATTCCACATGCTCCTGATGTCACAAATAAATGTCAGAGGGTGATTGAAGGCTCAGAAACAGCAGGTTTAATCAAAACCTTCATTTTCCAACTAGATGTGGTAAGGAATGTTTATAATAGGGGAAATCTAATTTATGGTGCAAGATTCTTACAAGGGTCCTGAAGTGGCTGAGATGTTCTCTGTGGAGCTTGCATTATCTTCCTTCATGCCCCAGGACATGCCCTGATGGTAGCATGTTTTGAGATTTGGTTTTTCCTCTGCTTTTCTCAGAAGGTGATTTTCTTGAAATGACATCTGGATGCTCATGGGAAAGGCAGACAATTTTCTTGAGGCTAAAAAGGAGTTGACTAAGGGGAAGTTAGTTTAATGCAGCAAAAAACTGCTAAAATTGTTTATCCAGTCTTCAATCAATAAGCATTTATTAAATGCCTACAATGTATCAGGCACTTTGCTAAGTGCTGAGGATACACAGAGGCAAAAGATGGCTGATGCCCTCAAGGAGCTTACCATCCAAATGGGGGAGACAACAGGCAAACAGATAGATACAAAGCAAGTTATATAAAGGATGAATAGGAAATAATTAACAGAGGGAAGGCACTGTTGGTCTTTGTGACTGCAAACTCATTTTCCCTTATCCCTGTTTGACTTGCTAGTTTCCAAGAATGTCTTTGACTCGTGGATTAAGTGAGACAATATTTGTAAAGTGCTTAACAGAGTGCCTAGCACATAGTAGGCACTTAATAAATACTTATTTCTTTCCCCTTCCCCTTCATGGATTTTGTGCACACCAGCATCTTATTCTTTCCTAGTAGTTGTGAGGACTTGAACCCACAACACTTGGTTCATTGATACTTTTTTGGTACTTTCTGCTGCTCCTGCCTATGCCACTGTGGTTGTAGCATTTGCTGTCAGCCTTTGCAGTTCCAGTTCATCCTTTGTAATTTTGTTAGGGCAGGATAGGACACCAGATAGGACTTTCACCATGTAGGGCAGTTGGGGCTGTAGGGAATTCTAGTAGTTACTGGGTGCCAAACTCTCTTATCATTTGGCCACTAACACTGTCCTCCTCAAAGTACCATACAGAAACTTCTCCTTGAATACCTACCTGTATTTGGAAAACACCATTTTCATAAACCTCTAGAGTGGGCTGGTATCAAGAGATCATGCCTGGCTTCAAGGGAAGCCATCCTACTCAGAAACATCTCCCTGTAATAGTGATAGCAGACCACAGTTTTATCCTTTATGCCTTACCAAAGCTCTTTATACCCTTTTATTATGAGAAGAAGTTAGTGTAAGTGTCATTGGTCCTTCTGGGACAGATGGGGAAAGTGAGACTTGTAGAGGAGAAATGGCTTTCCTAGGACCACACAGCTAGAAAGTGAAGGTGTCAGACTTGAGCCTGGGTTTCCTGAGTCCAGTGCTGTCTGTAGTAAACTATGTTGCTGGAAGGAGTCTTTTTTTCTTTCTGAAGACAATTTTTTCATACCCTGGATGTAATTCTCTGGAGAGACTGTTAAAAAAATAGTAGGATTCAATGTCAGTATTATTACAAAGTGAAGTAGCATTACAGTAAATCAATGTGTGTGTGTGTTTTGTACATGTAAGTGTGTAGGCATACCAGTGCATTCAGGCATTTGTGTTAGTGAGGAAAAAAGTTAAACTAATCACAAAAGTAAAATTATTGTACCATGTACCACCAGATTAAACCATAAAAATTGCTAATGTGACAAGACATTTCACAAATGGGATTTTAGACTTGGTTACTGAATTTCTTTAACACAACAGAAGATATCTATTAATTTTTATTGCATTTTGAGGGGGTGGAGCTAACAGCTTGCTAATAGTCTAAGGATGATAGAAAAGGGGAGAAGAGGAATCAGTGGGGAAGACATTGTATGTAAAGTAAGCAGTGGATTTGTGGTTGCTAATTTTCTGAAAAACAATCTAATAAGCATGTGTCTGGGTACATGCCTATAATTCCTGCTCCTGGGAAGACAGAGGCTGGTGGATTACTTGAGTTCAGTAGTTCTGAGATGTAATAGCGATGAGACCTATGAAGTGTTTGTGCTAAGTTTAGCAGCAATGTGTTGAGCCCCAGGCTACTTAAGAGGGGGGAAATTGGCCCAGATTGGATTCAGAGCAGCCCATAATTTCTATGCCAATTAAGAGGGAGATTGAAAAGTGAGTGTCTGAAGAATTGTGGTAAGATAGCAGAAGATGGCAGGATATTGCCTGACTCTCCCAAATCCATACCCCCTCCCCCAATAACTTAAAAATAACACCTCAAAGTGAATTTTAGAGTAGCAGAAATAATGAAAAGTGAGGATAAAGCAGTTGTCCAGCCTAAGACAACTTTGGAAGAAGTTATGAAAGATCTGGCCTACAATGGTGGTCTGGCCAAAGTGAAATACAGATACCTCAGTCAACAAGAAGCAAGCCCTGCATGCAGCTGTGTGGTAGCAGCCTCAGCTTGGGGAAGTTTTTCCCTAGGGATAGGAGACTGATCAGGGGATGGGAGGGGGTGGCCTTCTGCTGGCACTAGATATGAGGCCCAGGTGCATTGATTGGATGTGGTTCCAGGCTATGGTTACAGGTGAAGCAGAGTGAGTATATGCCTTGTGAGGTAAGTTCAGTTACAGAGGGGTAGGGGCCTTGCTACTTGTGGTCATTCACAGGATAGTAGAATCTTTGTTTTTACTTCCAGGACAGAGGAGTAAGCTAATACTTAAAGCAACAGAGGGACCTCTAGAGCATTGTGGCAGGAGTGCTGGGGTTCTGGTCATGGCTCAGGAGCAAAGAGGAATACCTGAGGTCATTCATTGATCAAGGTTAGCTGGAAGAGCAATGACCACTCCAGACCTTGGCTCGAAGCACATTGGAAGAGACAAAAAATCAAAGACCCTCCAGATAGAGCTCTGAAAACTTGAGAAATCTGAAGACTGAGATATTATCTCTCATACCCCTGGGAGTAGAGCCAGACTCTACTATAACATTAACATCCAATAAATTGGCCATTAAGAATGAATAAACAACAGAGAAAGAACCTGGCTATAGATAGTTACTACAGTGATAGAGAAGATCAAGGTTCAAACTTCGAAGAAGACAATGAGGTCAAAACAGCTACTTATGAAGATTCAAATAAAAATGTAAAATGATTACAAACCCAAAAAGAGTTATTAAAAGAGCTTAAAAAGGACTAAAAATCAAATAAGAGAGGTAGAAGAAAAATTGGGAAAAGAAATAGATAAAGTAAAAAAAAAAAAACCAACATGAAAATTATGAAAAGAAAGTCACCCAGTTGGAAAAAGAGATTGAAAAACTTACTGAAAAACTTAGTGAAGAAGACAACTACTTAAAAATTAGAATTCGTTGAGGGGAAGTTAATTACTTCATAAGACATCAAGAAATAATAAAATAAAATCAAAAGAATGAGAAAATAGAAAGAACATGAAATATTTTATTAGAAAAACAACTGACCTAGAAAACAGAGGAAAGAGAGATAATATAAGAATTATTGGACTATCTGAAAACTATTAACATAAACAGAATCTAGACACTGTCCTTCAAGAAATTATTAAGGAATATTTCCCTGGTCTTAAAACAAGAGGGTAAATTAGAAATTGAAAAAAATCTACTGATCATTGCCTAAAAGAGATCCAAAAAGGGGAAAATTCACAGGAACATTATAGTTAAGTATCAAAACTTCCAGGTCAAGGAGAAAATATTGCAAGCAACTAAAAAAGAACCAATCCATATATTCTGGAACTATAGTCAGGATAACACAAGATTTAACTGCTTCTACATTAAAAGACAGAAGGACATGGAATATGATATTTCAAAAAGTGAAAGAGTTGGGTTTGCAATCAAGAATAACCCATTCAACAATGCTGAGTGTAATCCTGAAAGGGAAAAAAGGATATTTAATAAATAACTTTTGGAATACAAAAGTTTACATATAAATAGAATAATCAAGAGAAACATAAGATGAACATGAAAAACTAATCATAATGGATTTAATAAGGGTTGAGAAGTTAAACTGTTGGGAAAATGACATTTGTAACTTAAGAATGTCATATTTGCTAGGGTATTTAGAAATAGTAAACATAGATAGAAGGCTTGGGATTGTGTTGATTATGATGGGATGATCCTAAAAAATAAAATTGGGTAGAGAAAGGCAAAATGGAGCAAATTACCCCATACAAAAGAGGTGTGAATGGAAGAATGTCATAATGGAGGGAATATGGGGTAGAGAGCTGGTAGAGTGGGAACCTTATTGTTATGGGAACTGAGTAAAAGAGGGAATAACATATACATCTAGTTGGACATGAAAGGCTTTTTAACTTATAAAGAAATAGGAGGGCAAAGGGGGTATTAGGGAGGGACTCAGAAGGTTGTATACATTAGGGAGGCAGTGGTCAGAGGTAAATTAGATTTCTGGGAAGGGATAAGGCAAGAAGAGATAGAAGGATAAAAAATGGGAAAAGTAGGATGGAAGACATGTACAACAAGTAATTATAATTTTGAACGTGAGTAGGATGAACTCATCCATGAAAATGGAAATGAATAGCAGAATGGACAAAAAATTATCAGGAGTTATTTTGCCAAAATATATGGCAATACATTTAGCAATTTAGAATACTTAAAAATATAAATTACTCAGATTAACAGAAGAGTAAAATAGAATATTTAAGTCTGTTTTAGAAAAAGAACTTAAATAGGCCATAAATGAGCTTCCTATGAAAAAAAGCATCAGGATCAGATGGATTTATAAGTGAATTCTACCAAACATTTAAAGAATAACTAACTCCATATTAAATAAATTATTTCGAATAATAGGCAAAGAAGGCAAACCTCTTTTATGAAACAGATATGCTGCTGATACCTAAACTAGGAAGACCAAAAAGGAGAAAGATAATTATAGACCAATTTCACTAATCAATATTGATATGAAAATTCTAAACAAAATTCTAGCTATGAGACTACAACAATATGTTATAATATGTTACAACAATATGTATACATTTTGACAAAGTGGTATTTATACCAGAAACGCAAGGCTGGTTCAATATTAGGAAAACTATCAGCATAATTGATTACATCAATAACAAAACCAACAAAAATCACATGGTTATCTCAATAGATGCAGAAAAAGCTTTGGAAAAATACATTTATACTTATTAAAAACACTTGAAAACCCACATGTAAATGTTTTTTTTCTTAAAATTATAAGAAACATCTACCCCAAACCCTCAGCAAGTGTTGTCTGTGACAGGGATAAGCTAAAGCCTTTCCAGTATGATCAGGAGTGAAAAAAGGATGCCCATTATCACCAGTATTATTCAGTATCGTATTAGAAATGCCAGCAATAGCAAGAAGATAAGAAAAAGAAATTGAAAATCAGAGTGGGCAATGAGGAAATAAAACTATCCTCTTTTGCAGATGATACGATGGCATACTTGGAAAAGCCTAGAAATTCAACTAAAAATCCAGATGAAACAATAATTTTAGCAAAGTAGCAGGATATAAACTGTCCTACAAAGCCCTGCAAGAAGAGATAGTAAGAGATAGTTCATTTAAAGAACAATGGACAATATAAAATACCTGGGATTATGCCTGCCAAGACAAACCCACAAACTATATGAATACAATTATAAGGCATTTTTTTTAAATGAAGTCAGATTTAAATAGAGAATATTAATTATTCATGTGGTTGGGCAGAGCCAATATCATATAATTTACAATTCTATCTAAACTAATCTACTTATTCAGTTCCATCCCAATTAAACTACCCCCAAAATTTTTTATTGTGCTAGAAAAAAATAATAACAAAATTCATTTGGAAGAACAAAAGGTCAAGAATATCAAAGGAATTAATGGGAAAAAAATAAAGGAAGGAGGTTTTAGCAATACCAGATCTTGAACTGCATTATAAGGTGGTAATTGTCAAAACTATCTGGTACTGGTTATTGTCTTCTTGCCTACATTGGCTGTGATCTCATTTAGACACTCTGCAGAGTCTTGTTAAGTTATATGATGAAGGATTTAAGCTCTCCAAAATGTTTCTATGGGTTTCAATTATCCTCTGTTTCCTTCCTATCCAAGCAATTTCTCAATAAGAACAAAAACACTGGGAATATGGGTGGTTCATTGACTTTCCCACCAAGGGCGATTTCTGTTCTGTTGAATGTGCACTGGGGCTCACTTTTCAGTGTCTCTTTTGTAGGAATGAGAAACATTGGGAAAGGGAGATTTTGATGATAACATTTAATTCTTGCCAAGCTGGAGGTTGTTTTTCTTCTCAGTCTACAAACAGGAATCATTTCTTACCCATCTTTGAATCCCTAGCACTATTCCTTTTTTTAAAGGAATAAATTTTATTTGTTTTCTTGTTTACGTTGTTCATTTTCATGAGATTTTTGAGTTACAAATTTTCTCCCCATCTTTCCCCTACCCCACCCCCAAAACAGCTAATCCCACTGTGGAGCCCCTCCCCTGGTCTGCTCTCTAACTTTCTGGTAGGGCAGGGAGGGTCTCTCTATCCCAGCCCCTGTATATCTTAATTTCTGGTTGCAGATATTGCAGAGCTTTAAATTCTAGATTCTTGCGGTTCCTCCCTTGTCACCCACCCCTGCTGGAAGGACAACCAATTCAATACAGGCTGTGTAGGTGTGATTATACAGGACATCTTCATAGTGGACATATTGTGACAGTGATCATATGTCCCTCCTTCCTATCCCTTCCCCCCCTTGTTCTGTTCTCTACCCTTTCCCTGTCCCTTTATTGAAATGTGAGCATCCAGCATCCCTCCCCCAGACACTGCCCTCCTCTCCATTATCCCCCCTCCCATTCCCACGCCCCCTACTCTCTTGTGTGGCATGATGCCCATTTTAGAGTTTATGCCATTT
>CM053598.1:68655896-68692575 GCA_028646575.1 Pseudocheirus occidentalis | reverse complement strand
TTCTTCAGTCAGATTGTTGACTCTCTTTTCATGGTTTTCTCACATTATTCTCATTTCTCTTCCCAATTTTTCCTCCACTTCTCTTATTTGTTTTTCAAAGTCCTTTTTTAGATTATCTATAGCTTGTAGGCATTCTTCAAGTGTCTTGGAAGCATTTGGTGTGGCAGTTCTGACTGTGTTGTCTTCCTCCAGTTCCATGCTTTGATCCTTTTTGTCCACAAAAAAGGATTCTAGAGTTTTATTGCTGTTCTTATTTTGCTTCCTTTTTCTCATGTTGGCCAGTCAATTAATTGGTTGGTTTTTTTAGTTTTGTGGAACTCTGCTTCCAGGGGTGAAAGCTCTTTTCCAAATTGCTGGGGTTTTCCCAGCTGCTGGAGCTATTAGGGGGGTGTTGCAGCCCTACCCCCAGCTTTGGCTTGTTGAAAGCACTCCTCAGGACCACCACTCAAGACCATGATCCAGATCCAGGCCGCTCAATGCAAGAACACTTGGCCCTGATCAATCGACTCAGCCCCCCTGCGGGGTCCACAGGCCAGGGGCTCTGAAGCAGCCAAGAGAGGGCAGCCGCTGGTTACAGCCGTTCCTACCCTTACCCTGTCTGCTTCCTTACCCTGGGGGTAGATTGGCCGAACTGCTTTTTCTCCCCCAAATTTAGCTTGAAAGCTTCATTCACTTTCACTGACCTCTAATCCTCGCTTAGTAGATGTGAAGATTGCTCAATGTGCTTTAGATCTTCTCTGAAGTAGACTCATGCTGTGGCTTGGGAGGCTTGGCTCCTCCCAACCGCCCTGGAGCCTGGCCTCATGGCGGTTTCAGGCTGGGCTGGTCTTGGCTCCCGGGCTGCAGGCCTGCGCTATGAGACCCTCTTGCCGTGCTGCCTTTTTATAATCCCTGTTTTTTACACCTTGCTAGATGTGGAGTTGCTGGAGGATGTAGATTTTCTCTCTTGTAGATTGGCTGTGGCTTGGCTCCTCCTGACTGCTGTGGGGCCTGGCCATGTTTGGTTTTGGTTTCAGGCTGGGCTGGCCTTGGCTCTCGTCTTGCCGTGATGATCCTCTGCTTCCGAGCTGCCTTTCGCAAGAGATATGTTTTCTGTATTTTTGTGAGTTTGAGAGTCCTAGAATTTGTCCAGAGTCTTATTTTATGGGTGTTTAGGGTGGCTGCGTGGGAGCTGCGGGACCTTGCTGCTTCCACGCCGCCATCTTGGCTCTGCCCCCAGAAGTCCTCTTTAATAGTATCTTGATTTCTCATAAAGTCATTTTCTTCCATTTGCTCCACTCTAACTCTGAAGGAATTATTCTCCTCAGTGAGCTTTTGAGATTCTTTTTCCGCCTGGCAAATTCAGCTTTTTAAGGCATCCTTTTCCTCATTGGCTTTTTTTTTTGCCATTTGAGTTAATCTATTTTTAAGGTGTTATTTTCTTCAGTCAGGTTGTTGACTCTCTTTTCATGATTTTCTTGCATCATTCTCATTTCTCTTCCCAGTTTTTCCTCCACTCCTCTTATTTGGTTTTCTAAATCCTTCTTAAGCTCCTCTATGGCCTGTACTCAGTATACATTTTTCTTGGAAACATTTGGTGCAGGAGTTCTGACTGTGTTGTCTTCCTCCTGTTCAATGCTTTGATCCTTTATGTCCTCAAAAAAGGAATCCAAAGTTGAATTGCTGAGCTTGGTTTGCTTCCTTTACCTGCTCATATTGCCAGTTAATTACTTGATTTTTTTTTTTTTTTTAGCTCCGTGGAACTCTGCTTCCTGAGGGGAGAGCTTTGTCCCAAATTGCTGGGGGTTTTGCAGCTGCCAGAGCTATTATAGGGCATAGTTTCTGCAACCTACACCAGCACTGGCTCACTGAAAATGCACCTCAGGACCATCACCCAAGGCCATGATCTGGATCCAGGCAGCTGAAGGAAAGAGCACTTAGCCTCTGAATGGTTGCTTTGCCTGCTTCCGCAATCTGCAGATTGAGAGCTCTGAAACAGCCATGTGGAGGTGGCTTTGCTGCTTCTACTTCTTTGCAAGATCCACTTTTCTCCCCCAAATTTAGCTGAGTTCCACTGACCTTTCACTTTTCTTATGGGTTGATAAGTCTGGCAACTATCACAGCTGCTAGTGATCTACTCTCTGGAGTGCTCCAGCTGTGGTTTTTCCTGGCTGCCCTGGGGCTAATCTGCAGTTTCAGGCCACACCAGCTGGGCTTGGCTCCCTGCACTCTGTGATAAACCCTTCCAGTCCTGCCTGCTGGGTTGCCCCCAATGGGAGATGTGTTTTTCTGTACTTTTGTGGGTTCTGGAGCTCTAAAATTTGTTTAGAGTCATATTTTATAGGTATTTGAGGTGGCTATGGTGGGAGCTGTAAAGTTCTTCTGCTTCTACACCTCCATCTTGACTTCAGCCCCTCAGTTTCTGTAATCTGACACCCCCAGTTGCTATTAGGGGTGAATCTTGAATACTTAAAACACAAATATATCATCCAAACCTGTGAGACACAGAAGCATGAGAAAGACAATAGAAAGGGAACTTTTTGTAAGAGTGTGCGAAGCATCTGTGATTCAATGAGCACATACCTATTTAGAGAGGTAGGCATTTGCCTTGTATGTAATCAGAGTAATTCATTTGCCACCTCAAAGTGTGTCCTGAACATTTCCTTGACCATGGTGCTAGAAGGAATTTTGGAGACCATCTAACCTCTTTTTATAGTTGAGGGAAGTGAGGCATCTCTGGTGCAGTAAGTAGAACACTGGGCCTAGAGTCAGGGAGACCTGAATTGAAATGCAGCCTCAGATACTTACTGGCCATGTGACCTCAGGAAAATCACTTGACTTTGGTTTGCCTCAGTTTCCCAGGGCTCATAGGCACCGAGGTACACAGAGGTTAAGCAGTCAAGGTCACATAGCTCATAAGTGTGAGAGGTAGAACTTGAAGTAAGCTCTCTTTGATTCAAAGCTTAGAATGTCAACTATTCCAAGTTGCCTCTTTGTGGGAATGATGGATTTGTATAATTTGTATAATCATTTATGTTTGTTTTAAAAAGTGTGTTCACACACTATTATCGTTTGATCTTCAAACCTGTAATGTAGGTTGTACAGGTATTTAGGATTGGTAATTGGTTTAAGGAGCTCCCTCTACAAATAAATGTCAACAGCTTCAATGCCTATTCTTGGTGCAGAGAGAAGTTAATGAACTGTCTAAGGGGCACACAGCCAGGTCTTCTTAACTCCAGGGCTAGCTCTCTATCCACTACAATATGCAGATTTTCTGTTCCTATTATACAGATGAGGAAAATGAGTTTGGGGTGGATCTCACAGCTAACAATTAAGTGGTAGGCCTGTGATTTCAACACTAACCTTTCTACTCTATGCCCCATATGGACTTTTTCAGCTGAATAGCCCTACCCTTGTTACAAGAAAAGATGATACACCATCTTTGTGCCTTATTCCTGGCTTCTTGATCAGATGAGATAATAGTTATAAAATTATTAGCACAATGCCTGGCACATAGTAGGTGCTTAATAAACGCTTATTCATTTATACTCTGTACATAGCCAGATTTTTGGGACAAATTATCTCTAAGTATCCACTAGATGGCATCAAGCAGTTTTTCTTTTTAGTAAACACTATTCTAGCTGGTCAAATCAATAAAAAAATATGCAGGCACTAATGAGATTTTTTTTTATCTCTGCTTTTAATTATAAATCCTGATATAAAATTGTGATTTAATAACTATGCTTTAATAACCATTGCATAATTTTACCTAAGTTCTCAAAAATACCAGATTTGGTTCAGTAGTATTTCTAAGGAGTCAGTGGGTTATTGCTGTTTATCTTGAAAGAATAAAAGAAAAAGAAGCCCTAAAACAAAATGCTACTGATTTTTCATAATGATGCTGCAAAGTAAATGGCCCTTTTAGTGCTTTGCAAATTAAATGAGTGTAAAGAAATGGCTTAGGCAGGGACAGTGTGGGTGGGGATTCTCAGAGTACCAACAGTGTTGGTACCATGAATTGTAATATGAATTCATTCCCCTACTCAAGTCTGATATGGAGGTGAGCCAGGGCTCTCGAAGGCTGTGCCAGCAGACTCCTAGCTTTGTCAGGAGGAATACAGGAAAAGCGTCCGGCACAGGACAAGTGATTGATTGTATGTCTATTAGCCAAGGGCAGTCCTAGCTAAGTTATGGGAGGCTCATGGCCAGATGAATGCTTTGGCCACAATAACTTACAAAGACCATTCATTTAAGGTGAAGAGGAGTCATGACTTGCATCAGTGGAGGGACTGTTCACTCTGACAAAATTGTGGATTCTTGAAGCATTATAGTTCTAAGTTTTTGATGTTATTGGCATACTCAGCCTCCTTCATTAAGTCTTAGACTCATGGAAGAATGTAGATTCTGTAGGTGTTTCATGTCAGATGCTGTAAAATAGTGACAGCAATATGATCTTGGGGAAGAGAGCTTGGAAGAAGCACCAAAGGAATTCCCCTCTGTCTTTAGCTTGGGAAATATGCAAAAACTGGAGCTACCTGCTTTCTGTAGACTTGAAGACACTAAAACTCAGACATTAAATAAACTTCTCAGTAGAGTAGCCGTTGAAATGTCAACAATGCCATAGTTTTTGATGTTCATAAAAATAATCTGATGATGGACACATGCTTTAAATTGATGGAAAGAGGTGTTTACATGCACACATCTTGCTTGACATCATTAACTGGTTCCAAGAAAATGAAATTAGATAAAGTATTATAGGAGGCAGTTTATCTAGCATTTATTTTTTCCACCATCTCACCAGCCCATGGGGTGGAAAAAGAGAAACAAAATCCTTGTTTCAAATATACATAGTCAAGGAAAACAAGTTCCTGTGTTGGCCGTGTCTAAAAAATGGATGTCTCATTCTTCATGTTTAGTTGTTCACTTCTCTATCCTGAGGTGGGTAGCATCATTAGTCCTCTGATCATGGTTAATCATTAAATCAATCAGTTCTTGAGTATTTCCAAACTGCTCATCTTTACAGTGTTATTGGTACAGTATAAATTAGTTTCCTGATTTTGCTTACTTCACTATATATTAGTTTGTTTGAGATTTCTCTGAAGCCATCCCATCATTTCTTAGATCAAAAAATATTCCACTCTATTCACAAACCATAATTTGTTCAGTCATTTCCTAAGTAATGGACACCCCCTTAGTTTCCAGTTCTTTGCCAGTGTATAAACTAGGTTGTGTAGAGGATAGAGTGCTGCATCTGGAGTCAGATAGACCTAAGTTCAAATTCAACTATAGGCACTTATTAGATATGTGACCATGGGCAAATAACCTTTGTCTGATTTTGTTTTCTCATCTTTTAGCCAATAATAGCACCTGCTACCTCTCAGGATTGTTGTGAGAGTAACATAATTGTGTGTTGAAAACCTTAATACACTATAATAAATACTTGTTATTAACAATATGAGCTATTTTACAAATGCGTGATTAGAAAATGATATTATAGGGAGCTTGTTATGACATATTCATGATAAGATAATGATGCTCAGTGAAACATTAGAGTATTATCACCTGAAAGAAGAATATGATATTAGGCAGTGATTGAGAAATTATTGCTGATAACGGGGATGGTTAATGAAGTTTCATTTCTTCAAGGGAAGCCATAGAGTCAGACTGTGCCATTATTACCCATGTAGCTGTGCTGTGCTGCAGCGATTTTGCTATTTGTGGTCAGTTTTAATACTAAATTGGGTTGCCAAATGATCAATTTAGTGAAATGACAGTAGTCAGTGTTGAAGTCCGTGGATCTGCAAGACCACTATTGGGCCACTCCATTTAATAGGGCACAGAGAGGGAATGGGGGCTTACATGTGTCAAAGATTATAAGATTATAACAACATTTGACAGATCCAGAGGGAGAAATGAGAGGGAAAAGTAAGAACTGAGTCAAGATCTAAGTGAATAGACTAGAAGTTAGGCTGGGTCAAGGTCAAAGCCAGAAGTTCACAGAGACAACCAATCCTAGCAGAAAGTCATGAACTCAGCCCAAGAGCAGGGGAACAGTGGTGGGATGCAAAGTTGGAGGGAATAACCTGAGTAGCTTCCTTATATAAAGCAGGATATGGGGAAGCAGAAAATGCCAGCTAATGACAATTTATCTTACATAAGGAAGCAGTTTAAGATAGCAATGGTATCTACCATCAGCACCTATTCCTTACTCAGCTGTGACTGCAGCTGTGGGTCTGAACAGCTATGGTTGATTCTTGTGTTAGATAGACATGACAAAGATAAGAGGCAATCTAAACAGAGGCATAGGTAAAATCGGAATTGAAAACAGATGGCAAAGTAGGTTCACAACAAATGTTGTTGATTGATGTTTGATTAGATTCTTAGATTTCTCTCCCAGTGACTATCTGGTGCTATTCAACTGATCCAGCACAGGAATGAGGTTAATCTAAGTTGCATATCTGACTGTATTCGTGCAGTCACATGAGCATAGTTTGACCTGTGTTAGTGGAAAAACTGACCATATTTCCTTATAAACCTGGAAACTAATATTAAGCCATAATCTTAATTGGAGTCACGAAATAAAGAATGCTTAACTGCTTTGAAATCTATGCCATTCTGTCCCTCTTTTCAGAGCTCGTTTTTAAAACTACATGTTATGTCATCCAACAAACCAAAGGCATTTACCATATTTTTTTGGTGTGTTATCAAAAGCTGCAGCCAGCTCAGTCAATTTAGGGGAGAAAATGAACTGTTTGGTTGTCATCATACAGACCGAAGCTCTAGTTGGCTGAATTTTTTCCTCAACTGAACAGGAATCATGTATATATAGGCAAAGGCCAATAGATTCTTTAGCTCTGTTTGTACAATGCTAAAATAATCAGATGGTCAGTGGAAAAAACCCCTGCAATCTAATAACAGTTTAGTTGATATGGTATGAGACTGAGTGATATTTTTTCAAATGTGCTGGGTAGTTGTTTGACTCAATTTTTCAGTTTTCAACCCACTGTTTGCTACTGCAATGAAAATACTAGTTGATGAAAGTTCTATATAATAACCTTAGTGTCAAAGACCTTCTCACTATTGACCACACATCACTTATTCAGTGAATTAAAAGAAATTTTCTAGTACTTAAAAAAGGTAAAAGGCCCTGGTGCATGTTTTTATCAGTGGAATGCTTGCCTTTAAGATGAACTTACCCAGTTTGGTTGAAACTAGTTTCAGACATATTATGAACTAAAGAAAAGAGTGGAGGTCGATTTTTCTTGTTGTAAAATCTAGAACAGTTTTTTTTTCCATACATGGACACATGGTAACCCAAACTGAAAAAAAAAAGTGACCAGGTGGCATCACAAGATTGGAGGAATACTATTGTGTTCTGGATGATTGCTTTAGGTGAGATAAATTGGAAGAGTCCTGGAACTGGAATCAAGAAACCCCAGCTTGAATAAGTCACTTAATATCTTTCCATCTCAGTTTCCTTATCTATTAAAGTGGCATAATAATACTCGTATCACCTGTCCTGCAGGATTGGAAAGAGTCTTACAAACTAGTGAGTGTGATACAAGTATAAGTTACTATGGACGTTCTCATTCTTTTCCTCTTACTTTCAGATAGAAATAGTTCTGCTGAGACAGGTCACTGTCGCACTACTGTTCCTTTGTATTTAATATTCAGAGGACTATTGAGCAGGTAGATTTAATGATTTCTTCTTGTAATTGAAGTATGGGGATTTCAGTTCTTCTATCTATAGGCTCATTGAAAGCATCCTCAGGACAACTTCAGCGGGAGACAGATTGACAAAAATAATGTCATCTTGTGCCTACAAGGTTGCTATTTCTTTTTCTTTGTCTCAGTAGTTTGAAGCTTTTCATTCTATGCTAATTCGAGATCACACATCCTCAGTATGGTTACCTCTATTAAAAATCTTGTTCATAAATTTTTTGTTGGTCATCGTTATAACTGAGTAATCATGAGAAATAAGCAGTTTTGTCTGTGATCATGCTTAGGTTCTAGTACAGTGTTATTTGTAGATTTTCAAGCATATTTAGGGTCTGTATTAGGTGGTACAGTGGAGAGTGTTCTGGACTTGGAATCAGGAAGACATGAATTTAAGTCTGGTTTCAGTAACTTACTATCTATGTGATCCTGAGCAAGTCACATAACCTGTTTTCCTCAGTTTCTTCAACCAAAAATGAGGTTAATAATAGCATCTACCTCTCAGGGTTGTTGTAAGGATCAAATAAGGTAATATTTGTAAAGCACTTAGCACAACACTTGGCACATAATAGGTGCCATATAAATATTAGCTTATTTTTCCTTCCCTCCACCAATGTAGGAATTTGTCATCTGTTAATTTATGAAGGACAGAAAGCTCCTGGTTTTTAATTCTGTCCACTTGATTTTGTCTTTCTAGATATTTTGTAGATGCCAAATTTTGTAACTTACAGTGATATATTGCACAGATTCAATTTTTTGCAAAAATGTATTGATTAGAAAGTTTCACTTCTGTGTTTTGTTAACATGGTAAAGGTTTTTGTTTGGGCATGTTTTAGGTCAGTAAATATTAGTTCTGGTATTGTATAGATGTTAATTGCTATAAATGTGTTCTTCCCTTTCTTTACACATCGACTTCAGGATGCTAGCCAGTCTCTTTGCATATATATCCTCAGCTTTCTTCTTGATATCCTCACAGTGACACTGATCTCAAGTTGAAAGGGACATTTAGTTCAATGCCCCTCATTTTACAAGATGATGAGGTCTAGAGAGGTATAGCGTCTTGCCAGAGTTTACATATGTAAAAAGTATAGAGTCAAGAATCAAACTCAGGAAACTTGACTCTGAGTTCAGTGATTTTAGAATAATTATTTTGCCCTAATAAAGTCCAGATCACACATTGATATCACTGGAGAAAGTAACTGTTTAATGTGCTTTTCAGTGGAGCTCTGTAACTTAATTTCCATTGATTTGAAAGGCATACTCAGTTCTGTTCAGAAATTGTGATACTTGATTTAAGGTTAAACATGCTAGAACCATAGCAGGCTAAAATGGTCTCCCTGGAAGTTGGTTCTCTGCAAGATTTTATATCAATTGTTCTTGATGTTATTGTGCCGGGCATATTTTTAAATAAAGAACAATTTTCCACATGGACATTAAACACTCTTACTCTGCTTAGATCTTTTAAAAAATATTTGTATTATATGACTGAACCATGAATATGGAATTGAATTGAAGGCAATACAATAATCCATAAAGGCAATATAAAAGTTGGAACTTTTCATATGATGTTTTCCACAAGTGTTTATAGTTTTTTTTTAATAATGAAAGTTGTGAATGTTTTGTACAAAGTACAAAAACACACAATTAGCTTCAAATTGGAGGGTTTATTGATCTCATTTTCATAATAATTTATTATTTATTACCTTTAATTATTGCCTCTTCATGAACATCTTCTCTTCTTTATGATACGAACCTCAAGCTTGCATCAGAGAGGAAGCTAGTAAAATATTTTGCTAGTAAATCATATGCCATTGTGAAGCATTTGAGGTAATAACTATGGATCTCATCTAACTGTATGAATTTCCAGTTTCTCATAGAAGCTCCAGCTTCAGTCAACTCCCTTGATTTAACCATTATATTAACACTCTCAAATCTTCCTTTATAGCTTTGATACAGCTTGAACTTCCGTTGTTTTGTACTATTCTCAGTTATGGAGGATCAGAAAATTTCCGCATCCTCCTTTGTCAGGGATTTTCCCTTTCCTCTGATTTTCTTTCTTCTCAAATCTCTATAGTATAGTCTTAGATTGACATTAAATTATTTTGTTCTTTGGCATTGCTTTGACTGCTTTTGGATTTTGTTTTTAATTGTTAAGGAGATCAAGAATTTCTGATTCAGTTCTGTAGGGGTTTTGTCTAGAATTTGGTAATATGGTATAGAGAATATTCAAATTCTTTGCTATTTCCATTGACTTGATCTTTATGTGCCCTTCCAATGTTTTTACATAGGTCTTAAATATATATTTTTAATTAATATAAAATCTATTTTTCTTCCCTCTGTCAACTTCAGCTTTCCTCAAGGTTGCCTGTGGAGGTGGAGGGTGAAGTATCCACAGTGTCATGAGACACAGGGACTAGGAAGAAAAAGAGGTGTGGAGGGAGTAGAGAAAGTTCTCTTATATATGGAAGAGGATGGAGAGGGCCATCTTCAGGCAAAATAGCCCCAGGGCCTCAGACAGAGCAAAGCCCAGGATGGTGTAGAAGAGATGTTGCTTCAGAAAGGGCTTTCTTTGATGAGCAATAACGAGACTTCCAAATGCAGTCCCAATCTCAGCTCTAGAGCCAGCCACCCCTACAAGGGCAGCTCCAGACCTAATGATCTTGGCTTCTGTGTCAGTGTCTCTTGAGATGGAACTCATTTGGAAGCCATATCTGGGAATGACTGAGGTCAGGAGCCCTAATATTGCCAAGGTGGTGAGACTTTCTTCTGTTGAACTTCTGGTCAGTTGAGTGCCACTACAAATAATAGTAGATTCAGCAAATGAGGATTTCTTACAAGGGCAAGAATAAAGAGCAAAGGAACTATCCACAGAGTAGACAAGTCAATAGTTTTCTCAGGTTGCTTCTGCCATGATGGTAATAGGTACCAGTTTGTAGGAACATCACTAGATAATTGTCTTCCTGCTCCCCACCAAGTTCTTGCTGTGGCACTTTTGAGTATAGGTCCTGAAATATTTTTACACGCTGTCAAAGTATTGTGGGATAATAATTGACTTGTGATGGTTCTAGCAGATGACAGTTTCTTTGTATTACTTCATTATGAAGTTGTTTGTTAGAGTTATGATCATTCTTCCCATGTTTTTCAATGACATTAAGACAGAAGTGGTTATTCTTTATATTGAATACTTGTGGAGCTATTTATTGCTCAGGTGGATAAGTAACTCTTTTGTGCAGTAGAATAAAAGAATTAAAATATAAACTTATTCTTTAAAGCAAAGATTCTTACCTTTTTTGTGTAAGAGACTCCTCTGGCTGTCTGGTGAAACCTTTCTCAGAATTGTGTTTTTCAAACACAAAAAACGAAGTAAACAGGATTATAAAGGAAACCAATTATATTGAAATACAGTTATCAACATATATATGAACATATGTGTATGTGTGTGTATATATAAAACCATATATAACAACTTGCATTTATTTAGTTGTTCCTCATAACATTCATCCATTTGACAAACATTGACTAAGCACCTATTGTGTTCCAGTTACTGGGCTAGGCACAAACATAGGACACAAATATAAAACAAGCTTGGACCTTGAAAAGCTTTATCCCCTTATCAGGGGATAAACTAATACATACATACACACATAAATACACACATACATACATATGCATGCATATACATACGTACATATGTATATATGTATATAATGTGTTTAGTCTTGCATTCCGACGGGGGCAGAGCTGCCTTTTGAAGTGCAATTGTGAAACAGAATAGCACATGATTATGTTTCCAGTTAGAGAGAGAAAACTCTTTAACTCTTAAGCCCTGAGCTGGGAAAGGTAGCTGTCTCTTATGTGGTTCCCAGAGCTATCCCAGGCCCTCATGTCCCAAACAGAAGAATATAGGGAAATGCAAAGGACAAAACCAATCACAGCTATTAGATGCTGCATTGAACGAAATAAAAGAGCATTCTTAGACATGGATGGCAGTCATACCCATCGTGAGTAAGTTATTGGCAAGTGGATAAGGACTGCCAGGTTCCTCCATCTATGTTTTTTCCCCTCAGTGATCCAGCCACTTGAGGGCGTGCTCATAATGAAGAACAATAATAAAAATAGTCTTATACCTTGCCTCTTTAGTTTTTACCTCTCCATTGTCCCAGGAGGCAGCATAGGTCTGAGGAGTGTGACTGATGATGGTTCACCATTGTGATTTCTGCCTTGATGGGGGGGAGGCAAGGAAATAATCCACATCCTTTCCCTTGGCATATGTTCCCCTCCTCTCTTGAGAAGGAAATAATTAAAACTCCCACTGTGAAGTAAAGGCCTTCCCTCCAGACCTGATCTTTCTTGGCTTCCTTTCATTCTGAACTGGGAAGACAGACAACTTCCTGGGTCTTTAGAGACTTAGACCCTACGCAAGAAAGCCAGTCCAAGCATTTCCAGGACTGTTAACAGTCATAAAGAAAATAAAAGGTAATGTTGGTAGGGTGTGTGTGTGTGTGGGGGGGGGAATGACACATTGAAAGCTGAGGGATCAGGAAAGACCAAGCCAGGGAAGCTAAGCTATGAAGAGGGAGCCAGAGGCATCAAGAAAATGCAACCACTGTGAAGAGGTGGTAGTAACAATCTATCAGTAGTGAGAACACAGTGAACTGGAGCGAAGGGTCCTAAATGTGAAGTCATCAGACCCATAAAGAAGCTGACAATTCCTTGGCTGAAAGAGCTAACTTTTGACTCATCACTGGCACTCCTCTGGGTACTTGACAGGACATAAACCCATCTGCTTGGCCCAAGCCTGACAGAAAGAGTGATTTAGGGCAACGACTATGATTTTTGGGTTGGGTTCCAAACAGCTTGGAACACTGCTCCTTTTGGTTGGGTATATGAAGTATCATCTGCCCCTGTGGAGAAACAAGACCAAGAACCCCTCTCCAGATTTCCAAAGCCTTCCGTGGCAAGTGGCCCTGGAGGGCATACCAGGGCAGGGTCTAGAAGAATTATTTCCAGCAATCCTTCTGGCAGCATTAATTCTCCAAGCTGACATAGAGTTCTCCTCTTATATTCTCTCCCCTCCTTTTCTGTCATTGTCTTCCCTATTTTATTTGTGTTGTCTGGTCTCTGCTTTAGCAGTTGTGGGTTTGAGGATGGAATTGATTAGATGGGGGAAAGCAAGGTCAGATATTCAGATAAGTGGAGCGGGTCTTATATTTTCAAGGCAGTTTTATCCCACATCTCACAGTGGTTGATGCAACTTATTTAGTGAGAAGGATATGATTGTTCACCATCAGTAAGGGTTTTATAATTGGGAGCAGTATCGGGTGTGATAGCTTACCTTGTAAAATACTTCCCAACAATTTCTGTTTTCCCCTTGACTTGCATAAGCCAGTATTTGGAGAAGATTGTTTCAGTTCATCACATTTTCAATTAAAAATGCAAGAGTTTTATATTAAAATTCCATCCATTTTGTTTGTAAATGCTTTTGTAGTTTTGTAGCAACCACAGATATCTTTTATAGAAGTTGGTAAACTAACACATTTGGCATCGCAGATGCTAGGCTGTGTAACATACTGAATGGAATGCCAGTCTTGGAGTCAGGAAGATCTGGGTTTGATACCTACTAGCTGTGGGGACCTAAGTAAGCCATTAAACCTCTTCAAACCTTAGTTTCTTCATCTGTGAAGTGGGGACGGCTTCTACCTAATAAGAATGTTATGAAAATAAAATGGAAAAGTGTCTATAAAGTACTTTGCAAGCCTTAAATTGTTATATACAGGAAAGCTGTTATTATTATAATGGTGCAGGGATTAGTGAGCTGGACTTGGAGTCAGGAAGACCACAATTCAAATCAGGCCTCAGACATGTACTAGGTATATGAACCTAGACAAGTCACTTAACCTCTGTTTGCCTCATCTGTAAAATGGGGGTGAAAATAGTACTTACCTGTCAGGATTGTTGTAAGGATAAAATGAAATAATTATAAAGTGATTTGAAAAAGTGCTATGCAAATGCCAGCTTATTATTATTATTATTATTATTATTATTGCTACAAATGTAGTGCTGAAGGGGTTGTGAGTGGAAAAAGTTTAAGAAGCCCTGGACTAGATTTCTGAAATTCCTTCCACCTCTACATTAGTGATGGAAAGATAAGCTTCTGGGAATCAGGGGCTGTCTCATAATTTGTATTTTATACCCAGCATGTAGGATAGTGCTGGAAGGTACTTAATAAATAAATGCTTAATGATTAATGGATCAATCCTACCTATGGTCCTTTGTGACAGACTTAAGTGAGAAACTACTACCCTCCCACTTGCTTTTTTTCTTCTGTATTTAGGATTGGATACATAAGGTAGGTCTGCTGATGTTTATCAGAATCTTGGCTATTAACACTTTTGCATTCTTGTCTTTTTGATTGTACACAATTATCCGTAGTGGACATTGGTACCAAAAATATTGATGGTTACAATAAGACCCAACAATAACTAAAAAAGCTCCCAACAACTTAGGAATTTAAATGGATGCTGATTACTGTACATGTACTCTGCCAAGATGGAAAGACAATCAGCTGATTACAGGATGCTAATTATTGGCCCTTTTGATGATTTATTCTAAGCCAATAAAAAGTTATATTTTCAGTCAAACCTTTTCCTAATGCTTCTCTACATTAGCCGAATGGATATATGTGCAACTTGCATAGAGAACAGAGCAAGCAAAATTGTCATGTGGGCTTAATAGGATAGGTTCCATAGTTTGAGAAATGCTGTCCTAGAAAAAAAATTCAACTCCATTCAACACATTTATTAAGTACCTATTGTATTCAAGGCCCATGTGATACAGAGATAAACAATAGATAGAATATGTTAAGCACCTAAGAATGGTCAAAAGCAAGGGGAGTACAAGAAATAGGAGGAGAGAGGAATCACTTCTGTTTTGGAGATTAGGTGAAGATTCCATGATGGAAATACCTTTTGAGCTTCCTTGAAGGATGAGAGGTATTTGTGTTTAGTTTTTCTTTTTTTTGTTAAATTTTATTTATTATTTGGTCACTTTTAAAATTCTGAAATCTCTCCCTCTTTCTTTCCCCACCCTACACTAAGAGAAGGCCACCATTTGACATATATACATATAAACACACATGTGAAGCCATACTATGCATACTTCTATTTATCAACTCTTTCTCTAGAAGTGGATAATATCTTCCTTCATAGGTCCTTTGTTGTTGATTTTGGTATTTATAATACCCAGAATAACTTATTATTCACAGTTATTCTTTGAAAAACATTGCTGTTACCATGAACAGTTCTACTCATTTCACTCTTCATTATTTCATGTAAGTCTTTTCATGTTTTCTTAAGATCAACCTGCTCATCATTTCTTACAGCATAGTAGTATTTCATTATAATTATATATTATACCTTGTTTAGCCATTCCCTAATTGATGGGCATCTCCTCAATTTTCAGTTCTTTGCCACCACAAAGAAAATTGATATAAATATTTTAGAACATCTACATCCTTTTCCTTTTTACCCGATCACCCTAGGAAGTAGAACTAATAGTGATATTGCTGGGTTAAAGGGCATAAAAAGTTTAATAACACTTTGGGCATAATTCCAGATTGCTTTCCAAAATGGTTTGATCATTTCAGAGTTTCCCCAACAGTGATTAGCGTCCCAATTTTCCTTATCCTCTCCAACATTTGTCATTTCCCCTTCTATCATTTTAGCCTGATAGGTATGAGACAATTTCTCAAAGTGTTTTAATTTGCATCTATCTAATCAATACTAACTTAGAGCATTTTTCATAAGACTATATATAGCTTTTATTTTTTTGTTGAAAAACTGCCTATTCATATACTTTGACCATTTATCAGTTGGGGATAATCATTATTCTTATAAATTTGATGAAATTCTCTATATATTTGAGATATCAGACTTCTATCTAAGAAATTATGAAAAGTTTCCCCCATTTTATGCTTTCCTTCTAACTTTGGATGCATTGGTTTTATTTGTACAAATCCTTTAAAATTTAATGTAATAAAAATTATTCATTTTACATCTTACAGTGCTCCGTATCTCTTATTTATTTATAAATTCTTCTTGTAGCCATAAGTCTGATAGGTAATATGTTTCATGTTCTTCTAATTTTACTTAGGATCTCCCTCTTTATATCTAGGTCATTTACCCATTTTGACTTTATCCTGGTAAATGGTGCAAGATATTGGTCTACACTCAATTTCTTCCAAACTGATTTCCAGTTTTCTCAACAATTTTTAAAAATCAAATAGTGAATTCTTATCCCCAAAGCTTAAATCTTTAAATTTATTAAACACACTATTACTATAATCATTTATTACTATATATTGTATGTTTACCCTGTTCCTCTGCTCCACTTTCTGTTTCTTATCCAATACCATATAGTTTTGATAATTACTATCTTATAATACAGTTTAAGATCTGGTACTGTTAAACTTCTGTCCTCTAGCTTTTTTTCGCTATTTCATTTGATATTCTTCATTTTTTGTTCTCCCAAATGAATTTTGTTATTATTTCTTCTAACTCAATAAAATGGTTTTTTTGGTAATTTAATTGGAATGGTATTGAATAAAGTATTAGTTAAGGTAATATTTTTATTTTTATTATATTGGCTCTGCCCACCCATGAACAATTAATATTCTCTAATTATTTAAATGACTTTATTTGTATAAAAAGTGTTTTATAATTATGTTTCATATAGTTCATGGGTTTGTCTTGGCAGATATAATCCCAGGAACTTAATACTGTTTATGGTTATTTGAAATGAAATATCTCTTGCTATTCATTCTTGCAGGGTTTTGTTGGATAGCCAATAAAACCCTGATACACACACATATATTGATATTTATGTGGGCTTATTTCATATCTGGCTACTTTGCTAAAATCATTGTTTCAACTACTTTTTTAGTTGAATCTCTAGGATTTTCCAAGCATATGATCATATCTTCTATAAAAAGAGATATTTTTATTACCTTATTGCCCATTCTTATTCCTTCAACTTCTTTTTTCTTTTCTCATTGCTATTGCTAGTACAGTATTGAATAATATTGGTGATAATGGGCATCCTTGTTTAACTCCTCATTTTATTGGGAAGGTTTCTAGTTTTTCCCCATTACAAGTAATGTTTGCTGATGATTTTAGATAGATACTTCTTATTTTAAGGGAAATCATTTATACTTATACTTTCAATTTTTAAAATAGGTATGAATGTTGTATTTTGTCAAAAGCATTTTCTGTATCTATTTATAATATCATATGATTCTCGTTACTTTTCTTATTGATATGATCAATTATGTTAAGTTGTCTTTATTTCACGGTATTTCAAGAAGGGGAAATGTTGAGGGAATCTAGCCCCTCCACATAAAAGTCTGCAATTATAGAGATGGCAGGATGAGTCTGGGAAATGAATGGCAATCCTGCATAGCTGGCACATACTATTCATGAAAGAAAGAAGTATGAAATAAGACTGGAGACACAAGAACACCCTGAATTACATGCTGAGTCATCTGTCTTTTTTTCCTACAGGTGATATAATGTGATGAGGGCCTTTTACTTTAGGAAGATCACTTTGGTAGCTGTGTTGGGCTGTTCAGATAAGAGTTAGGTTGGAGATAGAAAAAAAACCAGTAGGAGATTACTACAGAGGTAGTAAAAGCCAAATCTAGTGCAGTGTTGGTGGGAATAGAAATAAATGGGGTGGGGCAGGGTGGACCCAACAATACTGGAAGCATGTTACCTGCATGTTACATATTACCTGGCCACTTCTGTTCCTTAGGTATGTCATCAACTTCACTGTTGATATAGTAACTTGTGTGAAAGTGTACCTTTAAGTGCATGGGAGATCATCTTATAATTTTCCTTACTACGTTGTTTAATTAGATGTCTTTTTCTTTGCATGAACACATTCTGTTATTTGCTGGGAAAAGAAAACTATAACCCATGTTCACAACTGTGTCTCAAACCTGGGGTAATACTCAGGGGTAATCAGGTGTAATCCAAAGTCTACATCAATAAAGGGGCAGGTAGATTCAATTAGAACAGTGCCAGAGTTTTGCTTTTCTTGCCTATTGCTTCATCTACCCTGGTCCCAAGCACAATCTTCACAGCTGCCTTTGAAAAGAGGCTGATCTTTCTGTCTTATTTACTGATCTTTTTGAATACCATGGAGAAGAGAAAAAGCTACCAAGAATCATCTTGAAATTGGCAGGTGAGTCAAAGGAAAGAAAGAATAAGATGTGGCCATTACAATAGTAGCACTTAAATGTTTTCCCAGGGAACAAACTGTGCTTTGAAAGCAGAATATGTATTTATGTTAATTTCTAACTCCAGAGCAGAATTGCAGTGCTTTCATATTTCTCTGATGGTTTATTGCTCTGGTTCCAAAATGACCAAATGTTTAGATGCTGCCAGTGTGCTGCTGACTCATATTTCCATAAGTAAATTTGCCTTTTATCTTGCAGACTTCTAGCATAGCATCAGTCTTCTATTACAGATCCAAGAACTACCATTTTCCTTTTCATTATGTCCTCTTCTTTACTTCTGATACGAACAATGCCTCACTCAGAGCTTTATGTAACTTTATGTAACTCTTTCTTTTGCTGTCCAGGATCTTCTTTTATTGTTTGTTTCTATAGTCATACAGAGGAAGAACCATTATAGTCAGAGAATACAGGGTAGCAGAGAAATCTCCCTTAGACCCTTCTCAGCTTCATAGTGGGCAGAGGGAATAGCAAACTATTCTGCAATCTTCTCAGTTATGAGTTTTTATCTCTAGTAAGTGCTTAATAAATGTGTATTGATTGAATGGTTGAATGTTTTGAAAAGAAATGCACATTTGGGACAGCTAGGGGACAGAGTGTCAAGCAAGCTAAGCCTGGAATCAGGAAACCACAAGTTCAAATGTAGCCTCAGACACTTACTAGCTGTGTGACCTTGGACAAGTCACTCTACTTCTGTCTGATTCAGTTTTTTTATATTTAAAATGAGGGTAATGCTAGCACCTACCTCCTAGGTTGTCGTAAAGATCAAATGATAAAATTTTTTAAGTGCTTAGCATAGTGACTTAAGACTAAGAACATAGCAAGTTCTACATAAATGTTATTATCATTGTTGTTACTTTTTCCATTTGGGGCTCCCCAGCATAAAAAAGGATCACATGACTCAGGGACTGTAGGATGGTGGACAACAAATCATCCCTTTCTGTTTTGAAGTCCTGTATTTTCAGGACATATGTTTTTAGTTAAATTATTTCTATAGTGTTTATATACATGATTTCATTTTTTTTACAACAGTTCTGAGTATGTATTTTTTTTTTGTGCTTTTTTGGGAGGGCAGTTGGGGGTTAAGTGACTTGCCCAAGGTCACATGGTTAGGTTTTGTGTTAAGTGTCTGAGGCCGGATTTGAACTCAGGTCCTCCTGACTCCAGGGCCGATGATCTATTCACTGCGCCACCTAGCCGCCCCTGAGTATATATTTTCTTATTTTTCAGATCATGAAATTAAGGCTCAGAGAACTATATGGCCTGCCCCAGGCATATGACAAGTTAGTGTCAGAGCCAGAGCTACAATCAGTCTCCTAATTCCATAATTTTCTTTTCACTACATAACAATGATTTCTTTTCTAGTAGGGATTCTAAATATTTTCCTTTTTTTTTGTCATGGATCTTTTGGTCCTTTGTTGAAGCCCATGGACCCCTTCTCAGAATGTCTTAAAATGTATAAATAAACTATATAGGGAGCTAGTTATATTAAAATATCAATATCTGTATATCAATATCTACATCTACAATCAATTCTCAACTTTTGTGGGGGTAATGTTCCTAGAAAACAGTACAAAGGTAAAAAATGTGAATACTGATTAATTGAACTTATGGGAAATACTAAGTTGGGTTTCTGTGACCATCAAAAACTGTAATCTTTCACTAGAGAGTGCCCAGAATACACTTTTCTGCATACAGTTTTTATAACAAAAGATTAATTCTTATATGTTCTTTTCCTAAACACAGCAACTCTGAAATAACCCATCAAATGCAGTACACAAAATACAACTGGTAACATGAAAAACAATTTTTTGCTAGTAATTCACTAGAATTCTGTGAGCTTTTGTGCTAACATCTCAATAATAATTTTAAAAATCCAACAGTGATTTCAGACAATATTCACTTTTTATAATACATGAAATCTACATTATAACAAATAAAATTATTAAAAACTAAAACATTTTTTGACCTGAATCTTTCCACTGTGTCAGATGGCAGCGTGAGGGTATAATATATTGCTGTAAACCTCTCTTCCATGGCTGCCCTCTGAAAATCAATGTAGAGGTGGTTGTTAGAAAATGCCAAGACTGGCAAGGTCTCAATATTACCTCAAACATTTTGTCCTTCAGGGCTGGTAGATGGCTTTGGAGATTGTGAAGAACAGACCAGCTTGAAATAGTTGATGAAGTCCACTTCATGTGCAACTTGAAATCCTTAAGGGTCTTGGAGTATGGGAGTGTAGTGGAGGTGAGTTGATGTTTAACCTTGAGATTGCTGCAATTGATGAAGGTCTCGAGCAAGGTGGTTGATTGGGCCAAGCTACTCTTGAAGCTTGGACACTGTCAGTCGGTACCATCTTTGGGGCTTATTTGTCATCATCATCTTCAGACCTGAAAACCATCTTGAGTCACTCCTTTTGAGCACATAGCTGCAAATGTGCCCGGTCGCCAACTTGAAAGTGAAAAATGGGGCTACTAACAAAATAGGAATGCTTGAAGTTGTGAAAGTTAAAGGCTGAATATTGGGGACTGACTCTATATCTGTCTAGCAAAACAACATTCATGGACCCCAGGTTAAGAATTCCTTTGTTCTCTACAACTTCTTTTGCATTTCTTCTAACTTGTTAGGTTACATAAAAGTTGTTACATATCTGTCCTGCTTAGGACTTAACCTGTATTTATCAACATAACAAAATTATCCTTTTGGTTAATGAAGTTTTACAATATTTCGCTCTGCCAGTATAAGTCCCATTCCATTTTATGGAAGCTGGGTCTAGTTTCTAATCAGCTAATCAAGAGCAAATTAAGTTACATTTGTCAAGTATCTCAAATGTTTCCAAAGTGTGTTTACATTTTGCCCCTTTATTGACCTTTTCTCTGTTCTTAGGGAAACACTGGGACATCATTAAAACGATTCAAAGGGCTTGCTGTTGCCAGTTTTTCTCAATTGATTTTGATTGCTGCAGCCTTATTAATCGTGTGATGATTTGTATTGATTATGAAAAGCTGAAATAGCAACTATCCTTTCTTCCTTTCCCTACCTGCAACCCCCAACTATCCGGCCATTTCCAGCCCCAAGAGCTGTACTGGAAGGCAGAGCAGAAAGTCCAGGAGAACATAGGGTATGGTCAATCTGTTTTGTCAGACCCAGCATGGCAGCTGACTCCAGAGTTGGCTCTTTAGGTAAATGGACAGGGACACATACAACAAATAGCATGGTATATTAGAAAGAGAACTGGGTTCAGAATCAGAAGGTCTATTTGAGTTCTGGTGCAAGCTCTTGATATTTAATGGCTGTGTGACCCTGGGCAAGTGCCTTAAATTTTCTGAGACTTACTTCTCTTATCTGTAAACACTGACAGTATTCTTAGCTCAGGATTGTTGAGAGGATCCAACAGAATAACAGTTGTAAAGCCCTTTATAAATATAAAGCAACAAGTAAACACCAGCTAAGCTTTACTCCAGTGGGTCTGTGGAATAATGCAAGATATGAGTATATGAATATCTGAATGAGAGTTTTACTAATGAGTAGTCAGTCAATAAACATTTATTAAGCACTTACTATGTCCTAGGTATTGTGTAAGCCCTAAGAATATAAAGAAAAGTACAAAGATGAACCTTCTCAAGAAGCTCATAGTCTAACAGGAGAGACAACATGCACACAGCTATGTACAAACAAGCTATATACAGAATAAATTGCAAATAATCAAAATAAAGTAAGTACTAGCATACTTTGGAGTCATGTTCTTTCCTCCAGTCTAGTCCCATTTGGACCCAGGGTTCTAAAGAGACTCATTCCTCTTCCTAACTCTTCATGTTAGAGGGGTTAGTAAAATTGGAATTTTCATAAGAGAGAGTGAAGGATTTGAATTTCATCTTCTCTTTCTTTTCTTTACCCATCTTCCAACGGAGGAACAATTGAATAATGAAATAAGGAGGGAATGTCAGAGAAGTGGAGAGGAGCAGAAAGATGAGAGTCACGGTTAGTCTGTGCACGGACCACTCAGTGTTGAGATCGTCAAGCTGTCTTCGTTAGTCTGTCTTTATTTCTTTTGCAGACATGTTGGCAGGATGGATCCCTTCTTACTTTTCATCTGGACAGCTCTTATTTCTTTCTGTCTCTTTTGTGTGTCTCTCTTCATTGCACATCTTTGTTATTAACTCAAGCTCTCCTTTTCAAGATCCTAGTCATGGCTCTAGGGCAGAGGCAGGCATAGCCTTGGGGTTCTGTCTCTGGTGTTTCAGGTAATTGATTACGCTTTTCCTTCACATTCCGCTATCTCAAAGGAACACCTTCTCCTTCCATTTCTGTTCTTTCTCATTGGGGTTGTTTTGTCAATGTCAAGCGGAAGGATTTTGAAGATATGTCTAGACAATATCAGCATTAATAAGAGAACAAAAATTTTTTTTGTCTCAATCACTTATTTTATATCCATCTATGTAGTAGCAAACTAATGGATCTGTAAGGAAACAGCTGGTGGCACAGAGGGGCTGCTTAACAGCGAACCTAGTTTAAGGCCTGGAAACATCACTATTCATAACTGTGCACCCACTTCCTGCTGCCACCAAAGCTAAGTGACTCATAGCACTTTGGGCTTTGACCAATTGAAATATCTCATCAGCTGCAGGCGTATATTCTCTGCTGAAGTCTCTGTATCCCTAGGGTGCCAGCAACCCACAGGGCCTCTAAGTAGTCTAAGTTCCTTTTATAGCATTAAAGAATTATTTTTTTGCCCAGATTTCTTTCCCAGATGAGTGGGAACCTTAAATACTAACAAATTCTATGAATAAGCATGGCCAGCATCCCATTATCCCCCAAACTCATCCTGTTTTTTCCCAACTCCATGTTTGCTCATGCTCCTTTCTTTATCTAGACAACCATTCACCCATAGCTTGAGATCTTAATCATCCTTCAATATCCAGCTCAAATATCACCTCCTTTATGAGGCCTATCTATTCCTCCAGCAGGAAATGATTGTTCTCTCTTCAGATTTCTTAATACTACTTCATGTGTCTCTTTCCTATACAGTTATCACATATTGTATTTGGTGCCATAGTGATTTGTGTATTTTTCGTGCTTGATCTGGAATTCTTTACTTTTTTTTGTATTATGAAACCGTTTGGCAGTTTGTTGAAACCTGTAGACCCCTTTTCAGAATAGTGTTTTTTAAGTGTGTAAAATAAAATGAGTAGGATTACAAAGAAATTGATTAATATTGAAGTGCAGTTATCAATTTTTTTTAAAAAGCAAGTTCACAAATGCAATGTCAAGAACTCCTGCACTGGATTGTAAGTTCCATGAAAAAGCAGGTTTGTTTCCTCCATGACATCAAGCACAGTGTAAGCACAAAAACAACTACAGTGCAATTCTTGCTGATTATTATTGCTGAAGGCTCTCTGGATGGGAGGGGGATGTAGATGGACTTTGAGTAGAGATTTATGAAGGAAAAAAGGATGTAATAGCACATATGGAGAAAGGCAGAGCTCTACATCAATCAAGATCTAACCAAATGTAAAATATACAAGAGAATCTGACCATGAATGACTGCAAGGAATTGTTTTTGATGGTCTAGTTTTCCTATTTTATAGCGAAAGCAAGGTTTAAAAAAAAAGCAAAGCTCTCTGAAATCACATGTTGTAGAACCCTTTTGAAGAGTTGCTCCTGGGAAAGGACTGTCTTTTGTCTCTCTCAGTAAATCTACCCATCAGCATCATGCTTGGCGCATAGAAGGTGTTTAATAAATGTTTATTGACTGATTTTCATTCACAGAAGACTTTCTTGGATGACTGTGTTGGACAAAAAGATCCCCATATAGAGATGGCCCTAAACAGGTAGCTGTTGTGTCCCTTCCTACTAACATTAATATCTGGCAAAGAGTCTGATCCAGGTGTTGTGTTTTGTAGACTGCTAAGAAAGTCAGAGGTGGAAAAGACCTAGCAAATAATCCAAGTGTCTCATTTTAGATTTGAGGAAACTGAGGGCCAGAGAAAAGAAGTGACTTTTATGTGGCACGTGGTTAGCAAATGGAAAAATTAGGACTAAAATGGAACCCAGTTTTTTTACTCAGTCAGTGCTTTTTCCATTAGCCCATGTTGCTTTTGCAGTCAGATGATTAGATTGTACTCCTAACCATTATTTCCTGTCCCATAGAAAATGTCTAATTGTTTTAGTTCTAACATTTGTTGGAAGTTTCATTCCCTGTGTTTTAATGAGTTAGGTGACCAGTCTCTTATCCTGTGTTGTCCAGTAATTATAAGCCTTAGAAAATACCTTGTAATTATCAAGAATCTAAAACTAGTGGAGATCTTTCTTGCCTAATGGAAAAAGTGCTAATTGTGTTAGTTGATAAGTGTTATTTTGAGCACTTGCTGTGTACTGAATCCTTTATAAAGCTCTGTAGAGAAGAAAAGATACAAAAAAACCTATAAACAGTCACCCAAATTTTACTTTTATATTAAATGTAATCACCTAATTTCCTTTTGCTTCTTTATTATTAGTGGAGTTAGTGGAGAGGAATGGATCACTTTCTGTCATTGATATTAAAGAATTCATTGCTTAAGCCAAAAACTGAAAAACAAATGCACAGGAAACTATCAGGGAGTCTCTTCAGTTAGTCCATCAGGTGTGACTTAAGTACCTACTGTATGTTGAGTACCATCCTCATAGACACTTCCTCGAATCAGATCATTTTGGAAGAATTCTATAATTCTAGTCAGGTCTTTTTTCTCTGGAGGCTATCATGCAACAGCTCCTTCAGTGAGGGAAAAAATTGTAATACCTAGATAAGGACTGGTGCAACTCTGGTTTGAATGAATTCCACCCTAGCAAAATGCCTGATTGGGGAGGAAGGAGTGCAAAAGGAGAGGAAGACCCATGGGAAATTGTACTGTTGTTCTAACAGCTTTTTTCTCTAAGCCTAACTAATTTTTCTCATCTCCACTTCTCTGTCTGGATCATGCTTCCTGTTTTTTCTTCTATTCTTTCTCCCTCTTATGTCTCATTTCTTTTTTTGTGTATCATTTCCTTTTTCTCTGCTCTCTCCTATCCTCCAAATTCACACTAGAGCTGAAACCTGTGGACTTTTGGTGGAACATGATTAAAATAGATGATATGAAGTTGAAAGAGAAACCTCTGGTCCATTTTTGCTCTACTTCACATTCTAGAAAATATCACCATGGAGATCTCGATAATGCTGCCCATTAGTGACTCAATCACTGTCAATTCCTTTGTTGTTTTTATATCAAAATTGTTCTAAGAGCTGAGAAAGGAGCAGAGGATGAAGAGTTCTTTGATAGGATGGAAGAAATAATCTTGGAAGAAAGCCAGAAATAAAGAAGTCAGAGAGAAATTAATGTTAAGAGATCAGCAATGTGACAGAGGAGGAAAAGGATAGAAAATGAAACTGTGCCATTGAAACTGTACAGTTGAGGCTCTTTCTATAAGGGGTGATTCTGGACATTCACAAGAAACATCATTTTAGGCTTCATGGACCATTAAGAAGGAGTTACAGGTACTAGCAGGTGGAAGGAATCTCCTTACTTTATTGAGGAAAAGAATGCATGTTCTGTGTCCTAGTGGTTACCTACCTCCTGCTGAAGCTCACAGGCATGACCATGTATTGAACTGATTAAAAATTGGTAAATTATCTTCTTTTTCAAGTAGTTATGAAGAATATCTCAGACTCATCAGATCTAATGTCCATCACCCATTTCTTCCTATTCATATGGAAATGTATGGTCAGTAGGAACCTAGAAGGTATATTTAAAGATTTTGAAGTCCTTTGAAGCCCAAAATCTTGACAAGGATTTAGATGGGACAAGGCATAGGTGATGCTTTCACCTCTAATTGAATGTAACTTAAGATATAGGGTCCAGGATTAGAGAGATGATAATCCCATTTCATTTTTCTTTGTCAGTTCACATTTAGAAAGCTGTATGCAGTTCTGGGGGTCTCATGTTTAGGACATTGACAGGTTTACATGAATAAAATGGTGAAGGGACCCAAAACTGTGCCATGCAAGAACAGGTAAAAGAAAATGGAGAAATAGAAAACATTTGGTCAGGAGAAAATAAGGATGGTGAGGGCCATATTATCTCTTCAAGTGTTTAATGTGTCATTATGTGCAGGAGATATTAGACTTTTCTCTTTGTTCCCTAAAGACAGAACTCAAAACAAGGGATGGAAGTTTCAGAGTCAGATTTCAGCTTGATATAAGAAAAAAACCCTCAATTATTAGTGCTGCCCCAAAGTGTAATGAGTAGCCTCAGGAAATAATTTGTTCCTCACCATTGGAGATCTTTGAGTCAACACTGGTTGGCCAACAGCAGGAATACTGAATACAGGGTTTTTGTGTTGTATATATAGGTTGGACCAAGTGACTTCTGAAAGCATTTGGTGACTAGAAGATGGGAAGAGAAGAATGTTACTAACCTTGGATCATAGCTTACAAAACCAAAACTGTGGAATTCTAGTAAAGAGCACAGCTTGTGAGTGTGTGAAAAGATCTGTTTGTCAAGAGGCTTGCTGATTTCATTGAGAGAGTTTCAGGCTGAATTCTGAGGGGCATGAAGAATAACATCCAGTTAAAACTGTAAAAGTATATATCTCTGAGGTTAGCAAGTATGACACAAGAAGTGATATAGAGGAAGGATCCAGTAATAAAAGTAAAAATAACAAGGAAGAGGACTGAATCAAAACCTTATGGCCGCAGATATCAGCATGCCAGTACATAGAATGAACAAGAAAACTTGTTTTTTGTTTTTGTTTTGAAATAGCATTAGGTGAATCTACCGAGACTTGGTAGAGTCCAACTAATGACTGGACTATGATAATGGAAGTGTATATATATCTGTTCCAAAAGAAACACCTGGTAGAAGGCAAATAGCCATATGGAAATCTGTGCACTTAATAGTAGAAAGATGGTGAGAGCATATGGGTGAGACTAAAATAAGAGAGAAATACTGTTGCTGTGGGAGTGTAGTACAGACAAGGATATAGATAATGACTTCCTAATACAGACGCATGTAACTAGAATGCCCAGTTTTACATGGTATATGGAATAGAGAGATGTGAAAAAGTTCTAGGGAAGGTGTGAGGGAGAAGGTCCTTGATCTCTGAGGAAATCAAGGAGAGCTTCATAGAGGGAATGATATTTAAATTAGACTGTGAAAGATAGATTAGATTCAGTGAAGAAAGAGGGAATTTCAGGCATTGGGAACACCATGACCAAAGGCACTTAGGCAATAGGTAACCACTAAAGTTTTTTTTTTGTAATAATAATAGCATTAATTTAGTGCTTTAAGGTTTGCTAACCACTTTACAAAAATGGTATCATTTTGTTCTTGTAGCAACCTCAGGAAGTAGGTGCTATTATTATTCTTACTTTACAGATGATCAATTGAGGCAAACAGAAGTTAAGTGACTTGCCTAGGATCACATAATAAGTCTATGAGGTCAGGTCTTTGGGACTCCAAGTGCTGTGCTTTATGCACTGTAGCTACCAATACAAGAAGATGGATATGCTCTAAATGAGCATAAGAATAATTAATTGGCTAGTTGTGTGAGGATGCATCAGAAGGGTAGTAGATCTGTTAGGTTACTGCAGTAATCTAAATGAGTCTTCTTTTGAGGGTGTGGCCGATAGTGATGAGCATGGGATTAAAGAAGAGGGATGTGAGAGATAAGTTGAAGGTTGAATGAATGTAATATGATAATCAAGCAGATATGAAATATGAGAGAGAATAGAGTACAGGATAACTTCAGGATTTTGAATTCTGGTTTTATGTCTGTCTTCATAAAAACAACAACAATAAAAATAATCAAACAAGAAAGGGTAGAATATGGGATTCTAGATAGAAGAAGACATAATTGGAAGTGAAATAGCAGCTTTAAATCAGTTCACCTCTTCAGGACCAGATAAATCACATAGAAGGACACAGGGAAAAATATGGCAATGACCTTAGAATTTACTTTTACAAATCTCTGAAAAATCTTGGAGAATGCGACAGATCTCAAAAGACTGAGAATATGCAAGTATTGTTCTACTTTTCAAAAGGAGGAAAAGATTAGATTCCAAAAACTGCAAGCTTGTAAGTTTGACAACTGATCAACATACTAGAGTCATGTTTAAGCACTTAGATAAGAAAAATTTGAGCACTAGAGGACACCATGGGTTCACTGACTGTCTTCATTTTTGTTATTACCTAGGTCCTGCATGTGTTCCCCAGTTTCATGTCTCCAAACCACATTCTTGATTACCCTGCTCAACTTTATTTCTTTCAGTTTTTGGCTGACGTTCCCAGTATCATGACAACAGACCCGTATATAAGTGATCTTTGATGAGCCTTTAAGGAAATTAGGAATTTTAAAATGTAGAGGTGAGGAGGGAGGGTATTCCATACTTGATTGGGGAACAACAGTAATCTGGATTGTCTAGAACATATAACAAGTAAAGGGAAGTAAGCCTGGATGTGAAGTAAGCCTGGATAGGTAAACTGGAGCCATATTGAGAAGGGTTTTTAAGAATTAAGTTAAACTTAGTGTTTCTATTTTATCCTAGAGGCAATAGGGAGTTACTGAAGATTCCTGAACAGGCAAGTGACATGATCAGATCTTTACTTTAAACATATGGTTTTGGCATCTATGTGAAGGATGGAGTAGAAAGGGGAGAGATTGAAATTAGAAGTCCAAATAGAAGATTTTGGTAGTAGTTCAGATGTTATAGAAGGGATTCCTATACAGGCATAAGTTGCAGTAGATGGCTTATGAGTTCACTTCTAATACTAAGATTTTATGTTCTCTTTCTTTTCAATTCTAAACTCAAATCAATGTCTATCTGTGATATATATTAATATATTTATATCTGTATATGACTGTGAATCGTGGAACACCATAATCTCAGAAGAAGAGATATATGTACATATATACATATGTTCTTATATATTATATATAGTTTTAGAAGAATAAATATATGTACATATATAATTATACTCATATACCCTATAAATATAATATCTAGCACACATGTATCATACATACATGTCACATACCTTAATAATACATATATCACAATGCATATCCCACATATGGTATATGCCATATGTGCACTGTTTGACTCAGTATGTACACACACACATGCACACATATCTTCTGAGATTATGGTGTTCCATGATTCAAAGTCACAAAGTATCACTGGAATAATGTTGATGTTGAAAAGAGGGGCTTTGGAGGCAAGGAGTAGTTTAGAATCACTAAGTACTGAACCTGTATCTATATCTAGTCTAATTAAATCATTTTCCTATTCAACTCAAGTTTATAATCTGAGTAATGTATATTCATTCATTTGGTAGAATATAAATTCTTTGAGAATATAATTATTTTTCATTTTGTTTTTGTATCTCAAGCACCTAGTACAGTGTCTTGCACATAGTAGGTATTTTAACAAAGCTCATTAAATTGAAAATTGCCAATAAGTAGTCATCCAGGCTTATTTTGGAAAACTTTAGTGAAAGGGAACCTACAACATCCTGAAAGTTTTACCTTTACATAGCTCAAAATAATTCAGGAGGTTTTCCTTTCATTGCTTCTCCATTTGCTTCTTTGCAGCTTCCAGAGAGAAGGTAAAAGAAGGAAGGGAACAAGAATTTAATAAGTTCCTGCTATGTGCTGGGCACTGTACTAAGCAGTTTACAAATATTATCCCTTATGATCCTCTCTACAACCCTAGGACATAGGTGCTATTATTATTCTTTTTTTTAAAAAACAGTTGAGGCAGACAGAAATTAAATGAGTTGTCCAGGGTCAGTCACTACCCTAGTAAACATCAGCAGTTAGTTGTGAATTCAGATCTTCCTGATTCCAGGCCTCGCACTTTATCTGCTGCATCACCTAATTGCCAAAAGTTTGGCTGCATTGCACTTATAAAATTATAGAGTATACTCATTGATCCTAAGCAGCCTCCTTGCATCTAAAGCCTCCCTTTTTCAACATCAGTATTATTCCAGTGACGCTTTATGACTATGAATCATGGAACACCATCATCTCAAAAGAATGAAGTTACAGGTGACTCAAAAGATGTTGTAAATATAGGTGATTGGCAAAAGTAGTCTACAGCCTATTAAAAATAAAGGTATATGAAAAGTGGCTTAAGGACATCAGGAAAGTTTGGGTGACTGGAAAAGAGGCAGGTCACATAGTGAGAGGAAAGGATAACAAATGCACAACTCCACTGGTATCTGTGAAAATTTAAAGATATTTAAATATTAAAAGACTCAGAGAAAGACCTCTAGACCACTGTGTAGTTGGAAAGACATGGGAAAGGATTATGCATCATGAGAAGTCGTGGATGACTTATGATTTACTTTAGGTAAAGTGCCAACACATAATGATCCAATTTAAAATACATCAAAATATCATCGTATCCTCATGAGGAAAAGTATAGTGCTAAATACAGTGTCTGCCCTGAAAGACCTTACTTTTTTTTTTTTTTTTTTTTTTTTTTTGCTTTTTGGAGGGAAATTGGGGTTAGGTTACTTGCCCAAAGTCACATGGCTAGTAAGTGTGTCAAGTGAGTGAGGCTGGATTTGAACTCAGGTCCTCCTGACTCCAAGGCTGGTGCTCTATTCACTGCGCCACCTAGCTGTCCCAGGACCTTACATCCTAATGGGGGAAAACAACACATAAGGGTGTGTTGGCTCAACTCACATGCTTAATATAACAGATTAATTCTCAAAAACAAAACCAGAGAGAAATTATGTATTAGAGGTAGAAAAAATAAAGCTGAATTCACAGGATAAGAAAAGAAGAAAAGGAGGTGGTCATTAGAAGGGCTCCTTGATATCTAGAGTAGACCATAGGGTAGGAAATCCTAAAACTTCAGAGACTCTGTCTGGAACATCTATTCCACCTTCATCCAATGCAGCCAAAAGTGGCAGAAGGTGACTTTTTCTAGCTAGAAAAGTAAACAACAGACGGAACTGGGTCAGGGAACCAGTGCGTATATGTTAGACCAGGCCTAAAGGAAGGAGACTGAAATTCAGCCGAGGCAAGTCCTAACAGTGACTTATGGTAGAGAACACCATCAGAGGCTGAGATAGTGTTGTGGTTCACCCCTCAGGGTATGCCCATCATGAAAGGAGGATCAAGCAAAAAGTGAATAATGAGAATGCATAGGGAAAGGCTATAATAACCTAAGATTTCAAGAGAAAGATAACTAAATTAAAAACCTAGATCATAAGCAGATAAATCAACCATGAACATGCTAAAATTAGAAAAAGGTGAATATTAAAACATCTAGAAGATTACAAACTTCTCTAAGTAAATATTGTAAGACAAAGGAAATTGAACCAATACTTGATGAAACACAGCACTCTATGGAATCCCAAGAGAGCACAAAATAGTAGCAATATATTCCAGAATGCTTCAAAAAAGAAATGAAAACTTGAGAGAAGTTAGAAGGGAACAAATGTTAGAATTTAGAGCCTACACAGAAGAAATAATTAGCAGAGCAAAAAAAAAACTTGAATCCAAACAGCAGATTTAGAATACATATATATTGAGGTAGACGAAAATCTGGAAGAAGTTAAGCAAAAGGCAATACGTGATCTACTCTATATAAGGAAATAAAAGTGGTCTTGAAGACAAGGTGTGCAGAAACAACTTAAGGATCACAGGTCTCCCAGGAAAACATAACAAATTAAAAAGCTGAGCACTACAATATAGGAAATAACACAAGAATACTGCTCAGAACTTCTGAATATAGAAGATAAGCATCAATCAAAGGAATCCACATATTGCTTCCAGAAAAATAATAACAAAACCTTATTTAAAATTCCAAGACACATAGTTACTAAAATTAGTCATTCCAAAGATAAATAACAAATTCTGCAAGTGGCTAACAGAAAGACCTTCAAATACAAAGGAAAGGAAATTTGATTATTCTGCATTCACTTAAAATTGCAGAAGGGAATTAAATGATAATATTATAAAAGGAAAGCATTGTAAGATGTAAGATGTAACCCAAATAACATACACTGCATATCAGAGTTTTATCATCATTGAAAAAGACTGATGTTCAATAAAAGAGACATTTGAAGTATTCCTGCCCAAAAAACCAGATAAGCAAGTTATTTGATTTGCAAACACTCCAAACAACAGCAATATAATAAAGGTAAATTAATACAACTATCAAGAAAAGCATAAGTAAAGAAATAAATTATTCTATCACTAGCGGTTATTTAAAAATAAAGGAAGCTGAAAACAGACACACTGGTGTTTTTTAAAAGCCTCCAACCACTGAGGGACCACTGGAAGATTTCTTTGTAAAAGAACACAAAAGAATAAAGATAAAAATCAGAATTCGAATAAATAGAAGTCATGGTAGAGGAGTAGCCCAAAAACATCAGAGACCACAGTCCCCTTACAAGTGAATCATTGTATATTATGGGGCTAAATTGCAAAATTTGAAGGTGTATACATTGGGAAAAGGGATGTGGAAGATAGAAGACAATGCAGAATGTACCTAAATCAATTCTGTGGGTGAACAGTGAAGGGCAGGAAAGTCCTGTAGTCTCAGCAAAAAGAAGACCCACAGGAAAATGGAAGAGGTAGCAAAAAAAGGAGGGATGGAAATAAGGTGAACGATTAAGGGGAATCTTAATGGAATGAGAAAATAGTTCATATTGAAGGATACTCTCAAGGGGAAGAGTTATATGTCTACAGTAAGATAGGGTCTTTACAATAGGTCTAATCTAGGGGATGTTGATGCACAAGGAGGTCTATTCCTCTGAGAAAGTGTTGTAGTTCCATAGACAACACCCTGTGTCAGGAGAGGAAAAATAAGAGTTACTAGAGCTACTTGGGACCCAGAAGGTTGGGGGGACATTTATCCAGAAAGGATATTGTATGGTGAATAGGAAAGAAGAATGATCATGGTGAGGGCAGGAGGTAGAACTGAACTGTGTGATTTAGGACACAGGGTAATTTCAACCATGGAACTTTAATCCTTGTTACTTGCTTAATGAACTGATATAAGGATGAAGCACCCCAGAAAAAAGGGAACCATGGGGCAAGATCTATAAAGGCAGTAACAAAACCCATTAAGAAAGGACTCAAACTTGATACTTCAGAAGGATTAAGAAAGAACACAAAGAAATTAAAGAAGGAATAAATAACAACAAAAACAACAAATAAAAGAATAAAAGTTCAGAATAGATAGAATTGGGAAGTAATCTATGAAGAGAAAAGGGTAAAGAAATCTTTAGAAAAAGATAGAGAAAAAGAAATAGAAAGAAGTTGGAAGGTAAGGATGGGGTGTGAGGGACTTTTAAACAGACATTTAACTAAGCAGGGAAAAGAGGGGAAGAATCAGATAGCTACATAAGAAAGAAAAAGAAATCAATAAAGTACATAAAACTCTAAAATTAGACAAAGAGTTGAAAGTGTGCTGGTGGTGGTGGATTGACTCGAAATAGTGTCAATGTGGGTTCTCTGTCTGAGATGCCTATGGAGCCATTGGTGTTCATCAAAATATGTGCCTTCTCTCCCATAATTCAGTCATATATTCTCTTTCTACTGTTGTTGATTGTTCTAGGGATGCTGGTTCTTGTTTCAGTTATGTGTGATCCTACTCTTTCCTTTCTACTGCCAGACCTTCAGATTTTTTTTCCCCTAGTTCTGAGATAGCACTTACTTTTTATGTGAATTTCTTGGGGCTCATGGACACCTTTGGCAGTTTGGTGAAACCTATGGACTTCTCAGAATATTGTTTTTAAATGCATACAATAAAAGACTTATGATATTGGAATACATTTATAAAAATATTTTTCAAAACAAAGTCGCAGACCCCAGGTTAAGACCTCTTGATTTAAGAGATGATTGTCTCTTACATACTTACGTTAACTGACTAAAGAAGGTATACATGCCCTGTTCATACTCAGTTCTGATTGATTCAGTGAAGAAAGACCAATATTAACAAAGGTAATTACTTTGAAGTGGGTTGGATAATCATTGTAGCCTGACCCGTATACAATTTTGGCCTTATGGAACTTTTAGATAATGTAGAAGTCTTTAAAACAGTACATTAAAGGCTACATTTACCACAGTCAGTGCCAAGTGTGTTGTATTTTGTGTGTGTGTGCAATTATTTTTTGCTTTTTGGAGGGGGGAAGGTAGGGCAGTTGGGGTTAAGTGACTTGCCCAAGGTCACATGGCTGGTTTTGTGTTAAGTGTCTGAGGCTGTATTTGAACTCAGATCCTCCTGACTCCAGGGCTGATGCTCTCTTCACTGTGCCACCTAGCCGCCACTGTGTGCAATTTTTTAAAAATACAATTTCCAACATTCATTTTTGGAAAGATTTTGAGTTGCTAATTTTTCTCCCTATCTCCCCTCCCCCTTCCCCAGATGGTACGCAATCTGATATAGGTTATACATGTACAATGATGTAAAACATTTTTCCATGTTAGTCATGTTATGAAAGCAGAAATAGAACAAAAGTTAAAAGAAACATAAAAACCCCAAAACAACAGTGAAAATAGCATGCTTTGATCTATATTCAGATTTCATCAGTTCTTTCTCTGGGTGCAGACAACATTTTCCATCCGGGGTCTTTTGGAATTGTCTTGGATTTTGTATTGCTGAGAAGAGCTAAGTAAGTCACAGTTGATCATCTCACAGTGTTGTTACTGTGTACAACGTTCTCCTGGTTCTTCTCACTTCACTTGACATCAGTTCATGTGAATCTTTCCAGGTTTTTCTGAAATCAATCTGCTCATCATTTCTGATAGAACAATAACATTCCATTACATTCATGTACCGTAGCTTGTTCAGCCATTCCCCAACTGATGGGCATCCCCTCAATTTCCAGTTCTTTGCCATGTGTGAGATTTCTTAATACAAACCTTCAAAGTAACCAGAAGCAGTTTTATATAGGAATTGGAGAATCAGGAAACCTGAGTTCATTTTACTTCAGATACCTACTAGTTACAGTCTAAGATCCTCAGTTTCCTTTTCTGTAAAATGGGGCTAATAATACTTATGATACACATAATACTGGTTATTATGAGGAAAGCATTTTTGTAATCCTTAAAAGGCTCTATAATGTGAGTTATTATTATTAGCTAAGAAAACAAGCATTTCTTTTTTTTTGAAGGGCTGCAAAAATATTTATTAAAACTAGAAAAATCTTTTTTAAAAGTATGAACTCTCCTGAAAGATGCCCTTCAATTTGTACTCCCACCATGGACACAGACAAAAGGATAGTGTGTGAAATATAAGTTAAGGATGAAAAACCAAAAGGAAGAACATTATTGGACCACCTAGTAACACAATGAGATAGAGTCAGTGTTTTCCCGGGGTCTCTGAGGCAAAGTCACCAGTCATGAACCAAGAAGAAAACACCACTTCAAAGGGTCAGGTGACCATGAATTCTCAAAGGTGGTCTGTTTCCCACTAAACTAGTTTTACCCAGCAGTTTCTGGCCACACGAGCTTCCAACTACCTGAGCCCTTCCCCGTGCCCCCCCCCCATGGATGTATGAAGAGGGTCCCTGTGATACATGCAGAAATCCCTACTTGAAATCCATGAAGCAGATGTCCATGATGAGGAGGAAGTTCTTAGGCAGTGGGTGAGGGGCTGGAGAGAGCACAGTCAAACCTGGTGCTCCAGGTCCACACTAGTCACCACAATGAAGCCAGCCACACTGGTCTCTGAAATGTTCTCCTCAGTGCCCTCTGCTGTGCTGACACTCAAGAGGTGGTGCACCATGTCTCACCCTGGGTAACTGGTACCAATTTCAGCCCATTGTCCTCTTGTGACATTCCCAAAAGGAGACATGAGTGTGGAATCGTGGGAGACTCCACCTTGTAGATTTTTACATCAGAAAATTTGACATTGAAGGTGCAGGGATAGAAACAGCCTCGAAAACCATAGAAATACTCTCGGATGTGCTCATCCCTATACTCCCGGCAGAAGTCCTTCAAGCATTCAACCATTCCTCCTGACTTGGGGAGAAGAACAGTGCACACAAAGTGGGGCAAGTCACGCTTGAGCTCGTTGTACAGTTGCTCCTGTTTCAGGACCACCACCACATCTACCTCAAAAGCAGAAGCAGCATGCACTAAGACCTGGTAGCCAGAGCCCTTGACCCACCCACAGATGTTAATGACACAGCCACTGACAGAGGCTTGCCAGTTCACCTCACAACATTGATTGAAGACATCTGCAAGGCGTGGAGTAATCTTATTGTAAAGCTTGATGTTGGTACCAGGTGTAGTGGAGCCAAAATGATAGACCAATGGGCCTGGATAGAGAAACCCTCCTCCACATAAGTGGGTAGCTCAATGTAGAGGGCCCCCATAGTTCCAGGAATGGACGCAGAGCCTTGGCCTACATCCAGATAAAGGAGCATGGGAGTGTCCTTGGAGACATAGGCCACCTCAATGCGCCCACTCAGTTGGAGAGAATAGCCGTGCCAAGTGAAGACAGCGACTTTGGCACCTGTGTCAAAAGTGAATTTTTTGTTTCAAGTCAGTTCTGTGCCAAAGATCTCTGCCATGCTGGGCTGACTGGGAGGCCTCCACCTCAAAATGTAGTTCTGTCTCTCATTCTTTTTTTTTTTTTTTTTTTTAAATTTTAATTTATTTTCTTGGTTACATCATTCATTTCCACAAGGTTTTGAGTTACAAATTTTCTCCCCT
>CM053598.1:68606134-68655396 GCA_028646575.1 Pseudocheirus occidentalis | reverse complement strand
TGCCTGTAGTGCTTTCTGTCTTGTGGAGAGTTTTGGAGCTTGAAAATCTGTTTAGCGTCCCATTTTCTGAGTTTTTTAGTGTGTTTGTATGGGAGCTGTGGTGCTTTGCTGCTTCTACGCCGCCATCTTGGCTCCGCCCCCCCTCTGTCTCTCATTCTAACTCAAACTTAGCCAGTGGCTTCTTCTCATCATTGGATTCTTCCATCTTCTCTTCTGTGTGTGTGCTGTCTCAGGAGCCCCGCCGGAAACCAGAGCCCTCGAGGCCCTTTCTCAGGGAAGATGGGGAGCAAGCATTTCTTAAGTGCCTATTATGGGCTTCACAAATCTTATCTCATTTGATTCTCACAACAACCCTGGGAGGTAGATGCTGATATTATTATCATTTTATAGTTGGGGAAACTGAGTCTAAGTAACTCATTAAATAAGACATTTGCCCAGAGTCACACAGGTAGTAAATATCTGGAGCTTGATTTGAACTCAGTTCTACCTGACTTCAAGCCCAGCGGTCTATCTGCTGTGCCACCTGGCTGCTGAGATGAGGTGCAAGAAGATGGTTGTTGTTTTAGCCTAATCATTATTCACCATGAACAGTCCTGCTTAGAACCAGCATTAGGAGCTGGGAGTAGCCTGTATATCTATCATCACCATTCAAATCCTCTTATGAATATGTATTCTACATCCTGGCTCCCAAGCAGTGCAAAATCTAACCATGAACCACAGAGAACAAAGCACATACAACACTACCCACCGTCAGAGGGCCCTGCTGGAGCTCCAGCAGCCAGGGCCACCCACCCCACTCTCAGGGAAGAGGGAACCCCTCCAGGTCACCACGTCTGAGCTCCCTGCAGGCTCTGGTAGCACCTCTACTCCCCTACCACCTTCTTCACTATAGTAGGACTTCCACAAGGATGGGCTGGTGTGATCAGGATCCAGAAGCACTGAAGGTAGTGCAACATTAGTTTAAATATCTCTTAAGACTGGGCAGAGTGCCCATATTTCATCTTTGGTGGACAGCCCCAATTGAAGGCCTCCATTCAGGGTCATTACACCAGTTTCAACTCATTTTACACACAGAAGCCTGAGCCTCAGAGTAAGAAAACAATTTGCCTAGGTAGCATGAGCAGTAAGTAAATAGAAAAATAGAGATCTGAACTGAGGTCTTCTGTCTTCAAATCCAATGCTCTTTTTTTTTTTTCTGAGAAGGGCAGGTAGGGCAATTGGGGTTAAGTGATTTGCCCAAGGTCACATGGCTAGTTTTTTTTTTTAGTTTATTTGTGCGTGTCTGTGTGTTAAGTGTCTGAGGTTGGATTTGAACTCAGGTCCTTCTGACTCCAGGGCTGGTGCTCTATTTACTGTGCCACCTAGCCACCCCTTTGCTCTCATCTTTTTTGTTTGTTTGTTTGCTTTTTGGAGAGGGGGGGAAGGCAGGGCAATTGGGGTTAAGTGACTTGCCCAAGATCACAGGGCTAGTAGGTGTTAAGTGGCTGAGGCCAGATCCTAACTGGTCCTCCTGACTCCAGGGTCAATGCTCTACTCGCTACCCCCTAGCCGCCCCTTGAAATCCAGTGCTCTTGATGAGTCTTTCAATAATTTTAATTTTGAGTTAAAAATCAGATTTTATGAGATTAAATCAAGCAGCAATGATAATTATCATTTTTTAAGTAAAATAACCTTTGTGAATGTAGTCTGAATGCCAGGAAGAACTTCTTCAGAATAGAGCTGTCTAAAACTTGGATGGGCTTCCTCAATAGGTGCTGCTGGTTTCCTTCTCCTTGGAAGACCCAAACTGGGGTGAACAGCCACTTGCAGAGTATATTATAGTGAGGATTCTTTTTACAAAAGGGTTAGACTGGACAGCTACTGAAGGTCCCTGTCAGCTTTCAAATTCTGTGATTCTGCATGTCTATTAACCTGTGATGTCACCAGAGCCGCATTCCCCTCACCAATTGTATTTATGTGAGAGAGGGAGAAGACAGAGGGTTTATGAAACTTTTTTAGTAATAGAAAAAAAGAAATTTACATGATAACTTCATTGTATATTTAAAAGGAATAGCAAATTTTACATGATAGATTTGCAGTTTCATGTACAGTCATCTTTTGCTTTTTACTTTGTTATGAAAATGCTTGTTTTATTTCATCAATTAAAAACATTAAATAAGATAAAAAAACAAGATCTTTGAAAATCAAAATTCTCTGCCAGTTAATGATTTTCCTCAATCTCTCCCTCATCTGTTGTCACATATTTAGCAGCATCACTAAACCTGGGGCATTTCTAATTTGACAGGGCATGAGCATCAAGATGTAATCAAGAATGGGGGTGGGGGAAGGGGTATCTCATAGGATCATGGATATTGGTGACCATCAGGTCCAGTGTCTTCATTTTATAGGGGAAGAAATCAAGGATTTCCTAGTTAAAGGTCATGCAGGTTGTTTTGGAGAGATTTGAGTTCTATTCCTCTGACTTCAGAACCACCACTTTTTCAACTCCGCTGAGAAAGGATTATTGTCTCTGTATGGTAGGAGATAGGGTAAGAATAACATTTCTATATCATAGCATGTTAACTCCTTCAAATCAGAGGAAAAGATCCAGAGTTAGAGAAGAGTTATAGCTGACTTGTCCCTATGTGAGGATTTAGTATCAGCATAATGGGAAGTTCCTGTTCCTAGTAGGGTACTTATCCTTCAGCTTGCCTGATGGAAAATTTTCTGAGGAAATCCCTTTGTGTAAACCACTGAGCTGCCCCATTAAGCTTTGGCAGAAAATAGCTTGTGACCTGTAACTGACTTTGGGCATAAAAACAAACAGGGGAAACATCCAGCCAAAGGTGTCTAGATGGCTCAGATTCCTAAAGTCCTTTATGATATTTGGAAATTATGGAAATTCAATTCTATTCCATGGTGATTACAACTCAATCTTTGGAGATAATCATCTATAATTGTGATCTTGTTTTAAAGACCTCTTCAGCTCTGAAAGGCAGAGACAATAAAACTGATTACCTGAGATTTACAGCAGAGCTCACCGAAAAGACAAAAATAGGGCAGAGTCCTCTGCTGAATATGTATTAGAGAAGGACAGTCTTCCTTGTAAAATAGGGCATTTTCACTGAGGATCATTAGAAAGGTCCCTCTTGTCAGCACTCGCCAGTGCAGAGTACAGCAGGCCCCAGGGGAGGGGTGTGAGGATGCTAAGGTTGATGATCCAGGTGATCTTGAAGGAGGATGAGGTCCCTGGGGGGATGACCTGGAAATTCTGTGGAGTGAAGTTAGTGGGGAAGTGAATAATAATAAGCAATAGAGATAAGGAAAGGGAGATGATCTGTGATTTCATTGAAATTGGGAACTCCCAAAGGAAAACTAGTCCAGACTTATGGAGGGAACCTTTTCCTCTGAGGACCAGGGGCTTTATTTGTGGTTTTGAGAGTTTGGAAAGAGAACTATGGTTGAAGCCAAGAATTGGTCAGGATTCTAATCCTATCTCTGACACCCACTTAGCTTCTCTGCCTCTCAGTTTTTTCATCTATAAAATGGGTATGATGATAACTACCTCTACAGGATTGTTGTGAAGATCAAATGTGAGATGATATCTGTAAAAAGCTTTGGGAACCTTAAAGCTAATAGTCTATGATACATACATATTATATATATATATATATATATGTATATATAAAATAGTCCATGATAACCTATCAGCTATCATTTTCTAAGTATAACCCATGTAATACAAGCTTATTAATGCCCCCAATTAAGTAATATTACTAAATATTCAATCCCAGAGAAGGGAAAGAGCAGGACAATCACTTAGCAAGCAATTATGAAGTGCCTGTGTCCTAGCACTGTGGTAGGTGCTGGAGATAAAAGAATGAAATAACCCTTGTTCAAGGAACTTTCATTCTAACAACAAATTGTTTAAACAACACTGAATTCTGATTTTCAAAGATTCATCAACTAAGAAGCTTAATAGGCTCATAGTTAAAATGGGTGTTAAAGGTTATCTGTCCAACCCCTCACTTCACAAGTGGTCAAACTGAGGCCTAGGGAAGTTAATGAGTTTATCCAAGGTAGCACAAGCAATAAATGGCAGAACTAGGATTATCAGCCTTAAGGAAGTATCTTAAAGATATGCTATTTTATATTTTAGTAATATAATATTTTACATTATATTAGTTTAATTTATTTTAAGAGTATAGGTCACATCTGAATAGTGCTATATATATTATTTCATGTGATTTTTAAAACAGTGTGAAGAGAGGCAATGCAGGTATTGTTATTGTTACCCCATTTTACAGGTAAGAAAAGGAAGGATCAGAAGAAGTAATTGACTTGTCCACTATCATGGCACAGCTGACTATTAAGTGATGAAGCCAGTATTGAGGGCTCTTTCACTAACTGTCTGTGATCTTGGCTTACTATCCTAGCAACTTCCCTATGATTAAGGAGAATATAGTCATAATGAGCCATTGGCAGCTCTCTTATTGGGCTCCAACTAATTAGAGGTAAATAACCCTTGCAAGAACCAGAGAATGTATTTTTACAACATTATCAAAGGGTTGGAAATGATTTTCATGTATGATTCCTCTTGAGTGTTGGCATTAAATTCCCCACACATCAGTTTGAAAGTTGCCCCTGCTAACTCTACTTTTCAGATGTCTTTGAAATGAAAGAACAAACATGAATGTGAAGGCTTCTTAGAGTCTTGTGACACAAAGCAAACAAACCCCCAGTCTTCTCTGCCAAGAGTATATTTCTCAGCTACAGAAGAGATTTTGACAGGTGGTAATACATGTTGGAATTGTAGACAGCATAGTTGGTGCTGCCTAGATGCCACTGGGAAATATTTTACCTTCTACTTGGGTCTTCAGAAAAAAAAATCCATAAAAATCTGCTTTTGCACACAGTCAACAGTATCTCAGAAAATGAAGAGCTTCTAAGTCTTCCAGTGCTTCTCAATCCTGTGCACTGTGTTCTAATGGAAAATTAAATTTTATTTCTAAAGGATTAACTTTTATTTTCAAGCATAGTGTATATAAGAGAAAAGTGATTATAGATCCTAAAGATTTCTGCCAGGAGATCTTGACCCCTCCCTTAGCTTTTCACAGGGTCAAGCCAGGAACAGGAAGGCTGGTGCTAGGTAAGGGTAGATAGCACTAGTTGCATGGTACACATGAATTCTAGCAAAGTTGCCTGAGGTAGACTCCATTTTCCCAGTAATTTTTGTGAGAAGCTTAGAACTTTGTTCCACTGGGGAAATCTTTTAGTCAGTCAATAAACATTTATTAAGTACAAATCCTGGAGATACAAATTGGAAAAAGACAGTACCTGCTCTGAAGGAGTTTGCAATCTAATTGGTGAAGACAACACACAAAAGGGAACTGCCAAAGGGAGGGGGGAAGGGAAGGTCGCCATTAAGGTTGGGGGAAGCATGATGGAGAATTCCAAGGAAGGCAGCTGGGAGGAAAATAGAAATGGGTGGCCTTGGCTCCCTCCTTAAATAAAAGAGCTCTCTGCTCCATCCTCCAATCAGAGGGGCCCCAGGGCTGTGAGTACTGATGAGATGAATACCACAGCTAATAATCAAGGTGATCTTGAAGAGGTCCCTGGAGGGATGACAGAGGGGTACAGCCACTAAGGATTTGAACAATAGTAACCATAGAGATAGGGATACAGACTTGACTGCTTGGAATAGGGAACTCCCAAGTGAGGAAACTATCAATGCAGCCAGGTACTTTTTTTGCATAGTTTTGGAGAGTTATCCAGATCATTGACAGGCTAGTTGACTTGTCTCAGAGTTGTCCAACTTAGGGGACACTAATAGATGGATAGTACTTGCAGCTAGATGTTCAATGGATAGAGCACAGTCTGAAGTCAAAAAGATCTGAGTTCAAACCTGGCCTCAGCCTATACTAACTTTGTGACCCAAGGCAAATCACTTAACCTCTGTTTGCTTTAATCTACTGGAGACAGAAATGCACTCAAGTATCTTTGCCAAGGAAATCCCATGGACAGGATTGGTATAGTATGGTTCATGGGGTCATGAAGAGTCATATACAACTGAACAACAATAGCTTTTGCAGGCCTCTACCAGCCAGTATATGTAAGAGGCAGGCCTTGAAGCCAGGTTTTTCTCATTCCAAGGCACCTTTTCAAACTTTAGCAAGTTCCATGGAACGCTGGATGACAATACTGGCTCTCAACGTGGGGCTTTCTCAGTTGACTGATTCTCTTATAGTAGGAGTGTAGGTCCAGTGAGGAATTTGGGAATAGAGTAAATTTGGATGGAGAATTGAGATGAATAAAGCTATATCTACATATCTATATGTAGATGTATATGGAGATGTCTGTCTCTCTGTGTCTCTGTCTCTCTCTGTCACTCTCTCTTTCTCTGTCTCTCTCTCTCTGTCTCTGTCTCTCTCTCAAACCCAAACCCAAACCCGAAACCTTGGCCAGTTGATCAGAATCAGGTCATCGATAGCTACAAAGCAGTATGGATCAAGAAGAGCTAAGATTAAGAGTACAGCCAATAAGTAAGCCAGATCTCGGCCTGTAATTGGCAATTTTTATTCCTGTGGTAAGTGCTCCAAAATCTTCCTGGACAACTAGCATGAAATATACCATTAAATCTGATTTATAAGACAAATTTACTTGAGCTGAAATAGAAGGAAATCTAGAACACTGGTGAGACAGGAAATGGGACACTGGTAAAGGTCTTCATTATTTTGAGTAAAAGGAGAAAAGAATAAAGCTCATTATTTGGTGGTTTCCTAACTAATTTTTATAAGTAGATGTTAGACTCAGTTACTTCAGATTTGAATTTGTCTTCTTGGTTCAGGGCCCAGTATTCTATCTGCTGTGCTACCTACCTACCTCTAAGCTCAGGAAGACCTGAGTTCAAATCCCACCTTAACATTAGTAATATGACACTGGGTAAATCTCAACCTCCGTTCCCCTATCAGTGAAATGGGGATCACAATAGCACCTACCATACAGAGTTATTGTGAAGATAAAATGTAGAGTGCTTTGCAAACTTTAAAGCTCTATATAAATGGTAGCTATTACAGTGAAGAGGTGATATGAGTATCATAAATTTGGGTGGTGATCTGAATTCAGAATACATGGTTTTATGCAATTGTGAGAGTACTATTAGTAAGCAAGTTCCAAATAACTGAGTTATTTGGGTTCAGGATCCAAGGTTTAGGCCAAACAGGGAGGTAGGAAGTAGAGTCCATATGGACAGGATAAGATTCCAGAAAAAAGGTTGGGGCTAGCTCACTGGTCTGACAAGTATGAATGGGACATAGCATTTGGGGCACGGACTTATGACTGCTGATTCAGGGCTAGAGGCCAGAGTCTCCCCTGATTCTCTTGCTGGGTAAGAATAGATAGCTTTTAGGACAGTGGTTCTCAACTTTCCTAATGCTGTGACCCTTTAATAGTCATATGTGGGCATGTCTGCATGTGGGTGGAGATGGATAGAGGAGGTTCCTAAGACCATCAGGAATATGTGTTTTCCGATGGTCTTAGGTGACCCCTGTGACCCCTGTGAAAGGGTTGTTTGACCCCAAAGAGGTCATGACCCACAGGTTGAGAACTGCTGCTTTAGGAGCTGGACCAGGAGCCAAAAGGATGGAAGACTTACAAATAGTTATAGCAAGTTTTAATGGCAGAGAAAGGTTATATAACAAATCAACAGCTTTTAGGGGGTGTCTACATCTTGCTAAATGATTGATTTCTATGACCTTTCATTGCATTGCCCTCCTCGGATTGTGGTTATATATAAAAGGTATCTCAGAAATCTGTTGAATTGATAATTTTGTAATTGCTATTTATCACATTCCATCCCTTCTCCCTCCTCTCCCCCAAAAGAATGGGACAGTTCAGTTATATTAGGTGAGTTAAATCCTCTTTTGAGATTTGAATCCTCTTTTGGTTTATTTTTTGTTCAGGGCCCCTTTTCTGTGTTTTTGTGGCTCTGATGTGTGACTGCCACCCTTGTCAATGACAACATCTTAGTAAGAGGCATGATTAGGCAATTGAAATTAGACTTCTATTCATGGGATAAATGAACCAGGATGGTGATGAGTGAAGTATGGGGGCATCTGTATGGGAAACCAAACTGCTTTCCCCCATTCTGTCCCTAACTCCTGGGCTATGCTTTAGACATGAAGACTCTCAGTCAGTGAGGCTAAATAATTAGTGCTTATGTCCACAGAAAATTTTTTAGCCTTAGTCAGAGGTTAGACTTTATGGCTATACCAACACGTCTATCAGTATTATGATTAACCTGTGGAAGAGCTCCAGGTCAAAGAATCTCAGGATAATAGATTTAGAGCAGGGGTTTTAAACCTTATTTTGGTGTCAAAGATCCCTATGGCAGTCTGGTGGAGCCTAGGGACTACTCAAAATAGAAATCTCTTTCTCATATATAGGCACATACACATATCAACATATATGTACATATACACATATGTGTGTATGTATGTGCAATTTGAAAGTCTCACTTCCCTCCATCCAAGTTCACAGATCCCTTAAAACTTTACCCCAAATGCCTGGGTTAATAGTCCTTGATTCTGAGCTAAGAGGGAGTTTAGAGTTACTTTTGTCCAGCCCACTCATTTCAGATTTTACATAACTGAGGCCCAGGAAAAGAAGTATAATACAACACATCCTTGTACAACTTCTTAACTCTCTCCCTGTATCATGACAGCTCTCATTTAATTACTCTGCATCTGGTATGTAGTGGGTGCTTAAGAGATATTTTTCGAATTGAATTGAATTAATTACATGGTGTCAATGGTGACCCAGTATCTTTTAACAAATATCTATTGAATTAATGAGTCAATGAATGAAATGGCATACTGGTTTCTTGCTTTTTGTTTTCCACTGTATAATATACTAACTTGGATACAATGGAATATTCCTAGTCTACTTTACCTCAAAGAACTCCTTCAGAAATTTTTTCTGAATCCAATTGAACACCCATCCCTCATTGCTCAACAATGGCTCGAACACCAGTTCTATAGCTAAATTGATGTTAGTGAATGTTATGACATGGGAGGCCAATCTGATCCTTTTGCTTTCTGTATTTCTGATTCATCAAGCAGCTTTGTTGAGTAATAATGACATATTTTCTGCCTTTTAAACAATAAATGTTTGGATTTTACATTGTAATTCAAATTGAGTACTCTGAGTTGTCTCTGAGACTTCCTTCATGGCTCATATTATTTTAATAAAGAAAGCCTTATGATGTCCAATGGTAACACCTTCCTTCAAAATTGTATTTCTCCTTTTCCCAATTGAAAGGTTACATTGAAATTAGCTAGATGTTATCTGGAAAACTGAGAAACTCATTTTAACACAGTCAAAATAGTTCTACTTCTCTATTATTTATAGCGAAGAGATAAATAAACCAATTGACGAGCTTTCATTCCCTACTTTCTTTGGTCCCAACACTATTCAGACATATATTATCTGGCACATCAGCAAATGTACCTTATGATTATTGTCTCTGTATGTGAAAAATAAACTGACCCCTTGAACGCTATTCTATTTCTGTTTCTGTCTTAATCTGAGTCAGGAAGTAAGATAATAGCAATTATATGGTTTGGAGAAAATAAAACCAATTAGTTTTGTGTAATTTGGCTCAGAAAACCTTCCCAATATTTTAAAAGTAGTTTGACTATGTGAAAGGCAAACCAGTATGCATTCCTTTCTAAGTAGATATCTTTTAATAGCTAAAACCCATGGCCTTTTCTCCATCTTTATCCTTTTTAAGCTCTCTGTAGCACTTAATGCTGTTGGCCATCCTCTCCTCCTGGATCCACTGTCTTCCCTGGGATTTTCCAACACAGCTCTCTCCATCCTTTGCAGAGGCATCATCAACATTCTACGGTTTAACAATGGAAACCCCCCTAGGTTGTGCCCTGTACCCTCTTTTCATCTCTGTCTATATTTTATCTCTTGGGGATGTCATCACTTATCTATCTCTTTGCAGATGATTCCCACACCTAGATAGCAAACCTTGGTGTCCCTCCTACACTCCAGTCTGAATGTTTCATTGCCTTGCTTGGGGTCCTTGTTTCAGTATCTCTGGAATTTTTCAAATATATTTCCCGATTACCTCTGGGATAAAATACCAATTCCTGTCCCTCACAGTCTGATGGCTGCCAGTCTATACAGACTTAATTCATGTTATTCCTCTTCAATCAAACTAACCTCCTTGTTTCCTGCATTTGGTATTTAATCTTTGCCTCCCCACTTTTGGGTAAGCTGGCCCCTCTGCCTAAAATATACTTCCTCTACCCCTCTACCTCTTAGCAACCCTAAATTCTTTTAATATTCAGGTCATATGTTATCCCTTCCATTGTAAGCAGATTTTTAGTTTAAGTTGGAAAATACCTTAGTCATCATCTAATTCAAGTCCCTCATTTCATAGATATGCACCCTGTTTTTTTAGTACCTTTATTTGTTAGTACTCCTTCCTGCCTCAAATGAGCACACGTATGATCATCTGTTTACATGTTGTATTCACCTTCCCCACCTCTCATCTCCCATTCCCATAGCCTCCCAGGAGAATGTAAGCTCTTTGAGAGTCAAGAGTTTTTTCATTATGTCTTTGTACTCTTAATACTTAGCGTTAGGCATTTAATACAGGTAAATGTTTATTGATTGGGTTGTTTTGGTTATGTGAAAACATAAAAACACAAACCCATTAACATACAGAGACCTATATTTGAATGTTCAGATAAGCTTAACTTCCGGATATCGTTTGGTGTATCATTCAAAGACAATTAAAGGGTCGGCACACTTCCAAAAAGCAATGTTATAATAAAAATATCAAGATTATTCTAACATCACAAGCAGGTTATATAACTGTTGCTGACATTTGTTATAGTGCTTCCTGGTTTGGAAAGTCACAGAAATTCACTCTTTCATTTGATCTTTACAACCCTTTGAGGTGGATACTTTAGATATTGTTTATTCTGGTTTTCTCTAATTGGAAACAGCTTCAGAGACAATCAAGGAACTTGCCACAGTTTCACAACTAAATAACTGTTAGAGATAGATTTTAACCGTGCCTCTTTTGGCTTTTCCCACTCTTCTATACTATATAATAATAAATGCATTAGAATTTGAGGAAAGCAAGAGAATTATGGGTTAAGTGATATGCTAAGCCCCACTCACTATGCTGGTACTATGCAGTGTGTTATTATTTTCTTGATATCAGGTCTAGCATTCTACTCATCACTGCTGCCTCACTGCTTCTCTTTCTGCTGCTGTTAGAAACTTAATATAGAACTAGATGGACCAATAATTGAACTGATTTTAGTGTTTCTTATGTAGAGAAATGCCCTCTTGAGTCAAGGGAATGATTAATATGGAGATTGCCAATTTAGAAGACCCTGTGGAATGCATATTAACTATCCTATGACCTGATTTCCTAGGCAGAATTAATGTATATCTCCAAGTGTTTTCCTGAGAGGCAGTTTCTGTATTAACTGCATCTGTCTTGGTCTGGCACTTCAGATGCTACTTGGGAAACTGAAGGGTAGGCAAAGAATATAGTAAGTGATTTTGGATGCTATTTTTTCCTGGAAGGGCCCAACCTGAAAGATTAAAATAGAGATGGGAGCCTTGAGTGGGACGGATCTTAGGGAGAGATCTGGCAGGAGGGAGAGTCAGAGGACGAAAAGGATAGAAGAAATGAGGTTTAGTTACCAGTACAGAAAAACCTACTCAATTTACCCTTTCACTCTTTTTAATTCTCCATAGGCACCTTGTGTGAGGCAGCAAGGGTTATTGGATAGCGAGGTGGTCTAGGAGTCAGGGATACCTGGTCCAGGTCCTTCCTCTGACATATCCTAGCTCTGCCTGGGCATGACACATATGTTCTGTATATACCTACATATATTCATGTTATCTCCCTCATTAGAATACAAGTCCTTGAAGAGCAGACACTTTCACTTTTTTCTTTATGCTCTAAGCATCTAGCACAGGGCATGGCAAAGAGCAAGTATTTATTTAAAAATTACTTATTGTTTCCTTCCTTAATCTCTCACTGCCCCAGGTATCTCTCTAAGATTATAAATTTCAGAACAGTTCTTTGTCATAGAGCTTCATTAGAGAAAGTCCCCTGCACCCATGAAATTACAAGTCTGGGTGAAAAAAAAAGTTTCCCTGTAATACTTAGTAGTAAATTTCCTTGAGCCTAAGGGTCCTCACCTATAAAATGAGAGGCTTGGATTAAATGATGTTTGAGGTATTTTCTAACTTAAAAACATTAAAAATCCACTTAAAATTCTGTGAATCTCTGTCCCAGCCCATGGCCCAACACCTTAAAGAGGGTTGTATGCCATTTCCTGGGGCCAGGGCATTGGAGAAATGGAAAGCCAACATCCTTTTCCGCAGAAGATGTCAAAAGCCCAACCCAGAGGAAAGATGGAGGTGGTGATAATAAATTAGAAGAGGTCCCCAGTGAGCCAAGTCCTGGAGCTTTCAGATGGGAAAAAAATAAAGGCAGAGGTCATTTATTCTAGCGTCCCTTGTTATGAGAGAGACTCGAGGAGAATTTACACTAAAGCCCTAGCTTTATAACTATCACGGCTCTGATGGGGAGGGAGTAGGGGTGGAGAAGGGAGACTGCTGGTAAAACTGGGACAGGTAGAACGAACTAGTTTCCAACTTTCTGAAAGCTCTGTAACTGTTGCTGATTTAGGTTAAGGTGGCAGTAATGTGGGCTAAGAGGAGTTGGGGGTTGGGGTGGGGCTCTGTGATGTGCATTCAGAGAAATGCTGCCTGTAAATGTGTGTTCACTAATGAGGCATGTGGCATCAGGAAGCTGAATTCATTTACTGACTGCAGAAAGACTAGCAAGTTATTAAATATGCTGAGGTCTGCCATGTATTATCCCCTTAGTTAGAATAAAGTTGTTGAGTTATCGACTGTCATAAGATCTTTCAAATGGTACAGTGTGTGTGTGTGTGTGTGTGTGTGTGTGTGTGTGTGTGTGAGGTAGTAGGTTGTGAGGTGCATGTGTCATTGCTATGATGAATACTGACTGAGTATCTCTTTTCTTCTCATGTGCCTTCATTCATTTTGGATTTAGGATACAGGTTTCACAGCAGAGGCAGCCATGGGTATCATCCTAGGGCTTCTTTATCTCAGAGCATTACCTACACTTTGGAGACGTTGCTATTGAATTTCTTCTGTGATATTTTCAAGAAAATAAAATTGTTCAGATGTTCGCTATTCCCTGAAGAGTCATTTTTCTAAAAGTAGGTGGCAAGAAGAAAAAAAGGTACTTTGAATAGAAAAATGGCATTTCAGGAGACAAATATTTAACTTCATGGATAGCTATGAGGGAGAAGAGAACTTGTTCTAAGAGCAATAATGGCCTTTTCACTCTTCTCACTTTCTGTTTTACTTGAATTGATTTCTGCTAGGGAAGCTTAATTCCTGAGAATAGCTTCTATGCCAGGCAGGAGATTCTTTTTCTTCACCCTCCTCCTTCTATAACCCTTGACTCCCAAATACTTTAAGAGATAGAGACAATATGGCAGAGTGTAATCTCTTAACCTTTTTTGTGTTATAGGTCCCCTTTGGCAAGCTGATGAAACCTAAGGACCCCTTCTCAGAATAGTACATTTAAATGTATTACATAAAATACAATAAAATACATGGGATTACAAAGGCATTCAATTATGTTGAAATATAGTTATTAAAAATATACATAAAAATAGCTTCACAAACCCCAGGTAATGAATGCCTGAGTGACAGATATATAGTGTTAGGCTTGGAGCCAGAAGGACCTAGGTTCAGATACCCGCTTCTGATATTAGCTATGTGATACTTTTCAAATCACTTAACCTCCATGTGCCTCTAGCAACCACCTAAGACTTACCTACTAAGTCAGTGATGAATCTACAGTTTGACCCAAGGAGAGAATTTCCCCATCGGGAAATCTCTATGCTTACAAAAACCAATTATCATTTGATTAAAAGGAAAGTCCGTGACTTATAAAGTTGAAAAGTGGACTCCTCAAAATCTTTGTACATCTCTTTATAAACTTCCCAAGTTTCACATAATTGAATCATTCCTGCAAAAAATTATCATAGCAGTGAGCTTGAGTTTTTCCTCTTTACATCAGAGGTGTGACCAGGATGTATCTTGAGACACAAAGGGGGAGAAAATCACCTCTGGGCCCTTCCAGTGTTCTGCAAATTGTGGTAAAAGCAAAGGGGGCAGGCAGGGAGTAGAGCTACAGCGGGCTTGGTCCTAAAAAGAGTCAGAGACTTTCACATTTGAGCTAACACCTTTCTCTACTGTAATCCCATCACTTGGGTTGGTGTTCCTGCAGTTATGAGATTATTGGCTAGGACACCATGAAGTCTTTTCTTGAGTTCTGCTACCAGCTTCATTCAGCTTGGCATCATTTGTGAATACAGAGGATGTAATTTAACTAATTCAACACACATTTATTAAATTCTTATTATTTGTCAATGCATCATACTAGGTGCTGAGGATACAAACATGAAAAAATAATAATCCTTGAACTCTGGGAACATAGAGAGCATATATTATCTTTAATCATTGGAGGTAGTTTGTGGACCAGTGGATAGAGCCATGGGCCTTGAATCAGGAAATCTAGAGTTTAAATCCAGCCTCAGATGCTTATTTTTATAACCCTTAAATCACTTAACCTCTGTTTGCCTCAGTTTCTGCAACTGTAAAATGGGACTAATAATAGCACCTATTTTGCAGAGTCATTGTGAGGATCAAATGAAAAGATATTTTATTAAAAGTGCTTAGTATAGTGTTTGGCACATAATAGGTACTTAACAAAGGCTTAATCTCTTTCCATTCCTCCTTGCACCATCTCTACTCCCTCTTCATTCTATTTCCTGAATTTGTTCCTGTTCGGTATCACTCCCTATGTGTCACACCAAACTATTGAAAACCGTTTTGATGCTAAGATGGCCGAACCTGGGAGTTGTTACCTCTGATATTCCTTACCTCCTGATGTCATTTCTCTTTTGGTCCTAGTCCGTTTGGGTCCTGATTAGCTACCACCATTATCTAGGCTCTCATTGCCTTTTCTTTACTTCCTGGAATTTCTGTTTCCAGAGAAGGTACCTCTTTCTCTCTCTGCTCCCCCCTCCTTATCCCTGCTCCCTGAATAGTTCCAACATAAAAGTTGTAAAAGTATTTTACTAGGTGATTTACTGCAAAACCCCACAGGAAAGGGAAGATGTGTAATGAGTAACTCAGGAAAACAGTAAAGGTTTGATTTATGCCTTAATCTCTAAATACAGGTCATCATTAGCTTCCTTGTTCCTTCCTCCTGATTAAGACTACATCTTGATGCTAGTCTTAATACCAGCTTTTATCATGGACTTAAATGACCAGGCTTCTATATTGGAGCCGTTTGGAATCAACTTCTTGAGCCTTCAGCTAGGGGCTTGGGTTGGCACATTTGTCTGATGCTGATGATTTCTTTGCTTATTAGTCATACTCAGGGGCATCTCCCTAGTCCCTGTGCAATATCTTGGTGAGGAAGCCTCTTCCCATTCTGGGCCCCAAATTATCTTCCTTAGAGTCTTGGGACTTATACCTCCCTTATCCCTTGTTTAAAGGTCACCATACTTTGACCCCTTGGAAGTCATTCTTATTCTTTTTCCTCTATAATTTCTGTTTCCACTTCTCTGCCTGAAGTAAATTCTACTAGTTACATCTTTCTGGCTGGCATGGTTTTACATGTTGGAATTGATTCATTTTCTTCTTCCTTACAGAAGTCTAGGATCCTATGACCCAGATAGTGATATCAAATTCAGTAGGCAATAGGGAGCCACTAACTTGTACATAAAGATCTCTGTGGGACACATCTTGACTTAGAAAAACACATGTTAAGGTTATCTGTGTTCTATTGTATTTTTATTTATTTTGTTAACTTTTTCCTAGTTAGAGTTTAATCTAGTTCTTTGCACTAGGGAATGTTGTCCTTTGTCTGCATCATTGACACCCCTGGCCCAGTTGACCAATCTTCTTTGGGTCTAGGTCTCCACACCATTCTCTCACTAAACTTCTATCTTTTCCTAACCTTGTACCCCATCATGACCTTTTCCTCTCCTCTCACTGGTTAATCTGATATGACAACCCTAAGGCTAATGGATTCTGGATACCTTTCCATCCAATTATCTATGAAAACCAACACATAGCTGATGAGTCATGGTCCATACTTGAGCCTCTTAGCACAAGGAGGTGGACCAAGAAGACAATCAATAACAAAAAAAAAAATAAAAAATAATCATGAATGAATATTTAAAAATTCAGAACACTTCCATCTGCCCCTAGTAATTGAACAGAGTAAGTTCACTGATGGAATCCTAATAAAGCTGCCCCCAGCCCCAGTATTCTAACTTCCTTTTAAGCCCCACTGAATAGCAGGCCCATTGCCCCTACCTAGCCACTTACCCCCCCCCCCCCACCAAATATCCTAACTTCTTCATATGTGCTTCACTGCTCACTAGAACAACAGGTATAACCATAAACTCATATTTCTCACAGAATAGCAGTCATGTCCATGTGACCCAGACACTGCCTTTAGCTAGCCATTGTTCCCAAACCCATTCCTTATATTTCCCACAGAAACAGCAGATGTGTCCATGCACTTAACCACAACCACATCCATCTAGCCTTAGAAAGGACCACATTACTCAGCCAATCAGAAAGCAGCACCATCAGGATGCCCAAGCATGATGTGGACTCTAAAACAATAGGAGGAACTTTCCCTAAGTAGGCACCTTCTCAGTAGTAGTAACAAACTCACCTAGAGGGAACTTATGACATAGAGAGGCTTATTATAATATCATTATAATATATACATACCCCTCCCCCAAGTAGGTGGGGTAATTACATGTGCAGTTCTACTGTGGCTGGGACCCTTCCCCTATTACCTAATCCTTTAACGAACCCCTCTTGCCTTTTTAGTATTCATAATTTATGTTATGTAATTGCATTTTTACCCTATAAAAATCCATCTTGCTTTCTGTGAAGTTGCTGGTTCCTCTTGGAACTTAGCTTGCTTTATGAGAGGTGTCATTCTCAATAAATGCCTATACTTGGATTAGAGGTGGTCTGACTCTGAATTCTTTGAGTCTTTGAGACAGTTCCACCACAACACATCATGAAGTTGCAACTGTTTTTGGTGCCCCTGATTGGTAGATTCTAAATCCCAACAAAATACACACCCTCCTGATGTCTCACTCATAAACTGTCCACATGGCTTGAGAAGATATGAAATCCTACAGAAGATAGGTAGTCACAAGGTAGAGACTTTATCCACCAATGTTCACAGTTAACATGATATGAGAGCAAACTGTGAGCCCCACTGAAAGCAAACTATTATTTTCTTCCACTCCATTTCCAGATGAGAAAACTAAGTCCCAGGGAGCTGATGTGACTTGTCCAGTCTTTGTAGAGGTAGAATTGGGACTGGACCCCAAAACTCCAAAGTCACAGCTCAGAATCCTCCTTACTGATACCACAAAATTGGACAAACTCAAAAAAGTTAAAGAAGGTATAAAAACAGATTTGGAATTCCGTATCTGAAGCCTCTTTCTGCTGAGACATCACTGGATTTCCTAAAAAAAAGAAATCCAAACTTGCAGGAATCATGATATTTTTCAGTACTATTGTTAAACAAATAGATTTATTGCCTTGTTCACCACTTTCCATACTGCTAATGTAAGAATAAACTCGTTTTAAAAATTAAGCGTCTGGTTGGCAACAGCTGGCTCTACCAGGCAGAAGAATAATTACATACTTGATATTCAAATATGGCCATTTATTCAGGGTTGGAAATATTTGTTGCCATTTGAATTTTGTTCTTGAGGGACTCAAATGGACTCTTAGAGACATGTATCTGTCTGCAAGTTCTTAGGGACTTCTCTGTAGTTTATTCATGTTACTCTAGCTTTATCATTACTACATTCTGTATTCATGCATCTGTATTTATTACTATCTGTAGAAACCTGCCCATTTGCAGATAGTCTTGCCTATATGCTACCAGCCAGTACAATACTGGCTACATTTGGAAAAGTGTTGAGAGCTTGGTAAAATTGGGATTTTTAGCTCAAAATGGAGGCAAATCAATGTTTAAAAAAAGTTGTGGGATAAATTCCTTTTCAAAGTCACCAGAGCAAAGCTTCCAAGTTGGAAATTATCTTATAAGCCCATCCCATTCAGAGGCATTTTGATGTTTGCATTATTGATGACCCTTCAAAGTATATTGATCCTTAAGTTGTCTTTCATCTTCCAGGTGCTTTCCACTTCTGCTCTCAAGAACTTAGAACGGACCCTTGTTATCATTCATTAGAACTATTACAAAGGTCCGTTAATATTCCCACCTCCATCTTCTCCCTGATCAGTTCTGTTCAATAATTGTGCAAACAAGCCCAAGAATATCTTCTTTATGAGTAGATCTAGCCTTGTTATGAGGCAGCTAGGTGGCAGAATGAATAGAGTAGGAACTGGAGTCAGGAAGACACGGGTACCTTTGATACTTCTGGGACCTTCCATCTATACTGCAGCAAAATTTTCTTTCATGTATTATCTCTTCCAGTTACAATGTGAACTCTTTGAAAGCCTTAAAGTCTTCATTTTTCTGTTTATATCCCAGCACTTAGCATGGTGAGCTTGATATATGCATACTTTTTACCTCTTCATTCCATGCTCTAGCCAATCTGAAGTATTTGTCCTCCCTAAGAATAGTCCTTTCATTGCTGATCCTTTAGGTTTCCTCCCTGTCTACTAATATTATATTAACTGTTCTTTAAAGCCTAGCTCCATTTTTACTTCCTCTATGAAGCTTTCCTTAGAAACAGTCAATAATTTTCACTATACAAGTACCTCACATGACACTCCCTTAGCACTTTTCTTACAGTCTTATGTATTTTTTTGTATTATAGAAACTAGTATGTGTGTCATATCCCCTACCAGATTATAAATCAACATGTTTTATCTAAACTTTATATCTCCCTTGGCATCTAGTGTGGTGCTATCTGTGTAGATTACTTACTAAGGGTCCCTCAACTTTATTCATACAAACCAAAAGAACCATAGAAAATGGACCTGTATCAATACTAAATATAAATGCACCAAATGGTATAGTGTCTAAAAAGGTAAATTAAATTATAAAAAGAAATAGATATTAGCATGATAATTGTCTGACTTAATGTTCTTCTCTTAGACTTGGACAAATCTAACAGAGAGAGAAGCACAAAAAGAAAGTATATGACAAATTAAAGTTGGAGAATTTAAAGCTGAAATACTTAAGATTTCTAAATGGAATAATTAAAGAATGCATGTATTTTTCAGCACCACATGATATCCTTACAAAAATAGGTCATATTTCTTGGGCACAGAGGAATTATAACTAAATGAAAAAATTAGAAAGACTGAACGTATCCTATATAGAACATAACTCAGAAAAATAGCAATTAATAGAACATAAACAGGAGAGATTAGTCTACATAAAGTGTCTTATAAGAATGTTGCTTACCCTCCCCCCCTCAGTTGTTGTAATCACAAAATAGTGAGGTACTAGTTTCTAAATAAGGTGTTAACGCCTTCTCCTTTTAGGAAGTAGGTAAGCTTTGATTGATTTCAGTGTGAAGCATTCCATTCTGCAAAAGATAGGTAAGTCTGTAGTTGGCCCTTAAAAGTAAACTTAGTTGGAAAGTTTGGAGTTCAGGTAGTCCTAGAGAGGATTCTTCTCCCTCATCTTATCCCACTAAGAGCAATTTCTTCTTGGGTATGACCAATTTTCTGCTACTCTAATGACTAGACTTCCTTTAATTACATAAAAGTTGTTCACACTTTGTAATGGGTCACTAGGTGTTAACATCTTGTTTACACATCATCACCTTATTACTCCTGCTATCTATTCTTTGATTTGCATGATTACATAAAACACAGTGGTTGGTAAGGACTTAAATTTCCTTGGCCTCTTTACATTTAAAAATAACATCTTGAGTAATAACTAGGTAGAAGAACAGATCTTATAAGCAATTAATAACTATTTGAAAGTCAATGTCAATGAGAACACATATACCAAACATCCAAGGGCACTGCTAAAGGAGTCCAGAGGAAAAACCATGTCTCTCAGAACACTCAGGAACAAAGCTAAAAAAGAGAAGGTTAAGGAACTGAACATACAATTAAAATTCAGCAAATAGACACAAGAAACACACACACAAAAAAGAAGCCTTGAAAATTAGAGGAGAAATAGATAAATTAGAAACCACAAAAGTCTATGGCATGGATAAACAAGATCAAAAGATTATTCTTTGAAAATACCAACAAAAAAGATAAATCTTTAACTAGCCTCATTAAAAAGAAGAGGGGAGAAATAAGATTAGCAAAATAAAAATGAACAAGGTAAAATCACCACACAGATGAAATAAAAAGAATTAACAGAACCTAACATATGCCACTATCCTTCAGCAAAACTGAAGATGTTAAAATAAATGGATTGTCTACAAAAATATAAAATACCCAAATTAACAGACCATGAAATTAAACAATCTAATTTCAGAAAATGAAATTGAACCAACTGTAAAGTTACTACCAGTGATAAACAGGTTGTAGTGTATTGCATATGATGACTTGAATGTAAGAAATAACTTAAAAGTAGAAAAGGAAATGGGGCCAGTTGTAAAGCATTTATTAAGTACCTACTATGTTCCAGGTAGTGTGAAAACCAAAAGACAGGCCCAATATCTAGAGTTAGGGATGACTGATAGAGAACCTATGAGATTAATGCAGTGTTAAAATGTCTAGAACAAGGTTTCCTGCATGTTGTCCTTCATGGTGAAGGTCTGATAGATATGGAAAAGAGTCACATAAGATGAACTGAGATGTATACTTTGGAGGGGATACCCACACTGATAGGATTGATTACAGATCCATTAACAGAATGAAATATCACACAAAGTTAGCTATAATAATAATAACTAACATTTAAATGTTGTTGGAGTTTTTTTTTTGTTTGTTTTGTCTAACTATCCATGACCTCATTTGGGAGTTTTCTTGGCAGAGATACTGGAGTGGTTTGCCATTTCTTTCTCCAGTTCATTTTACAGATGAAGAACTGAAGCAAATGGTTAAATGACTTGTCCAAGGTCACACAGCTATTAAGTGTCTGAGGTTGGATTTGAACTCAGCTCTTCCTGGCTCCAGGCCCAGCGCTTTATCTACTGTACCATCATTATTTTATCCTCATATTGACTTAGAAATATAGGTGCTGTTACTATCCCTAGGCAAGTAGGGTACACAGTGGGTAGAGCTCTGAACCGGGATTCAGGAAGACTTGAGTTTAAATCCAGCCTCAGACATTATCCCTTAGGTTGCCCTTAGCTAGCTAGGAAGTGATGGAAATTGGATTGTATCCCAGATAGTCTGACTCTAAGTCTACTGTTCTTTCCACTACATTGCCTCTCTAGGTCCTTCATTTTTAATGTATCATTACAAACAAGTTGCTAGAGGGAAATGAGATCTTCCTTCTCCTTGGGAACTTGTGGAATTCCTTTGATCTTTCTAAGCCTCAGTTTCTTAATCTATGAAGGAAGAGCTGAGCTAGATGATCTCTGAGGACCCTTTCATATCTGACATCCAATGATTCTGTATTCTAACGTTTTATGTTTTGAGGATGAAAGTGAGGATTTAGTGGAAATATCATCAGATCTGGAATTGGTATATTGAGGAAAAAATGCCATATTAAATACTGTTTCAGTCACTTATTACCTTGTGACCTTGGGCAAGTCATCTAACATTTAAATTCATTTTAATGAGCCTATAAACATTTAAAACCTGTGTTTTGTGTTGGTTGTAGCTAGACTCTGAATAAAGGCTATGGTGTGACTAATAATTATAATCTAGTTTAGGGCACTGAAATGAAAAGGAGTAATTACTACACATGACTTCTAATACTAAATGATTTATGGTTGACCTATAGTAGATTATTAATTTGAAAGAGGGAGGAGCTTTAATGCAAATTAATTAAATTTTGAGTCCTTTCTGATTAGGCTGATAGAAGAGTGGAAAATTTCAGGTTCTTATATTATTCTGCCAAACATATTTTGGATACAAGATCTGCATACTGATGAGTCAAGTAGTAGGCATGTACAGATACACTGACCTTATATTGGGACCCAAAGCCTTTTTAATCTTCCCAAAGCAATGTGCTCCAGGAAAGTATATTTACATATGTTATACTATTTGACCAGGGAAATTTTTTTATCCATTTCATTTTGACTCTTTATGTGGCCTGAGGGGAAATAGAGGGAGAGATAGACTCATAGCCCCATGAACATTTAGGCCTGGAAGGGTACTCTGATATTATCTCCTCCAAACTTCCATTTGACAAATGAAATGGAAGTCTAAAGGGAGGATTACCCTAGTCACACAGCAAGTTGGTGGCAGAGCTGGAATTTGAACCCAAGTCTTCTAATTTCCCAGTTGTTCCTTTTTTTTCCAAGGCTCCCTCTTGTGTGAAGCATGAATATTAATTAAAGAAGAACATTTCTCTACTGTTTTCTGTGCTTAACTGCTGTCCTTTAATTATTTTATTATTCTTTGTCTCCTAAGTTATTCACATAATTTATTTTTGGAATAATTAAGACAACCTAGACTTTTGTAAGTGCCATCTGTTTCCTTTAAAACATGTATATTGTGACTTTACATCAGTTTCTTAAGGTGTGGAGTTTATCTTGATTAGAACTATTTCTTCTTTATTTCTCTCAAAAAAGCACTAATCTAGGGAATCTTTTTAATCAGCTCCCTTCGGGGAGGAAGAGAATGAAATTAACATTGTGTTCCGATATAGGATAGCATAGCACATAGGATAGCAGCCAGAGGGAAGATGGGCAAGGAGCTAGCAGCAAACTTGTAATAACAATCTCAACAGCTAGGAATGAATTCAAAAGAAGAATAGGCCCTAATCCTCTTCTCTGTAGTGACTGATCTGAGGTTTTTGTCTGGAGAGTGCCAAACCATGAAAATCAGTGTTTTTGCTGTCATCAATGGCCCAGTGCTTTCAGAATCAGTTAAGCTGAAGAAATCTAATTGAAGAATCTGTATAACTAGCTGTTTGACTGATTTCACACAGTGGTAAGGTGGAATTTCAGCTGCAGCAAAGCAGTTCATAGTCTTGAAGCCTAGAGAACAGATCCTCCAGGTCTTTGACTTTTTGGTTGGTCCAGGCCTCTGAGGAGAATCCTGCTGGTTCAACAGAATATCCTTGCTAGATGTTACTATTTGTTGCTTGTTGTGATCCCAGGAGACATGAGGCTAGAACTTACAAGGAATCCCACAAAAATTACCCAAAAGTGAGTGTTAGGAAGTCACTAAATGTTAAATCTGGAAATGACCTTATCAATCAAATAGTCCAATTTTCTTGATTTTCAAATAGGGAAACGGAGGGCCAGACAGTTCATAGATCTGTAACAGACCCCAGAAACCATCTCATCCAAATTGCTCATTTTTCAGATGAGTAAATTGAAACTCAGGGTAGTTGAATGACTTAACTAAGGTCATACCTGTAGTAAATATCAGAGGTAAGATTTGAATCTAGTTTCTCTGACTCCAAAGACAATGTTCTTTCCACTTTATCATCTTATTTCCTTTGCCTTAATTAAGGCTACTCAGCTAGGTTGACCTTATCCATAATGTGGTCAATATACAGAGAGAAAATATAAAGAAAAGTGGATTGGGTGTTAGAAGATCTGGGTTCAAATCCTGACTGTCACTTATTAGCTGGGTGAGCTTATACAAATCATTTAACTTCCTGGGACTTTAGTTTCCTCAGTTACAAAATGGAATGAAAGAATGAATAAAAAAAGTATTTATCAAATGTTTACTATGTGCCGAGCATTATGATAAATAAATTTGGAGATTTATGTAGAAAAATAAGATGATCCTCCCTTTCAAGGAATTAACTTTATAACTGGGAAAGAAAGCAGACATAGGAGGTTTCAGTTGCAGAATGAATGAAAAGACCTGAAGATTCTTGAGGCTCAGGTGCAGGGCCCAGGGGTCCTCATGGATGTCAGTGTCTAGGTTCTGGAGGATGCTGGCGAGGACCAGTGGTCATTGATTATGCAGAAGGATTATAGCTAGTGGCTACCCTGATTGTTGAAGTGATATCCATGTGTACGGGGGAGGGCAGACCCATGACCGTTCATAAGTGGGTAATGAGTCAGAGTAGAGTGGGATTCTCTAGACTTTCTATTGTGGGGATGTGGCTAAGAGGGTCACCTGGATACTGGAAGAGAGAAAAGTGAAAGGGCAAGTGAAAGGCAAGTAGGTTGGTAGATAAGGGAGATAATAATCATGCCTTCACTCTCTACCTTACAAGGCTATTTGGGGAAGGGGGTCAAGTCAAATTAAAATGAGGTGCTCTAATAAAGCATTATGTAAATATGAACTATATTTGTTATTGAGTTAAGAATTAGAAAAACTCACAGGACATGGTGTTGGCCCCCATGTGAGCAATAAATAAACTGATGATGTGACAGAAAACAATGAATAAGCCTTGAGTTTATTTAATGCTAATATTTATAGCTCCTTTCTTCCTAAGAACTTTCTCATAAATCACAAATCAAAAGAACCTGGACAGATTCCCCTCACAATGCCTCTGGGCATTATTAATCCCATTGCATAGCTAAGGAAAAACCCGAACAGTTTTTCCCAAGGTTACCCATTCAGTTAGTAGCAAAGTTGGGTCTAGCTTCCAGATTTCCCTGAATCCCAGGGCTGGGCCCCTTTTACTTTACTCTGTTGTTGACATTTTACCACAGCCGTACAGCTAATCAGTAGGCTAGTCAACAAGCATTTATTTTTGAAAAGAAAACTTTATTGAGCTCTTATTTTACATCACCTAAATTTTCCTGTGTATCTCTCTTGTTCCCAGAGATAACAAAGATTTTTTAAAAAGAAGAAAAAAAAGCAAAGAAAAATAGGCAAAACCCGATCAAAACACTGAAAAAAACTGACAATATGTGCGTTGGTTCTGTACCCATAGAAAAACCCCAACCTCTGAAAAGAAGTAAGGGGAGGTGTCTTCTCAAATGTTTCCTTTGTGGTCAAGCTTGTACTTTGTAATTCTTACACATTCATTTTTGAAGATCTTGTGGTTGTTCTGCTTTCCCTTTGCTGTGTTGTATATTGTCTTTTTTGGCTCTGCTTGCTTGATTTCACATCAGTTCCTATAAGTCTTCCTGTACCTCTCTGCATTCATCATGCTTGTTGTTTCTGATACAACAGTCCTATTCTGTAACATTCACGTGCCACAATTTGTTTAGCTATTCCCCAGTCAATGAAGTCACAACTCTACCAACAATGCATTTATACTCCTGCCTCATTATTTTTGTCATCTTTGCTGTTTTACTATGTAAGCTGTGCAATTTCAGGATCAACAAATATTAAGTACTTGCTGTGTGCCAGGCACCATATTCAATCTTGGAGATATAAAGAAAGATAAAAACACAGTCCTTGCTCTCAAAGAACCCTCCTTTCAATGGGGGGAGACAACATGCAGCTAACTACATATGAGATATATACTGTATAAAGGGAGCGTAATGCATGGGGGAAGGCCCAAACAGTATGCAGGGACTAGGAAAGGTCTTCTGCAGGAGGCTGGATTTGAGCTAAGTCCTGAAGAAAGTCAGGAAAACTTAAGAGGAAGAGGTGAGGAGAGAAAGCATTCCAGGCATGGGAGACAGCCAGGGTAAAGGCTTTGGACATGGAATATTCTGAGGAACAGCTATTAGGCCCAGTGTAGCTGGATTGTAGAAGTCTTGAAGGGCAATAAAGAAGACTGGAAAGGTAGAAGGGCCAGGTTGTGACTATTTTAAACATATTTGATCTCAGCTATAACAAGAAGCCACTGTAACTTATTGAAAAGAGAGGTAACAAGTTAGATCTGCCCATTAGGAAAATCATGTGAGCGGCTGAACAGTGGATAGATTTATCCAGTTCACAATAACAAATGGTAGAGTGCCAGGTGAGTGAGGAAGACCTGAGTTCAAATGTGACTTCAGACACTTACTAACCATGTGACCCTGGGCAAATCACTTCACCCTGTTTGCCTCAGTTTCCTCATCTGTAAAATGAACTGTAGAAGGAGATGGCACATCACTTCAGTATCTTTGCCAAGAAAACCTGAGATGGAGTCACCAAGCATTGGATGTGACTGAAAAACAACCGAACACTTATCAACATCCATTCAGATAATGGCATTCAGACATGTGAACCCCTTTGCAACTGAATGAAGAAATAAATTAACATCTGTCTGCAAATATGTCTATGAATGTAAGAAGCCACTGGTCAGCTATTTTTCTTTAGATTGGTTCTGGTATCAGTGGTCTTATGTATAGATAAGATCTTGACAACAAGAGGTATGGTGTCTGAATCCTTGGTCTGAAGCGGGGTCCTTGAGCAGAGAGTCTGGTATTATAGTATCTGGTCTTTGAACTGAGGAGCTTGGTGCCTGGGGTTCTGATCCTAGAGGTAAGGACAGGGTAGACGTTGGTCAAATGCATAAAGATCAGTTCCTGGGTAAGGTACTAGAGGCTGAAGTCTATTGTGCAAGACTCAGGTCTAATAACAATCTAATTGTGATTTGACCTTAGGTCTAATCTATAACAGGTCTAAAATACAACCTAATTGAACAAACATCTGTTAAGTACTCATTATGTGGAAGATACCCTATTAAGTTCTGAGGAGACAAAGACAGAATGGAAAAAAACAGTCCTGTCTTTAAAAAGCTCATACTTTACTGGGGAAACACAATATACAAACAAATAAAGATATGTCTGATTATTTGGAGAGAGAGACAGAGAGAGACAGAGAGACAGAGAGAAGCACACACGCAGAGAGAGAGAGAGAGAGAGAGAGAGAGAGAGAGAGATAGAAGTTACCACTGGTAATGTTAAAGAGCTTTCCTGTTGGACATGGGATCTGACCTAAGCCATTAAGGGAGCCAAGGATTAGAAGTGGAGGCACAGAATGAGTCATGGGGAACCAATAGCCTTAGCAGCATTGAGAAAGTGGGAGATCAGGGAGTAGCAAGGAGTCCAAATTTGACTAGAAGGGAACCCAGAGTAAGGAAAGGAGAACAGCAAATCTTTTTTTTAAAAATTAACTTTTGTTTATTTTTAGTTTACATCAATCATTTCCGCATGATTTGGAGTTACAGATTTTCTCCCCATCTTTCCCCTACCCACCACCCCAAAACAGCGATCCCATGTTTACCCCCTCCCCCAATCTGCTCTCACCTATATCCTTCCCCATCACCCCTCTGACTTTCCAGTAGGGCAAGATGGATATCCTTACCCCAGTGCCTGTATATCTTAATTCTCAGTTGCATGTAAATAAATAAATAAATAATATATATATATATATATTTAACATTTGATTTTAGAACTTTAAATTCTAAATTCCTTCCCTACCTCCTTCATCACCCATCCCCACTGGAAAGACAAGCAATTCAATACAGGCCGTACATGTGTAGTTACATAGAACATCTCTACAATGGACATAATTGTAAAACACTGACTATATTTCCCTCCTTTGTATACTGCCACCCACTGGTTCTATTCTCTACTTTGTCCCTGTCCCTTTACAGAAGTGTATGCTTCTAACAACCCTCCCCTCCAACTTGCCCTCCTCTCCATTATCCCCCCTCTCCTCCCCATCCCCCTTACTCTCCTGTAGGGCAAGATACCCACTTTAGAGTGTATGTCATTCCTTCCCTAAGCCAAATTCAATGAGAGTAAGGTTGACCCATTCCCTTTTGCCTTCCCATTCTTCCCCTCCATTGTAACAGTTATCCCTTGCCTCTTCTATATGAGATGATTAACCCCATTCTGTCTCTCCCTGTCTCCTCTTATTCTATTCCTCTCAATTTCACCTTTTAAAATATTATTCCTGGGGTAGCTAGGTGGCACAGTGAACAGAGCACTGGCCCTGGAGTCAGGAGGACCTGAGTTCAAATCTAGCCTCAGACACTTAACACTTACTAGCTGTGTGACCTTGGGCAAGTCACTTAGCTGCAAAGGGATTAGCTATTCTCTCATTTCCTTCTTTCCTTAATATTCTAGGATTTCAGGTCCCATTTCCTAAGGGCCCATGACCCCAGAGACATGATATTGAGCGGACATCAATTTTGCAATCATCACAGAATGCCTCTCCAATCTTGATTATTTGACTATATCTTTCAGCCACCAAAGGAAAAAATAAAACAAAAAGTACCTCCATTTTGTTCTTGGCAGTCAGAATAGAAAGGGAACAGCACTGTTCTGAACAAAAATAGTCCTCAAAAGAAACAAAAACGGTTATGGTCTCATGTCTTGACATTATGTCATTTTTCACAATTCATTTTTTCATTATTGCATGCAAATGGAGTGTGGTGACTGAGATGTATGTCTTGCCAGCTGGGATATGGGCCAATTCTTTGGACTTCTGTTTTATACTGATTTGAGAAAATCAGGGATCACTTAGTCTTCCCTTTAACCTTGCTTATTTCATCCTTCCAATATCAGGTTTACATTACTGCCCTTTCTTTAGATGCCTGATATGATCCAGGCTGTGCTACATGAAATAAAGTATCATTTGTGAATTCATTATCCTTCACAGCAACCATATCAATAAAACTACCTACTTTAATATAACACAGAAGAAGGATAAAATACATATTACATAAACTCTTTCAATTGAGCGTAAGTACTTCAGAGTTTTGCATTAGGAAAGTAGTCCAAGAGCCTTCTGGGTCCCAGAAGGAGCTCACAGAATATTAAATTCATTTTAAAATGATATTATTTCTTTCAAACATTATACATCCAATTCCTTTGCAAAATATCTCATCCCTGACATTGGAACTATTAACAGATTTCATCTAGACTTGATGATTAGAGATTCCATATACCCTTGTATTTGTGAAAGAAATGAAATTTCGTGTACTTTTTGCAGGTTTGATTTATGGCTAATGGGAAAAGACAATCCCCAAATAGTTCTTTAGTTCATTGGTTTATTCATTCAGGAAGCATTTATTATTTATCTACTACATGGAAGACATTGCTTTAGACTCTCAAAATTAAAACAGTCCTTGCCTTCAAGGAGCTTGTATTCTTCTGGGCAGATTCAGCATGTACATGGATAAATGAATATGGGCTAACATTAATACTTGAAGGATTCAGGAAAGAGCTCATCTTATGTAGGATGAGCCATCTGAGATTAGTCTCCATAGAACACGGGACTGGAAAAGTTAGAGATGAGGAGAGAGAGCATCTTCATTATAGAGGTTGGCCAGTGCAAAAGGGTAGAGGAGGGAGTTGGAAGGTCATAAATCATTCAGTGCTTCAAGAAGTCCATGGTTTCCCTGGGGAGCTGTCTCCATTGTTGGCAGTAGCCCCTTCTCCACAGTTTTTTTTTGTTTTTGTTTTTTTGGATGGGGGGAGGCAGGGCAAATGGGGTTAAGTGATTTGCCCAAAGTCACACAGCTAGTGTTAAGTATCTGAGGCTGGATTTGAACTCAGGTCCTTCTGACTCCAGGGCTGGTGCTCTATTCACTGCACTACCTAGCTACCCTGACACCTTCTCCTTGTTTCAAATGGTCTCAAAAAGCTGCTGCAGCCAACCTCATTTGTAGGCACACATCTTGTTTTAGTAGAGCTGATTCTCAGAGCGCAGCTTTGCTTTCCATGATTAAGTCTGTACCCTTCAGCTTCGGTGGACTTGTTAGAGCTTATACTTTACTGAACTAACCTTCCAGAATCCAAGGTCACCCCTGGAATGATGAGGCACCAGATAAAGACTTTAGTGGAAGAATGAAGTTGTTAGCAATGAAAATAAGAACAAGTGGATTGAAGAAAAAGGGTTGGGGGGTTAGATAAGCATTTCTAATTTTATCCACTTGCAAAAAATAGGCGTGAGAAAACATAGACAACAGAGAGACCAAATGTCATTGTTTTTGACAGATATATTCAATCTCCAATAAACCTAATCTCTTGCAGGGATTTAATGAGCCCAGGCTCCTTTTTATGAATTGGAGATTGGGGAGGAGGTGTCCCAAAGCATATAAGAATGATTTAGGATTAGATAATCTCTGTAAGGATAGAGGCTGATGCATTAGATAATTTGAGGATAAATTGGAAGGCTACTCAAGGGAGTGTGGTATAATGGAAAACCTCTGGAGTAAGAGTCAGAAGATTGGTTTTATGTCTTAACTCTTTCATTTATCAACTGTGTGACCTTAGACAAGTATTTTCACTTCTCTGATCCTCATAGGATCATCTGTCTAGAATTGGTAGAGAAAATCATATACCATCTAGCCATAGAATCATTGCTATAGACTTGGAAGAGACCTCGGAGACCATCTTGTATAAAGCCACCATTTAAAAAAATATTTTATTTTTATGCTTTTTTTGGAGGGGGGAAGGGAGGGCAATTGGGGTTAAGTGACTTGCCCAAGGTCACATGGCTAATTTTTGTGTTAAGTATCTGGGGCCGGATTTGAACTCGGGTCCTCCTGAGTCCAGGGCCGATGCTCTATTCACTGCACCACCTAGCCGCCCTTAAAGCCACCATTTTAAAGAAATTGAGGCCCAGAAAGGTTTAACAATGAGTATGACGATTACAGCAAAAGGTAGATGGAGAAGTCCCTGAGTTTGGAGGTTAGATGAGCACCTACGATCTTATGCATAAAATGAAATGGAAATACAGGCCACAGGAGGACCAAATGCTATTGTTTCAATTGAGATATCATTTTGCAGGCTAGGATCCAATGAAATAACATTATATATGTTAGCTGTTATCATTACCACATCTCTCATAGACCACGGTAACGCAGGTAAAAGGCACCAGGGGCGACATACGAACCGCGGTCCCCTTCTTTGTCTATTGCACCATATCCTCCCTCAAGTTTAAGATGGGGGTGATAAAAATACTTACACTCTCTCTCTCGAAGGATTGTTCTGAGGATCCAAGGAGATTTCTGTGAAGTGCTCTATCACTATAAAACATTGCATTACAGCGTCAGTGGCTATTATTTAACTAATGCCTGTTATTGTTTCATGCTTGATAATACAAAGTATTATCTCACCTTTGTATACAACCCCCTAAGCAGGGATGTGTTTTCTTAGATCACAGTGATGACGATTGTCTTGTCTGGTCATCAGGCCTTCCTTGGGAAGTGGAGATGTTTAGGGGGAGTGAGAGAAACCAGACAATGTGGCCACAAAGTATAATTGCAGACTGGATTGTGTGACACAGGGTGACAGAAAACTTTTGTTCCATGGTCTATGGTTCGGTGGGGGACCTGACTTTTCCTGTGAGGTTTGATTTAGAGGGTCATAATTAGATTTTTAAAAGTTTTGACCACTTGATCAATCGAATTATTTGGGTTCTGAAATATGAGGCAGCTATGACTTGAACCCTGGATTGACTTCTGCCCCTGAGATCTTGGACTCACTCAACCAAAAGGCGTGGATTAAGTACCTGTTACAGGTGAGGGAGTATGTCAAACCCTGGATATAAAAAGAAAGACAATTACCTGTTCCTTGCCCTCAAGGAACTCATATTCCAGTGGGGGAAGCAACATGCAAACAAATACTTATATAAAAGATAAGTATGGTGTAAATGGAATTAGTCACAGAAGGAAGGCACCAGCGATTATGGGGGTGGGGAAGGGAGACTAGGAAAGGTCTCTTGCAGAAAGCACGGTGTGAGTTGAGGCTTGAAAGGACCCTTGACTGACAATGAGGACGCCTGAATCTTAGCTCACATTCTGCCAGTGACTGACTAGGTTATCTTGCACACAGCATGTCATCTCTTTGAGTGAAATTTCCTTGTCTTAAAATGCGGATGCTGATCTGAATGGTCTCATGGGAAATAGGGTGGCAGAGTGATTGGATTTTAATCCTACTTCTAATGCTAACTGCCTCACACCATACATAGGATTATAGATTTAGGGCTGGAAGAGATGTAAGAGGTCTTTGAGTCCAAATGCTTCATTTTACAGATGAAGAAACTGAGATTCTGAGAGGTTACATGAGTGACTTGCCCAGGGTCACATAGCTAGAAAATGGAAGAGGTGGGATTTCAACCCATGTCTTCCTGATTACAAGTCTCTACTCATTGTGTGGCCTGGGGACAAGTCCTTAGTTGTTTGTAAAAGGCATATCTGAGGTTCTTCTAATATTAAATCTATGATCCTATGATTAACGTGTTTTCAAAGTCCTTTCCAGATATAACTAATTGAGTTGAAAAATTTTTTTTTCTAAGATCCCTTCTAACATTCTACAAATTTCTACTAGGTTTTCTCTTCTTTTAATGTAACTTTTCCCATATTTCTGGGAACTAAGCCTGCCCCTCCTGATCCCTTCTCTTTGGAAAGTTGATCCATTAACTTCCTGTACACTCCAAACACATCTGGTTAATGGGTTAAACCCCTATTTCTCTCTGACACTGTAGTGCCTTTCTGTCAGTTACTACAAAAAAATGTCTCTTCTGTGCAATACTTTTTTTTCAATGCCCATCTTTCACCTCAGTATGTCTGAGAAGGCTGACATGCTTCCATTCTGCTGGCTTCAAAGAGGGAGCACGATGACTCAGAAAATTCAAGCTGATTCATTACACTTATCGTGGCAGCTGCAAAATGAGGGGAGGGAGGTGATTTTCTTCCAAACACATAAATAAAAGAATTCTGAAGGCTAGAGAAGGAGGAGTCTCTGTTTCTTCCTCCACCCTTTTTCTTCATGTGGACGTGCTTGCTAGTAATGAGATCATTTTTTGAAGCTAAGTTTTTAAAGTAGACATTTCCAAATAGCATCAGGAGGCCCACAAGACTCCTCTTTGGTTGAATAAATCTGTGTGAGACCTGCAAGTGCTTGCCCCTCAGTTTCTATCTGTCTCTCCATCATATGTATAGAGATGGTGTGATGCAGTTTTTAGAACACTGGATTTGAAATCAAAATGACCGAGATTGGCATAATGTCTGGAATAAAGTAGGTATTTAATACATGTAAATTGGCTGACTGCTTGGATTCAAGCATTGCTTCTGAATGCATGACCTTGGGTGTTATGTACCTTTTTCAGTGCTGAAGGCAACCAAGGCTACAGTATTGGTAGAGGGAATTATTTCACTTAAGGAGTTGCTGTATCTGTGAAATCTCAGGTCCAGTATCTATCTCTATCACCTATCCATTCAAGCAATGTATTCTTAGGCACAGAAAAGAGAAAATCGCTCTAGGGCACTGTTTCCTTAGCTATGAAAGAATGGGATTGAATGAATGAAAAGTTATTAAATGCTAAGGATATAAAAGTGAGTTGATAATACCTGACATCAAGGAACTACTTACATTTTAATTTTGTAAATGAAGTCACAGGGCAGCCATTTGTCATGTCCCTTCCAGAAACAGTGGTGGTATTGATTTGATTACAATGATCAGACCAGGAGGTAAAAAGAAGGGTAGAGGGAAATACGCAAGCACTGTTCTGCAGATGGCAAGATGGCCTTAGTGGGTGATAGAACAGAAAGTTAATGTGCAGCACAATCTAGTCTGCTGTCTGGGCCAATTAGATATAGTGGGCTATGTAAGTTTGTACTCACCCAACTTTTTCACTAGTTAAGATGGCTGAAACCCATGACAAGAATGCTAAAGAAGATAAGAATAAGGATAATGAATTATAGAAGTTCTACTATGCTTTAAGGCTACAGATTGCTTTGTTTTAGTAAAAGGAATTTCTTCATGCAGGGATTTTGCTATACGAGTGAAATCACAGGTCTAGTCTGTCTCTGTCTTTATGCCTTATCTAAGTAATAGGACACTGGCCTTCTTTCTAGCCGCTCCACATGGCATAGTATATCATCACAATATATGCCATATTGTATAGCATGTCCAAAAGTCTATAAGTTAGATGAAGAACATTGCTTAATATTTTTATGAAGGAAAAGCTAAGGAGAAAGAGAAATCTAAGTCAAAAGGCCAAACCACCTCCTTGCCCTCACACAGGCCACATTAGAAACTCATGAGTCACAAAAGAATTTTTTAAACTGTCACAAAAAGGGCCGTGTTGCTTGAAAATATTGAAAGAAAAAAATGGGATGTTAGAGGTAAAAATCACAGTGGAACTTGAAATGCCTGGGGAATTCTACTTCATGAAGGTGTGGGGAAGGGGGAGAGGCTACTGATTTTGGAAAGACGTTTTTTGTCTTTCCTGATCCTGATGTTCTTGCCTTAGCCATCCTGGTCCATGTCTCTCCCCATATCACCCTTAAAATTGGTGATATAAGCTATGATTGCTTACAGGACACTAGAACTTCTAATTTAGTTTTAATGAGTAAACCAGACTTTAACTGTATTTCTGCCAGTTCTCTGAATGTCGTAGGGGTCTCAGGAAAATGTCAGAGTGTTTCAAAATTGAAATCCTCATGTCCAAATCCCCTGTCAATCTGCTGGGATGAGATTTCTTCTCTAAACTTAGGGTTATCATTTTTTGTTCTCCCAATGGAGCTCTTTCCTTCCAACTCTCTGAGGACTCTCTCTCTCTTTCTTTGTTCCTTGTATTGATTCAGAATGCCTAAAGACCCCTGAAGGCAGTCTGGGGATTCTGTCTGACATCCCCAAGTCATAAGATTTCGTTGCAATGAATATTTTTGAGATTATGTAGTGTATTTGTCTCATTTTAAGTGAAATCCCTGAGAACTGGAGAGGTTAAGTGACTTGTAGTAAAGAATCCAAAGCCGGGTTTTCTTACTACAAAATCCAGCAGACTTTCTACTCCATCATGCTGTCTCTACTTAAGTCATTTCTTTTTGGTGGAGATTACTGTGAATGTGTGTGTATGTGTGTGTGTGTGCAAGCGCGTGCACGCACACACATACACACACATTTGAGACTTTTTTGTCCCTTATCTAAGAATTCAAGGGAAACTATTAGATAGTTCTTGGTTGGCCTGATACAATCCTCTGTGTCTGCTGCAGTAGATCAAAAGAAACACAAGTTGAACAAATTTAGAAACATCTCCATCCCGAACGTTCAGACAATTTCTGCCCAAGGTTCTACTGTGGTAGAACCTTCTGACCTCATATTGGGCTAATCAGTCACAGTTGGACACTCTGATCCCTACATTGTGATGTCATTTTGGTCCTCTTTGGGTATGAAGGATGACAACAATCAGAAGAAGAACATGGTCCCAGACAACTAGCTGTCTTTGGGTTAGAAATTCCTTGTCCTTGCTAACTAATTTCTGATGGGTTCCCACATCCCCCAAACCTATTTCAAGGGCTAAAATAAAACAGAAGTCTGGGTAAAATAGTCCATGTTGGTCCAGAGTGGAATTGATAGCTGTTATGCAAATGAAGGTGAGCAAGAACAAATACTATTTAAAGGGAACAAGGACACTGAAGAACACACAATTTAGAAAAGGTAGGGACTTTGGTGGCCCTCTAGTTTAACCCATGCTTGAAAAAAGAATCCTTATTTAGCATTTAAAAATCTCCACTCTGTTGACAATTTATTGGTACAGACTTATTGATTTTTAATTTATTATTTTTATTAATTTTATTTTATTTTCCTTCACAAACTCTATATTCAAGTCAGACAAACCTACTTTCTGTTTTTTAGTTCTAAATCTCCTCCTTCTAGGCCTTTGCGTGGACTATTCCCTATGCCTGGAATACAGTTCTTCCTCCACTCCATTACTTGGAATCCTTAATTTCCCCCATGGTTCAGTTCAGGTTGGACCTACTTGGGAATTCTTTTCTGGTTTTCCCAAGGTAGTGCTCTTTCCTTCCTCAAAAATTTACTTATTTGTGCAATTGCTTTATCTCTTCAGAATGTAAGGTTCTTGAAGGCAGAGACTTTTTCCTTTTGTGTTTGTATTCCCAGTGCTTATGATAGTGTCTTGCACAAATAGGTACTTAATAAATGGTTATGTCCTTTCTGCTCTCGTACAAATGAATGAAACCTTCTGTACCTCCCTAGGTGGAGAAGAGAATAACCTTTTGGGGAAAACTTTAAAGAAGGAAAAAGCATCAGTTAGTCCTATCTCCTTTCAGCAAGTTCTCAGTGGCCCTAATGGAGATTTGCTCATTTTTTCCCTGCCATGCAAAGTATGAACATAGAAAAACTAATGCAATTTGGAAAATAGAGAACCCTGCAGTCAGGGAGTCTCTGAACCTCATCAGAGAGCTGTTGAAGTCTCTCAACTTGACTCCAGGGGGTCATCATGATTCTGCCAGGAGCTCTTAGGTTCTGGGATTCAGTAGTAATAGGTTCTCTACTTCTGCCTGCACCTTCTGCTTCTATCTCTCTTTTCTAAATACAGTCCACAATTTATATCATGGTTGCTCAGGAACCCCCCAGGACTCCCTGCATGCCAAGTTGCACCTCCCTTCCATGCCATCACCATCTGCTGCTTCCTTTTCTTCTTTCCCAAGGCACCTCCTTTCCATGTGGTTTTTAATTCTGTTACCACTGTACCACCACCCCTCTCCCAAATTTGTGCTATCTGATGCAATTCTCCTCTCTGGTTTCTGGGTATAAGACTCCTGGGGGAGTCTGAACTTTTTCCAATAAACAAAAGCTCCCTGCCTTTGCTATTGCGTGACTGAAGTTGGTCTGGAATTTCTTGATGAAAGACAGCAGTTCCCACCCAAGTTACATTAACCTGATACCTATTAGTCAATTTCCCTAGGACTTCCAGAGATCCTTAGACCAGAAGCAAAAGCTTCTATTCTGTTCCACTCTTTCTTCATGTCTAACTTTAGCATACATGAAAAACTCTTTAATAAGAGCCTGTAGATCCTTTGTAGAAAGATATATACATATATGCACACACAAATATGTATAAATATGTGTAATATATTACATATACACACAAATATATATAACTGGACTTATAGACTTCAATTTCCTATCACTTTCTGTGTTAGTTTTGAATTAAAAAAAGACTAAAACACTTTGAAGATTAAAGAATGTAAAGAGTTTGTGGCAGGGGTTGGTTTAGGTCCTATGGCAACTTATCTTTTTCCTGAGGTACTTATTAGATATAACAATCTAAGAATAATTCAGGCTAACGAACTAAGGATCCTGCCTGGTGTATCCCCATCCTTATCTCATCCCCTTCCACCATGGTCCATAGGGTGAAACATCCAAGGTGATTTGTGCAATAGAAAGTGAACTAGACTAAACATCAAGACCTAGGTTCAAATTCAGGTTCAGCTAAATACAAATTGTTTATCCCAAAGAAGTCACTTCACCTTCCTGGGCCTCAACTTCTTTATCTATCATATAAGGGAACTGGAGTAGCTGGTTCCTCAAGTTCCTTCTTCTGTGTCTGGCACACTCTGCCCCATTTCCCCTGCAGTATACCTTGACTATGGGGTAGCTGCCAGACCCTGGATTTTAATATGATTAGGCCATTAGACCAAAAGTCTACCATTCATTGCTTTGAAATGAGTCTAACTATTGTTCCATAAGAAATGGTGAGCAGGTGGACTTCAGAAAAACCTGGAAAGATTTCCTTGTACTCAGGTTAAATGAAGTGAGCAGAGCCAGGAGAACACCATAAACAGTAACAGAAACATTGCATGGTGACCTTCTTTATTAGACTTAGCTCTTATGAGCAATGCAGTGATCTAAAACAATTCCAAAAGACTCATGATGGAAAATCATATCCACATCCTCAGGAAGAACTGTGGAGTCTGAATGCAGATTGAAGCATACTATTTTCTCTTTCTTCTGTTTTTTTTTTCTTCATGGTTTTTCCCTTTTGTTCTGATTCTTCTTTTACAACAACATCAATGTGGAAATTTGTTTAATATGATAAAACACATATAGCCTATATCAGATTACATGCCATCATGGGGAAGGAACAGCAGAGGGAGGGGGGAAGATATAGAACTCAAAATCTTTTTTTATAAACTTTTTTAAAAAAACATTTGATTTTAAATCTTTGAATTCCAGATTCTTTCCCTTCTTCCCTCATCACCCACCCTTACTGGGAAGATAAGCAATTCAATCTAGGTTGTACATGTGTAGTTATGCAAACCATTCCCTTAGTCGATATATTGTGAAAGACTGACTATATTTCCCTCCATACTATCCTGCCCCCCACTTGTTCTATTTTCTACTTCAACCTTGTCTCTTTTCAAAAGTGTGTGCTTCTAACTACCCTCCCCCCACAATCTGCCCTCCCTTCTATCATCCCCACTCTTATCCCTTCCCTCCTACTTTCCTATAAGGTAAGATACCCAATTTAGTGTGTATGTTATTCCCTCCTTAAGCCAAATTCAATGAGTAAGGTTGACTCATTCTCTTTTGCTTTTCTGTTCTTCCCTTCTATTGTAACAGTTTTCCCTTGCCTCTTTTATATTAGATAATTTATCCTATTTTGTCTGTCCCTATCTCCTGTCATTATATTCCTCTCTCAGCTCTTAATTCTATTTTTTAAATGCCATTGCTTCCTATTCAATTACTCCTGTGTGCTCTGTCTATGTATACCTGTACACATATACACACACTCACATATGTATTCATATGCACACATACTCTCTTGTATGTATACATACACACACATGTATATATATACACACATATGTACATACATACATGCACACACACATTTATATTCCTTTCAACTATCCTCATACTGAGAAAAGTTTCATAAGTTACAATGATCATTTTTCCATGCAGGCATGTAAATAATTCAACTTTTGTAAGTTCCTTGTGATTTCTTTTCCCTCTTTAACTTCTCAAGCTTCTCTTCCTTCTTGTATTTGCATATCAGATTTTCTATTCAACTTTGATTTTTTCATCAAGAAGGACAGATTATCATATTCCAAGCCCTTCAGTCCCTTAATGTAGAAGCTGCTAGATCCTGGGTTATCTTGATTGTGTTTCCACAATATTTAAATTGTTTCTTCTTGGCTTCTTCTAATATTTTCTCCTTGACCTGGGAACTCCAGAACCTGGCTATAACATTCCTAGGAGTTTTCTTTTTGGGATCCTTTTCAAGAGGCGATTGGTGAATTCTTTCAATTTCTATTTTGTCTTCTGGTTATAAAATATCAGAGCAATTTTCCTTGAGAATTTCTTGAAGGATGCTTTCTAAGTTCTTTTTTTGATCATGGCTTTCAGGTAGTCCAATAATTTTTAAATTGTCTTGGCTGGTTCTATTTTCCAGGTCAGTGGTTTTTTCAAGGAGATATTTCACATTGTTGTCTATTTTTTAATTTGTTTGTATCTGTTTAATAGTATCTTGATTTCTCATAAAGTCATTAGCTTCCATTTGTTCCAATCTAATTCTGAAGGAATGATTTTCTTCAGTGAGCTTTTGAAATTCTTTTTCCATCTGGCAAATTCAACTTTTAAAGGCATTCTTCTCCTCATTGGCTTTTTGGGCCTCCTTTGACATTTGAATTAATCTATTTTTTAAGGTGTTATTTTCTCCAGTCAGGTTGTTGGCTCTCTTTTCATGATTTTCTTGCATCACTCTCATTTTTCTTCCCAATTTTTCCTCCACTTCCCTTACTTGATTTTCAAAGTCTTTCTTGAGCTCCTCCATGTCCTGTAACCAATTCATATTTTTCTTGAAAGCTTTTGGTGCAGGAGTTCTAACTTCATTGTCATCCTCCCTTTCCATGCTTTGATCCTTTTTGTTCCCAAAAAAGGAATCTAAGGTTTGATTGCTATGTTTGCTTTCCTTCCTTTGCTTGCTCATTTTGCCACTCAATTGCTTCACTTTGGAACTCTTTGCTACAGAATAACTCTGCTTCCAGAGAGGAAAGTTTTGTCCCAAATCACTGGGGTTTCATAGCTGCCAGAGCTATTAGGTGCCCTCTTGCTGCCCCCACAAGCTCTGGCTCACTGGTCACACACCTCAGAACCACCACCCAAGACAGGCAGGTTAAAAGAAGAGTGATTAACCTCTGAATGGTTATTTGGTACCCCTGTGATCTGCACACCAGGAACCCTGAAGCAAACACATGGAAGTGGCTGCACAGCTATGGGCTGTGGTGCCTCTGCCACTTCTCCTTCTGGGGTAGAGGCTGGACCACACTCCTAGTCCCCCTTGGTTCTAATTGAGTTCCACTGACCTTTTACTTTGTCTTTGGTGTTTATGGGTTGATATTTTTGGAAACTACCACAGCTGCTGATGTTCTACTCTCCAAGAGTCTGCTCTAGCTATTGCTGGTTGGGGCCACCCTGGGGCTAAAACCACAGGCTCATGTGGGGCTGGGCTTGGCTCCCAGCATTCTGGGATGGACTCTTCCTGCTGGCTTGCTGGGCTTCCTTCAGCAGGCGATTTGCTTTTCTCTGTCACTTTGTGGGTTCTATAGCTCTAAAATTTGTTTAGAGTCATGTTTTATAGGTATTTGAAGTGTTTATGGGGGGAGCTCATGGAGTTTTCCTGTTTCTATGCTGCCATCTTAGCTCTGTCCCCCAGACTACTAGAACTCAAAATCTTATTTTTTGGTACCACTGAAAGCTATATTCAAATATTAACAAAAGCTTGGAATATATAATAGTTTGAAGCCTTTCCTTCAGTGGACAAATTCACTAATTATTTGCTCCTTAATGTTTTTCTATTATTATTACAGACTTTGAGGCAAACTTTCTTTTTTATTTTTAGTTGATTTGTTTATTTTCTTTCAGTTTATAAGATTCAGTTCTGCAATCCCTTGAGTTTCAAATTTTCTCCCCTCCCTCTCCCCTGCCTCCATGGCAGCATGCAATCAAGTATTAGATCTGCAAATACTTTCACACTGGACATTAGTCTGGTTGTATAGAAGGGTTGTAACCAATGGAGTCAACAATGGAAAAGAAGAAACAAAACCAAAAATGGAAAAGATCAATAGCATGTAGATTGCTTCAGTCTCTATTTAAACTCTGTTCTTTCTAGATCTTTCTCTAAATGTAGACATCTCCTTCAATCCTGAGACTTGTAGAAGAACTCAAAATCTTATAAAAATGAATGTTGAAAACTAAAAATAAATAAAACAATAGAAGTAAAATTGGCAAAAAAATAATGAATCTGAGTATTTCAATGCAGTAGAAAGAGTTGTAGCTGACATTTATACGTTGCTTTAAGGTTTTCAAAGCCTTTTCCATATCTTTTCTAATTTGACCCTGATGACAATCCTGTGATTTCAGTACTTCAGGTATCATCTTCAGTTGATAGATGGGGAAATCAATTTTCAGAGGGGTTAAGTAATATACCCATGCTCACTTATCCAGTAGATGTCAGAGGCAGGATTTGAATTGTTAACCAGAAAACATCACAAGCCTATGAGATGTGGAGGTCTGACTCCAAGTCCAGCACTCTAGACCAGTGGTTCTCAACCTTTCTAATGCTGTGACCCTTTAATATTCGTATGTGAGTGTATCTGCATGTGGGCAGACTCGCCTGGAGACAGATAGAGTCTTGGTTCCTAAGACCATCGGAAATATGTGTTTTCCACATATTTCCAGGGGTCTTAGGTGACCCCTGTGGAAGGGTCCTTTGACCCCCAAAGGGGTCACGACCCACAGGTTGAGAACCACTGCATTAGACCACGTTGCCTCTCACATGTGTAACTATGGCTCAAGATAACTGGGTTCTGGTCCCAGCTCTGCTGCAGATTTGCTGTGTTACCTTGGGCAAGTTACTTCCCAGATTGCTTCCTCATCTATAAATTAAGAATGTTGTACTAGAATATCTGATTCCCAAGGTTCCTTTTAGTTTTGAGATTTTATGACTATGTAGATGGCATTGTCAGCTCTCTCCTCAAGTTAATTCTCGGCTAAGATTTTAGCGTTCTAGGAAAGAACAAGTAACTGGAAATTAGGAAGCCTGGGTTCTAGCCTTGCCTCTGCCATTCACTAACTGTGAGGTCTTTGGCAAATCCTTTCTATTATGTAGGCCTTTGTAAAGTGACAGAATAGGGATGCTAATGGACAGCTAGGTTATGCAGTGGATAGAGTACTGGACCTGGAGTTACGAAGATTCATCTTCCTGAGTGCAAATCTGGCCTCATTTACTAACTGTGCTGTATGAGCCTGGGAAAGTCACTTAGCCCTGTTTGCCTTAGTTTCCTCATCTGTAAAATGAGCTGGAGAAGTAAATGGCAAATCACTCCAGTATCTCTGCCAAGAAAGCCCCATATGAGGCCATGAAGGATTCAACACAGCTAAAATGATTGAACAATATTAAATGGACAGTGGTGGTTTCTAAGGTTCTTGCCAGCTCTATGATTCTAGCATCCATTCCACAGTCTGTATCCCTTTAGAGAAAACCAAGATTTCAATAGCCCTTCTGAGAGACTGTTACATGTAACAATCCCTGTATTAAGCATTGTCACTCCTTCCTTTTCCTTGTGCCCAATGGTTGAATCATCTGTTTGAAAGAAGGTCCAAGATGGATCATGGTCAGGGGGAGAAGAGAACATTTTCCATTTTCACTGACAAGTTTCCAGAGGAAAAAAAAGAGATCATTTTTTATATGAACGTTAATGTGGCGTTTCCAAACCCACACTAGTGCGTTCTCAAAATTGCTATTAATTTTTCCCAGCCCACTGCCATTGTAAGAGCTACCAGACTATGATTATGTGGTAATTTACTTGCTGTCTTTGCCTTCTCCATCAATGGTGTCATGTATAATTGAACCACATGCTTGGGGGGTAGGGGAAAAGGCACTTTTATAGTTAGAGGTCAGTAAGCTATTGTCTCAAGAAATAGCCCAGGAACCAATTTTGATGCTAAGTTGATGTCAGTGGGCATTATGACAAAGGCAGTTGGTATGAATAGCATGCTTCATGCCTCCAAATTCATTGTAGAGAGTGATGTTAGAGTCTGATGGATTTCTTAGCATAGTAGAGAGAAATAAGTAGGCTTGGAGTCAGGGGAGACTTGGATTTCAAGTCCTGCTTCTGAGACTTAATTGCTCTGTGATACTGGGTAGATCAGGTAACATCTCTGTGTCCAAGTTTTCTCAGCTGTAAAGTGGAGATAATAATACCTATACTACTAGGTGATACAGTGGAGAGAGTGCCTGGCCTTGAGTTAGGGAGTTATTTGTGTTGTTGAATAGTTTCAGCCACACCCAACTCTTTGTGACCCCATTTGGGGTTTTCTTGGCAGAGACACTGGAGTGGTTTGCCATGAACTGAGTTCAAATCTGGCCTCAGACACTTTACTAGCTGAGTGAACCTGGGCAAGTCACGTAACCATATTTGCCTCAGTTTCCTCAACTGGAAAAGAAAATGAATAAACGCCCCCAGTATCTTTGTCAAGAAAACCCCAAATGGAATCACAAAGAGTCTGACATAGCTGAAAAACAAACAAGCTGAACTGTATTTCTATCTATGAGAAATGGACTTTGTAAACCTTAAGATATTAAAACAATGTGGCTTATTACTATTATTAGCCATAAGCTTGTAAAGTATCTTACTGGATATAATGATAGAAAATTAGCATTGTGTAAAGTATATTCAGACACACTATTGGATTAGTTAAATTAAATGGTTAAGAAAAATAGAGCAAAGAAATCCATGACTTGGGGGCAGGAAGATAATTTACCAAATATACTGATAGATTTTTTTTTAGCCTGGAGCTAAGATGAAAGTACACCCATGTTTAGTAGGCAGAGGGGGAGCAGATGCAAATGAAGTCATCATTATCACAAATTTCTTTAGCATTTTTCCATTTTGTAAATAGACATTAGTGAAAATGGGCAAAACAAAGATTATTTTTATTCGCAGGCTTCTAAAGTATACCCATTTGGTAACAGTCATTCCAAGCTAAAGCCTATATGATAATTTAGCTTGAACATGCAAAACAAAGCAATGAATGTGCTACATATTGAATTTTAACTGGAGTCAATTCAATAAATATTTATTAAGCTCAGCCCTGTGCCAAAATACTTAGAGAAGTTCACTGAAAGAGGGAAATCACTAAAGATGACTTAGAGGAAGTTGCACCTGAGCTAGCACTTGAGGAAAGAAGAGAAGGATTTCAGTAAGAGGAGATGGAGGTTATAGAGAGAAGGCAGGGTGTCAGCAGAAGCATAAGGACTATGGAGTCACAGGACATGTTTTCAAATCTCACCTCAGATTGATATTGATTGTGTGACCTTGTGCAAGTCACTTAAACTCCCTAGGCTTCAGGCTTCTTATTTGTGGCATGAAGGACTTGGACTAGATGTTCTCTGAAGTCCCTTCCAGATTTATATCTGTGATCCTATGGGAGAAGGCAGGACTAATGTGGGAAATAGCAAATAGATCGGTTTGGCTAGAACATAGAATGTATGAAAGAGCTGGAAAGGTCGGTCAGTTGGAGCTAGGTAACTGAGGATCTTTACTTTCAGTTTTTATTCAGAAGGCAAAGGGGATCTTTAAATGACTTTGTGTTGACTTTGTTAGCAGGATCTTCTTACCTGGTTTTCTGCAAAGTACAGACCTCTGCACTGTACCAAGTTTTCTGCAAAGTACAACTGCTTGTTGCTGTATAAGGCAATTTTGCTCATAATCTTTTACCATCTTCCTCTGTAATATTTTATAAATTTATATTCTAAACTAGTGTGACCCTTGGTTGCCATATTTTTCTAACCTGATAAAGAGATTGGATTTTTACTGCTGACATGGTTTTTAGGTTCTTTTGGTTTCCTTATGGCAATTTGATTTACATGTGTTAAATTTCCTTAGGAAAATATTAATAAAATGCACACATGTCTTTTCCTCAGTCTGTTTCTCATGGGGATTGTGGTGGAGGTAGTATTTATAGCTCATTATATTAGGGCAATCTGGGATTACCTCATTTTTATTTTTCTAGTTTTATATTGATTTTTGGTCTTTGCTACAACAAAGCAGTGGTTGAATTATACAGGTGGTTTGAGAATAACTTCTATATTGGAAACCAATTATTTCTTGTTTGTTAAAACAGATTCAGTTCATTTTTATTTGTCTTATTTGATATTTACCATATCTGTTGCATCCTAACTCTTTTTTTGGGGTGGGGGGAGGGAACAGGCATTCTGGTTAAGTGACTTCCCCAGGGTCATAAAGTTAATAAGTGTCAAATATTGGAGGCCAAATTTGAACTCAGGTTCTCTTGACTCTAGGGTCAGTACTCCATCCACTGTGCCACCTAGCTGCCCCTTAACTTCTTAAGGATAGTATTCATGATATATAATAATGAGACTTCTGCAGAATCTACAAACCTTTAATGATTCTCATTTTTTTTACCCCCAAACCATTTTTTTCAACTATTCCCCCATCTTTCACCATGCCAGCCTTTTATTGAGGCCATTGATCACTAAAACATGTTGGTTTACTGTAATGCTGAGGCTCTTACAGAGTTCTTCATAGAATTTCTCTTCTTTCTCACTCTTGGCAACTTATGTTGGCAATATGTCACAAGTATTTTCATGGTATTCTTCTTCCAAATGATCTCTATGAACATGGAAATGCAAGATGACCAAATTGTCTGTGAAATGATATTTCTTATTACTCTTGGATCAATCAATTATTGAGCACTATGTAGGTACTACTATATGCCAGGCAGTATGCAATGCACTGAGCATATAAATATAAAAAAAAATCTCTATTCTCAAGGAGCTTACATTCCAACAAAATTATATGTAAAAAGCAATATATGCAGAATAAAGAGAATAAATGCAGAGTTCTTAAAATGCAGAGCAGTTTATAATAATTGGGCTATATTAACTTTATTATATTTAAAAGGAATAGCAAGTTGTATATAATTGATTTGCAGTTTTTTGTACAATTATCTTTTTATTATACTATGTTATAGAAATACTTGTTTTATTTCATAAATTGAAAATAAAATAAATTTTAAAAAAAGAAAGAAGAGAGGGATACTAGGAGATGGAGGTGAGGAGAAAATGAATTCCAAGCAAGGGGGATGGCCAGTGCAAAGGCATGGAAACAGGAGATGGAATATTGTATATGAAAAACAGAAAGAATATCAATGGAAATAATCTACGGAGTATGAGATTGGTGTGTAAGGCCCAGTGTAGCCCAAAAGATAGGTTGGAGCCCAGTTGTAAAGGGAGTTAAAACCTAAACAGAGGAGCATCTATTTGATCCTAGAGATAATAGAGAGCCAATATCAGCTCTTAAGGGAAATTACCTTTCTAGGAATGGGGAAGAAGGAGTGAAATGGGGACAGATTTTAATAAGGGAGACCAGTGCAGTACTCCAGGCTACAGGAAGCAAGAGCCTGAACTAAGGTGTTGTCTGCATAAGTAGAGAGAAAAGGTGTTAGGTATGGGGAGCTAGAATGAACCAAAATTTGGCAGCTGAGTAGGTAACACTAAGTTATGAACCTGAGAGATTTCTGAGAATGATAAGATTGAAAATTGTCTACCTGTTCATATCCCTTGATCCCATTTATCAGTTGGGGAATGGCTCTTACTTTTTATAAATTTGCCTCAGTTCCCTATATATTTGAGAAATGAGGCAAGGCTTATCTTTTTTTTTAACAATGTTTTTCAAGTGTTGCTATATAGGTAGATAGAAGGCATAGACTATCATAGTTAGTGAAGAATTAAAATTGAGGGTCACCCAAAGTACATGGAGAGGTGCAAACTGGCTACCAAAGTGAGGATAGAATGAAGCACCAATGAAGAATTTCACAGAGGACTGGGCAGAATGTAATCAGAGAAATGTGTGATGGGAAAAGAAAGTGGGTCACCAAGCACTAGGGAAGTCCTCATACTCCATTTGTTGCTGAATGATGGATATCAAAATGGCTAGAGGAAGGATCGAAGCATATAGGTTGACCCTTCTATGGAAGATATATAGGAGATCATGGACAAGACTTACATAAAGTGAGGGGCATATGTTTGCAATCTTCATTGTTGGAAGGAGTGTCCACCTTGATGAGATTACAGCCCCATTGACATATAGAGGTATTGACAGGGGAGCAATTGAAAATTTTTGCTCTGATGAGTGACATGCTTAGAATTATAGATTAAGAAGATTACTGGCAGTTGTTTCAGTGACTGACTATTAAGAGGTAGTCTCTGAGAGGCAGGGAGATGAATTAGTAGATTATTGCAGACATCCAGGTGGGAGATAGTAAAGATCTGAATCAGGGTGGTCGCAGTGGGAATGGAAAGAGAACATTTGGGGAGTCACGTAATCAGAAGATAACATTCCTGAGAATCCACTGGATGTGCTTAGTGAGTGGGGAGGAAAGTGGTGAGAAAGCTACAAAATGAGTGTGAGGGAAATCCTCTTTTCTTTCTGGCATCAGCTTTAAAATATCTTCCATGTGTCATACTCAGGACAAAAATGTCCAGACTTCAGATCTCTCTGTCTCTGTCTCTCTCTGTCTTTGTCTCTGTGTATGTCTCTGTCTCTGTCTCTCTCTCCTTCCCTTCTTCCCTCCCTTTGTGCCTCCCTCTCTCCCTCTTTCCCTCCCTCTTTCCTTTCCTCCCTTATTCCTTCCCTCCCTCCCTCTCTCCTTCTGTGCCAAGTCTGTTAAAGTTAGGTGGTGCCATATAAAACACTGTACCTGGAGTTAGGAAGACCTAAACTGAAATCCTACCTGTGTGATTCTGCAGAAGTTGTGCAGCCTCTGTTTGTCTCAATTTCCTCAACTTACCTCTCTGGGTTGTGAGTATCAAATCAGATGATCTTTGTGAATAACTTAAAAACTAGAATATTTTTTGTTGTTTACTCATTTTTAGTCATGTCCAGTTCTTCATGACCCCATTTGGAATCTTCCTGGCAAAGATGCTGGAGTGGTTTGCCATTTTCTTCTCTAGCGCATTTTACAGATGAGGAAACTGAGGCAAACATAGACAAGTGACTTGCCCAGCTTTACCCAGTTAGTACATGTTTGAGGCCAGATTTGAACTCGGGAAGATGAGTCTTCTTGACTTCAGGCCCAACACTCTATTCACCTAACTGCCCCTGCCATATTATGGGTATTATATAAATGCTGTTGTTGTTGTTGGTATCCATCAATTCCTCTATCCGTATGGAAGCCCTAAATCAATGGTACCTTCATCAGTTCACTCAGAAGTGGAATGGCTATTGGTTAAGGTAAAGTATTCAATAAATGTTGGTTGGAAGCAACACAGAGGTCATAGATTTATAGACTTTAGGGCTAACGTGACCTGGGATGTCATTTAGTCTTACCCTTCATTTTACAAATATAGAAACTGAGGACCAAATAATTTAAGCTTTATTGAATTTCTTGCTGAATTCAACATAAAATCATCTATAATTTTATAACTCCCATCTAGAGTATGTAAGTTTTCTGTTTGTTGTACTTTATTTTACTTGTACATTTTCTTTTAAATCTGCATTCCTGAATATGTTTTGCCTTTACCTCCATCTAAATCTTGTAAACCTATTTTAGAAGGAGTACAGAAAACAACAGTACAAACTCAAGACAGTTTGACAGTAGCTCCTTCATACTGTTATATGAAACATGGATCTTATCTTAAATCTGGCTAAGTGGTTCCCAGCCTTTAAAAGTATGAGGACATCTTTTTAATGTTTTAAAAAATTAATTTAATAGACTTTCACACGATGGAAACTGTATTGCTGTCTCTGGCTTACAAAATGCATGATATTAAAAAGTTACACTGGATTTAGAAATGGATTTTTAAAAAAAATCATCACAACAGCTTATGCATATATTTATAGTAATACATTTAGACACAAAGTCTATTATTTACTATTATTTATCCAGCCTCCACAACTTGTTTACTCATTGATTATACTGAGTCATGCTGTATATATATATATATATATATATATATATTTAATTTTAATTTATTTTCTTGGTTACATCATTCATTTCCACAAGGTTCAGAGTTATAAATTTTCTCCCCTTTTTGCCCCTACCCCCCCAGCCCAGAACATTGGTCCCACTGTAAGGTCCCTCTCACAATCTGTTCCCTTTTATGCCCTCCTCCAACACGCCTCTAGCTTTCTAGAAGGGAAGGGAGGGGCTCCCTGCCCCCGTCCCTGTATGTATTATTTCCCAGTTGCATTTGATTGTATAGCTTTAAATACTAGATTCTTGCAATTCCTCCCCTGTCACCCACTCCCACTGGGAGGAGCAGCAATTCAATACAGGCTGTACCTGTGTAATTACACAGGACATCTCCATGGTGGGCATATTGTGAGAGGCTGATTGTATGTCCCTCCTTCCTATCCTGCAACCCCCCCCCTCTTGTTTTGTTCTCTACCC
>CM053598.1:68584345-68605634 GCA_028646575.1 Pseudocheirus occidentalis | reverse complement strand
GGCTAAGACCCCCTGCTATCTGCAGGCCGAGGGCTCTGAAGCAGCCCAGTGGAGGCCGCTGCTGCTCCATTCCTGCTGCTACAGCCACCTCCCGCTGCTTCCTTGCCCTGGGAACAGTTTGGCCAGACCCGCTCTTCTCCTGAGTTAGCAAAATCCACTCACCTTTCTCTTAGCCTTTTTTTCTTCTGTCCTGATAAATGTGGTAACTGTGCCTCCAGTGCAGCTCATCTGCTCTCCTATAGACGTGGCTCCCCGCCCGATGTCCCAGGGTCTGACCCGACCTGGGGTTTCAGCCCGTCTCCCAGACTGCTGCGAAGAGCTCTGCCTGCTGCGCTGCCTGTAGCAACAGATGTGTTTTCTGTCTTTTGGAGAGTTTTGGAGCTTGAAAATCTGTTTAGAATCCCATTTTATGAGTTTTTTAGCGTGTTTGTGTGGGAGCTGCGGTGCTTTGCTGCTTCTACGCCGCCATCTTGGCTCCGCCCCCCCCTTGCTGTATATTTTGGTGGAACTAAATAAAGACAAAATGACAATGCTCCATGAGTATCTGGGTTCTCAGTCCCCCTCCAAACAACTCTTAGGATATCCATGAGTCCTGAGCCTAGCAGAAGTGAATTTTTAATCAGCGTTGCATCATTTTACAGAGAAGGAAACTGAGACCCAGAGAAATTAGGTGAAATAGAGCAGAGGAGAAATAATTTGAGGTGTGTACTCACTATGGAAGTCCTTTTTGGCAGCTAGGTGGAATAATGGATAAAGTGTTGGGCCTAAAGTCAGGCCAATTCATCTTTCTGAGTTCAAATCTAGCCTCAGACATTTACTAGCTGTGTGACCCTGGGCAAGTCCTTTAACCCTGGTATGAGCTAGAGAAGGAAATGGCAAACCACTTGAGTATCTTTGCTGAGAAAACTCCAGATGGGGGCACAAAGCGTCAGACATGATTGAAAACAACAAACAAAAATCAGAAATACTGTTTGGCTACTATCCCAATCTGGTAATTTGTTAGTTTGTTTTTTGTTTGTTTGTTTGGATTTTTTTGGAGGGCAGCTGGGTTTAAGTGACTTGCCCAAGGTCACACAGCTAGTTTTTGTGTTAAGTGTCTGAGGCCGGATTTGAACTCAGATACCCCTGACTCCAGGACCGGTGCTCTATTCACTGTGCCACCTAGCCACCCCCTCTTTGTTTGTTTTTTTTACCAAGAAACCAAACTGGAGACATGAATAAAGTAGCAGGTTATTTAATTAAGACAGAATACCAAAGTAGATAACAAGATAATAATAATAATAATAATAATAATAACAATAATAACTAATATTTATAGAGCATATTAAGGCTTGAAAAGACCTTTATGAGTATTAGTTCATTTGATCAAAGAATGTAAAATTTCCAACCAATGATACACAAAGGGATAAAGATTCATATGACGTTGGAGAAGACAACAAATTCCCTGAAAGACTCTTGCTTTACAGTATGTCTCTGCTTCACGTGCCAACAAGAGACTCCTCTAAATAGGGTTCCAACTCCCCCAGTTACTTGGCTTGGTTCAAGCATTGTTATCTCTCTGCTGTACCGAGGCATCCATTCAGGACCTAGACTCTCACTCTGCTGCTGAGTGACCATAGCTCTCTCACTGATTGGGCTCTATACTCATTTGCTGAGTGGAGACTCCATTAACTGCTGATTGGTTTTCTGCTAGTCTTCTTCACTGCCATTTGTTACTGCTGCTTTGATTAAATAGTATCTTTCTCTAAGACTTTGGTCCACTTGGGCCATATATCCTGGACTAGTCAACATATGTTTAGCATTGACCTTCCACAGCCCATAGCCTCTGCCATGCTAGAACATTCAAAGCTACTCAGGCATGGGCTTTTGCTGACTTGCTTCTGCCTGTGGAAGTCTGCAACTTTTTCTCTTAGTTGTTAGGGTTACTAATGACTATGTCTTCTCAACTTCAGGGTAGAAGCAGTCCTTGTCATTGTGCAATTACCTCCTCCATTAACTCTGTCTGAAACTATGGACGTAAAACCACAACATTTGCCTTTGTCTTTTCAACTCCTGTTATGTTGTATGGTACCATTCTGGCCATGTAAATAGACCTAAAGGTCAGGAAAACCTTTAGAAAGCATGGGCAATGTAGATGAGGAGAGGGGTGGCTCACCTGGTGCCTCTAATATTTTTCCTGCCCTTACAAAGAGTTCTGCTGCCCTTACAAATTGAAAACATTTGGAAATTTTGAACTTCCCCACCCCTGCACCTAAATAATGCCATGAGTCTTGTGCTCTTTGAGAATTCCATCTCAGATTGACTTTATTCCAATTAGTATTCTTAAAACAAGCATATTGATTTTTTCTAAAGGAAACTCAAACCTTGATTTGACTTGATCCAACTTGATGTGAATCTATAGGCATTTGCTTTTTAAGTTAGCTCATAAGAGCCAGTTCAGGCTGGTTTTGAATCCTGGTGGTACATACCAGTGAATAATCTAGTTTGAGTTCAGCTAGCCTGAAGAGCATAAACACTATGATTTAGAGCAAGAATAGACCTTCAAGATCCATCTAGTCCATGGCTCTTAACATGGATTCCATGAATTAAATAAGAAAAAAACCAACCCTATGTTGATACTACATTTCATTGTCATTGGTTTCCTTTGTAATCCTGTGCATTTATTTCATGCGTTGAAAAACATTATTCCAAGAAGGAGTCAATTGGCCAAAGGGGTCCATGACATTAAAAAAAATGGCTAAGAAACCCAAATAGTCCAATCCATTCATTTTGCAGAGGAGGAAGCTGAAGCCTAGATAGACTGAATAAGTTTTCCAGGGTTTCCCAGAGAGCAAGAAGTAGAAAAGGAGTTCAAACTCCAATGCTCTTTTCTGGTCTCTGGTCTAGTTTATACAAAACAGTCCAATTTAGTAGTCTTTGTAATCTATAAGACAAAATGGTGATAAGCAAACTCCTGCTGCCTTCCTTCCTCATGGAGGAATAAATATAATAAATAAATAAGTTTCTCTTCCCTCCATTCCCTTCTGCTTCCCTCCCTTTCCCTCCCCTTCCTTTCCCTCCCTTCCCCTCCCTTCCCCTTCCTTCCTCGCTTCTTCCCTCCCCTCCCTCCCCTTCCTCCCCTCCCCTCTCCTTCTCTCTCCTTGTCATCCTCTTTCCTTCTTCTCATCTTTTCCTTTTCTAATTCCTAAAATCAGAGCTATTTCTAGATGCTCTACTTTAATCTGATTTAATTGGGAAGTGATGACTGTTTAGATCTGATGGAGACGATGTTGTGCCTGAGCTGCCTCAACAGTTGTACAAAAATAATATCCTACTTTTGCATTGAACAATACTTTAACTTTAACAAGTTTTTTTCTCACCCATGATCTCATTTGGGTCTCCCTATAATCCAAGGAAATAGGTTATCCCAAGGATTTTTCCCATTAGCAGATGAGGAAACTGAGTCAAAGGGAGATAAAATGACTTGCCCCAGATCATAAGACTAAGGTGAATAAGGTGAGAAGGCTAAGCATGGCCCCATTGATTCTGTACTATTTATGCTAAATCCCATTGCATCAGCTATACTGTCAGTCTTGGTCAGAAATTATATATTTCTGCACAAATGGAAAAAAGCAAAATTTAAAAACATGCTGAGTGCTAAGGTTCATTTTCCAGTTGCTTGGTTGATGGATTTATCTCATCTTTATGCACAAAGCTCTGCATTCACTTGCTTTGATAGTATCATATTCCAAGGGTTTGTGGTCTATAGAGTAGAGACCCTATTATAGTTGCTTATGCTCTGCCTATCATGTGAGCCAGACCAATTATGCAAAAAACCTACTGGTGAGAGATTATTCATCCATGGGCAAACCCAATTATGCATTGCCTTGAGTAGAGGAAGCTTGATACAGTGAAAATCAGGAGACCTGGGTTTTGCTATTGACTAGCTGTATAATGCTGGTTAAGTCTGGGACTCAGTTCTTCATGTATAAAAAGAAGGATTAGAGGGGCTGCAAGCTCCCTTCCATCTCTTAATTTATCATCAGCTATCTCATGGTCTTGAGAAGGTTTCTTATACTCTCTGGGTCTTGGATTTATAATATTTTAAATTAAATGTCTGGGCCAGAAAATATTTAATGGTTCTTCCAATTTTCAAACATTTCATGATTGTTCTGAGAGAAAACCTGAGAAAAAACCTCTCTGGTATCTAGATGCTGGTGATCTGCCATAGGTTTTAATGGGCCCTCTGTTTTGGAGAAAATCTATACAGAAGAAAGGAAGAGGCAAGTGGATGTTGTGAAATTGCCATCTTGTCTATCTGATGCCCCCTATTTAATGAGAATAGAGCTGTGGAATTCTGGGAAGGGATGGAGTCATTCAGGACTTGCGATGGGGGTGGTGGTAGTGAGAAGAAATGGTTTACTCCTTTTCCTGGATACACCTTTCAAACTCTGTTAGCTTCATTGCTAACTCTCTCTACTACTTTTGGTTTGAGAAGTGATAGGGAAAAGAGAGAATGAAAATGAAGGAAATAGGAGGGTGTAGGAGAGCCTTCTGGAGTGTTTTGCTCTACTCAGATATGGGGAAATGGAACTGATACTAGCAATTAACAGTAGTGAATAAGGCAGGATCATTGAAGCTTTTCCCAAGGGCTAATAAATTTTAGATTTGTTATATATACATTTTAAAAATATGTGTACTTCAGAATTTTAGAAACAACTAACTTCAGCCCCTAGTTAGTAAGAATAATTAATGAAAGAGGGAAGCTACCTAACAGTGTGTTTTTATACTCTAGGTAGTTGAACTCCAAGAAACCTCCTTCTGAGGTTAACCTCACCCTGCTCTTCCCTGAAAGATGACCATGCTCCCCACAAGTTGCTTTGATATGTTCTCAGATACCCTTTCATGGATCTAATGTCATCATTTCTGCCCTCTCCTTCATAGGACTGCTGTCCCAGGGTCTCTCTCTCTCTCTCTCTCTCTCTCTCTCTCTCTCTCTCTCTCTCTCTCTCTCTCTGTGTTTCTCTGTCTCTGTCTCTGTCTCTGTCTCTCTGTCTCTCTCTCTCTCTGTGTCTCTCTCTGTCTCTCTGTCTCTGTCTCTCTGTCTCTCTGTCTCTCTCTCTCTGTCTCTCTGTCTCTCTCTGTCTCTCTGTCTCTCTGTCTCTCTCTCTGTCTCTCTCTGTGTCTCTGTCTCTGTCTCTGTCTCTCTCTCTCTTTCTCTCTCTTTTTCTCTCTCTCTGCAGGTGACCAAGATCTCTCCCCACAGAGAATGGTGTCCTGTAGTCTAATTGGAGCTGTATTCCTTTCTCTCCCATATGCATCTGTTAACTCTTGGGTCTTTCCTCTAAGTCAAATGCTTTTCATATTAATCACTTTCAGTATTATTTTCATATAAGTTACAAAGTTGACTTGAAGGTGCATTTTCATGCTTTGCTCCAGGTGCCTGGCTCTTCCATATGGATGAATGGAAACACAGGGGCTAGGAAGTTGTGTCAGGGGTTTGAAGCTGATGTTTTCAAGATCCCCTGCTGCATCCCTCGCTTTGTTACAGCCAGTGGATCTATTTCTTTCTGACTCAGAAGATGTTGATGTTAGCAAGAGCTGCTCTGGCATTTGTCAGCACTAGTTTCCAAATGTGGAGTTGTGATGCCAAGAAGAGAATATTTAAGCTGACTTTTAAATTCCTAAATGTTCTATGGTTATGCTCGGACAAAATCTTTGTAAAGGACCCTCTAGTGTCTAGGTAAGATTCAGGTTCAGTGTGGGAGGAGAAATGGATCCATATGGGTAAGATAATGAACTTATGTTTTGAGTCCAATAGACCTAAGGAAATCTAGGAGAGTTAATTTGTTGGAGAAGGGGAAGAAGGTGATGGCTTTGCCTTTGTGTGTCTAATCAATAAGAATGACTCTAGTTGAGGGAATTTTAGAAAGGAAGAGGGCATCTCTCTCGAAAGACAGGGGACAGATTTTTTTTATTAGCAATAGTGGGCATTGTGAAACCCTTTGAGTTATATGGCATAGTCAGCTACCTAATTAGCCTATACCTGTGGCCACCATTGACTTTCCTATGCTTTAAGACAGTCCTTTTTCACTATGGAGTAACTCCATGTGTAGTAGAAGGAACACCAAACTAGGAATTCAAAGACCAGGGTTTAAGTCTCAGCTTCCTACAGACTAGTTTGTTACCTTGCCCAATTCCCTTCATCGCTCTAGGCTTCCCTTCCTTAATTTAGAAAAGTAGGGGTTTGCTTAGATGCTGCCCTAAATCCTTTTCACCAATGGGAAAATTATTATGCTGTATCATTTAATAATTGATTCTACTTTTTAATTAACCCTGTTCCCCATATTTTCAAGCCCATTTCTGAGTTGAATTCAGAAGTACAGTCTGTCCTAGTCTGGCTTGGGGTGTGGTTGAAAGAGATTGGTGGTACGCTTCATGTAATTAGCACCCCCCTCCACCCCAAGATATCTGTTTTGTTGCCCCTAAGTCAGTGTAACCTGGCAACCTCTGTTTTACTGCCTGTAAACAAAGACCAATTTATGCTGAGCCCCTCTCCAAAAACCGATTCTTCAGACCTTGTTTCCTCTTATGAAATTAGGAATAGCTTGATCTCCCTCAAGGGGCCCTAACTGGGTGGTCCTGATTCTCTAGTCAAGATTATAAGAGCTACATAAAACAATTAACATTCCTTAGTTGTCAGAGAGGGGCATGATCATGCATACCTGAAGGCCAGTTCATATTTCTCAACTGTAGTAGCCAATTGTGACATTCTTCAAACACCCAGTATTCCTCCTTCCTAGGGTCATAATAAAGAGGGTTTTTCCCATTCCTTCATGGTCACTGACTGGACTGAGGAGGCCAGTCTGACACACTTATTAGCAGCTATATGCATTACAGTTAATAAACTATTATCTTGCTTGGATAAAACTGCCTCAATTGTTTTTGTTGCATTTTACTCACCATACCAATAACATTCTATAATTCTTATTTCTTATCCTTCATCTTTTTCCTTTTACTCCTTCCTGACCTATAGCATCTACTAGAGTAGCCCAATAAATGTCACTTGACTGATGGATAAAATCAGTGAAACATTTCTGCTTCTCCAAGAATTTTTAGCTGGGAAACCTTTCTGAATATAAAACTCATTTCCAGGGAGCTTTTGTCATGGTCCTGCTAATCTGCCACTGTTGGGAAGGAGAGAGAGAGACAGTGAGGCAGAGAGAGAGAGTGAGAGAACATTCTAATGTTCATAGTTTATGCTGGATAATTTTCTGTAAACATGAAAATTCAATTACTGAAATGTAACTGTGATCTCATTGATGTATTTCCTCTAAAGATGCAGATTGCAGTCTTTCCATGCCTTCCCATTCTATGTAACCCTTATCCATGTTTTCCCTATGAGTTCGCCCCTAAAGGTCCACCAAACTTGGTGGTGGTAGAGAAATGTCTTTGCTATCTCTTGACAAGAGGAAGCCAATGGAACACTGACTTTCCTTTAGTTATCCCTCAGTCTTATCATGTGACTAGACCATCTGTTTTTGCTTATTTTTTGATGACATTTATTTCAGTCCTTCATAATTCCTTGACTGTAATGTGTTATAACCTGCTTACACATACCACATATCCCTCCACTGACCTCTGGTTGATGTTAATTTAAAATTCTTCAGAGACAGTAATGTTCTGTAATTCACAGCCATAACAATAACACCTAGAGAATATTGGTATTAAAGATATGGTACTTTTTTCAGGGAGAAGATTGACATATCATTTAGAGAACTTCACAATATTCCAAAGGCAATCTAGCCTACTCTTTATTTTCCATTTAATTCTGGGTCTAACTCACTATTTGCATTGTCAAAAGATCTCTATGGCTTGCCCATTGTCACAATCTGAATAACAAGCATTCTTTATCTACTTTGTTTTTCCTGTGTGGACTTTCCCCTGTGAAATTCTGTTTTAACCCATGAACCAAGGCAGAAACATAACAACCAAATTCCAGAGTGAATCAGAAAAGCCTTGATTCTCTAAGGTAGAGGAGAGGGACTACCTTTCTGACTATGTATTTTTAGAGTTAGGGAATGAACTAGGAAACCCACTAGATACTATTGTTCACAGTGGGATATTAAAAAAGGAATTGGAAGCTGTCACTTGGAACTTCTTATGGTACCTTCTATTAAATCACAACCACAAAAGGATAGAAAAATGGTTATTTTAATGGTCTCTATTTTCCTTCTTTTAAATATAATTCAATACATCATGGACCTAAATGACATTTTAAGAGTTTAAAGTCTGTAATGGCTGTCAGAGTATCAATCATTTAAAACCTAGGCCACTATAACCAACAAAGATTCAGAGTAAACACACAGCTCAAAACATAGAAAATGCTTTTCTCCCCTCTCCTGCTTGGATTAATCATTTAAATTGAGTCAAACCACTGCAACAAAAGACAGCCTGTAGAAAGCTGATGACTCCAAAGGCTTCAAGAAGAGCAGATGATTAGAAGTAGATTTGGAATGTAAATTGGAAGCCCTTCTCTGCCACTTCCTAATTATGTGACTTAGGTCTAGTCACTTGATTTTTCTGAACTTCAGTTCCCTTATCTATGAAATGGGAATAACAGTACTTACATTATCTATTGCCCAGGGTTATTTTGAAGGTCAAATGAAATAATGTACATGAAACTGCTTAGCAAATACAAAATATTATTAGGCAAATACCATTGTTGACTTCAGGCAATTAGCATTTTAGGCAATGCCAAATTCTTATTTGTTTCTATAAATTTTAAAGAGCTAAAAATTATGTTAAAATTTGCAAAGAATCCAAGATGATACCACTAATTCTGTTTATCTGTAGGAAGATTACTTTGAAAGGAAGAGCATAGCAATCAATCCTTTTATGTCTATCTGGAGAAAAACCACAATATTTCTTTCAGTAGAGATAACTACTTAACTGTGGGAATGTCAACCGTCTTTCTACAAGGGCATAACATATTACTGTAGCCTGCTGACATAAGCGAGAAGGGGGAATTTCAATGCTATAGCATCAGGGAGCTGGGGAAAAAACATTTGAATGCTTCTAGTCACGTCCTCTCATTTTACAAAAAGGAAGACTAAGGTTCAGAGAAATTAAATTATTTACCCGAGGTCACACAACTAGTAAGTAGTCCACACAGGATTCCATCTGCTACACCAAACTTCTATCAGATGTGCCAATTTTCAGAGAAAAGAGAGTGGAGACTGTAAACTAGAGGCCAGGGAACCTGATTTCAGTTCCTGGCAAAATTTACTATATAATACATATATATTATAGTATTAAATAATGTTGTTATTTAATAATACTATCATAACAGAAGTCTATAATTAAAGAGGTGGTTAGTGAACATGTAGATAAAGGAAGTAATGATCACAAACAGCCAGTGTGATTTCATCAAGAGCAGATCACATGAGAAAAACCTTATTTTATTCTTTGGCTGAGCTACTAGACTGATAAAGTAGGGAAATACTGTAGATAGAATTCCTTAGGTTTTTAACAAAGCAGCTGAGGAAGACTTTCATGCTTTTCTTTGGAAAAGATGGAGGGATGTATGTAAACCAATAGTACAACTTGATGGATTTTAAACTGGTTGAATCCAAAATGTAGTTATTCATGGATCAGTGTGGCTTTATGTTAACTTGGAGGGAGATTTCTAGAGGAGAGTCCTGGGCATCTCTGCTTGATCTTGTGTTGTTTACCATTTTTTTTTTTATCAATGGCACCTGAATCACAGCCTTTTTCTCCACTCCAGTATGTCTTTGAAATTGAGGACTTTGTTCTGTATTTTGACGTCTACTTAAACAAGTTGACCTCTCAATTCATCAATGTTCTAGACTCCCACAAGTAACAGCCTCATGCTACTTCAGTCTCTGATGGGGATGATCATCCCTTAGATCTCATCACTATCATAACTATACTGTTTCCTTGATATTGAATTTTGACAATCTCTTCTGATCATAATCTCCTGTTCTTCCATCTTTCCTCTTTGCCTCACTAACTCCGGTCTTCATCCTAACTTTGATGTCTGGTCTCTCCATCCCTTCCTCCCTATGCATTCTCCCAGTCCATAATCACTGTTCTGAGCTTGCTTTCTTCTCTTCACAGTCTTGATCCTATAGTTGAATAACTCAACAATACATTATCCTTCATTCTTAACTCCCTAATCATTTTTGTCCTATAGTCACTTATATGTATACACATATATGTCTGTGCATATATGTATATATTCATGTGTGTGTAGCATGTAGCGTGTGTGTGTGCATGTAGAGAAAGAGAGAGAGAGAGAGACAGAGACAGAGACAGAGAGAGAAAGAGAATTGATCTTCAACCCAGGATAAGCCCCACAAACCTTCTCAGCAGCAACCCAGGAACTTTAAAAAATTTATTCTGTCCTACATTGTCTATTGTCATTGTACAGTATAAGGCACTAGAAAGGTGGGAAATAGAATCATAAGAAGCAAGAGAGGGCAGTACCCAGTACAGAACCCAAGGAGATTTAAAAAAAAATAGGTCCATGAAAGCAGAAGTACAGCACCAAAAAGAGGCAATTATGCCAACCAAGATGGGTGACAGATGAAGAATGGTCACCAGAGGAAGCCTGGTGAGGTGAGTCAGGGTGAAAGATTGCAGTTTACAGCTGAGAATAATCGTTTGCTTCCAGGACCAGGGAATTTGGGGATTTTTTAACTGGAACAGTAGGGTAGTGACTCCTCCAAACTAGACATCTTAAAGCACTCATATCTCTTTGAGCTTGGCACCTAATATTCATTTCCCATGAGACTTCTCATTCATGGTAAATTGTTTCTTGCAGCTTAAACTTTGGAAAATTTACTTTGCCAGCAAAACTCTCAAACAAACAAAAAGAGATGGCTTTCTTTGTTTCATTTTCCTAGTTTTAAAAAAACAAGATCTTTTTAGGATTTGCTGTTACCTTGATTTAAAAAAAAATGAAAGGCAATTTTGCAGGTAAAAAAATGGTAGACTTACTAAAGAAAGAAACTGTTTGCATATGTGATTTTCCTTTTATGAATACTTGGAAAACGTAAAAAGAGCCATTTTACACAGCAGTAATTCTGACATCAGATTTTAGACTGCTTTGACAAAGCTTGTGAAGTGGGTAAAAGTCTTATCAAATTGATAGTTCTGAGAATCTTTCTCTGGAAGACTAATGTATTAAAGCTTAATTGGGTGGTCCTGGAAGTGTCAATTTTTTTTTTTGGCATTTTGATTCTATGAGATGCAAAAATGAGAACCAGTATTTAGCATATAAGAGGGACTCATAATTGTGAATTAATTGATTGGCAATAAATGAATCAATATATCCTTCTGACCGGTATGTAGTCACTGCTGAATTAACAAAGGGCCAGCAATATGGATTAAATTTACATCCTTTCTCATGGCTTTGCCTGTCTCAGATTCTAGCAACTGCAGGACACGTTAGATATATCTGGTAAACATCTTCACATCCTTGCAGTAGGCAGCAAGATGACTGCTTCCTTTATTTGAAACTGTATTTAGTAGGAGTGTGTCAGTCTTCTGCTTTAGTGAATCCAAATTGTGGTGATGGAACAAGATGCATTCTGGGAATGGACATCAAATCTTGGAAGAATATGAGCCAAGAGGAGAATAGTAGAATGGCCTCAATGGTCTATGGAAGGGCAACCTAGGTGGTTGTAGTAGATATAAGTTCTGATGCCCTATCATTGATTTTGAGATTCTTCTCCCATTCTGCTATGTAAGGAGAAGCTGATGCTTGATTATCTCAGCCCAGCACAGTCTGAAGTAGACAAAACATCTCCCACAAAGCCAACCTTGTATGGACAGGCATTTCATAGAAACAAGGTCCCTATTCAAATTCATTTTCCTCTTGGTTGACCTCAATGGTCTATGGAGAGGCAACTTCCAATCCTTTGGAGCTAGCAGCAGCAAGATCTGGTGTCTGCTCACTTATTCTGCCTTAACTAAGCTCTCTTTTGAAGTCTGAGAGCTCTCTGCTCTGCAAGGTGCTGTGAACAGGGATCAAAATGAAACTCCCTATTTTTAGTCCTGTTTTTCTTCCTAGGGAGAAGACCTGCTCTATTTTCTTCCTGACTTCAGTCAAAAGAAGTCTGCCTTTAGTGTGCTTCCACATAGGTGGGATGCAGTACAATTACCATTATTTGTTAGAAACGACATAGGAGTCATTTTCATCCCTATTGAAAATCAACTGCTCCTCTTTGGCTCAGCAAATGAGAGAACTAATTGATTTCGATAAAAGAGCTATTTAAACCTGCTCAGCTACTTGCCCTGGAAAGCTAAAAAATAAAAATAAAAAAGCAGATTTTTATTGAACAAAGTCCTCTAACATGCATTTTATATCCTGAATCATTCAAAATTTATTCTCAAAAGGCATTTTTTACATTAAAAAATACTCAGTCTCATCAGATTTAACATCAGTTGTAGGGACCATAACAGAAATACTCAAGCTTAAATTAGATTTATGTAATTGACTGGGAAAAAAATTGGTCGCATTTCTGAACATACAGCATTAACAGAACATGGGAAAGGGCTACCATTTATGGTAAGATATGGATTAAATCACACAGGATAATCAGGATGTATGGAGGATGAGACTGAAATTCATTGTTGAAAAGACCATTTGCTTTGATGAGATCACAAATCTGCTAGAGAATTGGAGTAAAGTTTTCTGAAGTGATTACAGTACTGGAATTCACACTGCATCTAATAATGCTAATTCAAGTACAAACTTCAGAAGATTCACCATTTCCATTCATTGGGACCTATTACCTATATCTTTTTACAACAGTTTTACCTACATAAGACTAAAAGGGAGGCTTCTCAACAACTGAGTCCTGTTCAGGCTCCTGGAACATTGTAATATACTGTCAGAGGTGGGATACCTGACTGTCATAAAGTTTTATCTGCAAAGTTGATGTTACATCTCTAGGCCTTAGGATAGCTTGGGCTTTCCTTTGTTGTTGTTCCATCATTTCTGACTCTTCATGACCCCATTTGGGATTTTCTTGGCAAAGATATTGGGGTTGTTTGCCATTTCCTTCTCCAGCTCATTTTACAGATGAGTAAACTGAGGCAAACAGGGTTAAATGACTTGCTCAGGGCTGCACAGCTAGTAATTGTCTGAGGCCAGGTTTGAGCTCAGGAAGAGGAGTCTTCCTGATTCCAGGTCTGGTGCTCTATATGTTTCACCACCTAGCTGCCCCCTTAGCCTTTCCAGGATGCCCTTCAGGTACAAGACAAGGAAATGCAGCTGGAGAGAGAATCTAGCTTTCATTTTGCAGGGAAGTGTGTGGCTACCCTAAGGAGTTCTGATGTCCTATCATTGATTTCGAGATTCCTCTCCCATTCTGTCTCTTTATACCTAGTTCCCTAAAGTATATGGAATCTGCTTGGAAGGGATCTTAGTGACGACTGGAGCCAAAATGTTTATTTTATGGCTGAAGAAACTGAGGCCCAGACATATGAAGTCACTTGTCTAAGGCCCTGCAGGTAGTGAGTAGCAGGGCTAGACTTCTAACCGAAGTTTCCACCTTGCAAATCCAGTGCTCTTTCCAAATTTTAAGGTTGAGAATTTTTTGTGACATCCAATGAGACATTTGGGAACCCTCAGAGGTGTCATAAAATCAGAGTTGGCCATGCCAATTAACTGGCTCTCATTGACCGGACCAATAGGTCCCAGCCCAGGCCCCACTTAGTGGTCATTGTTTGGGCCCTGATGGTTTAGAGGGAATGTAAATGGTAATTGTTTCTATTTTGGCCAGAAATTCTGAGGGTCTTCCCCTCCTAGATTGATTTTTTTTAATTAGGCAAAAGGGGTCATTCCTTGACTGATTTTTACCTAGCCTTACTTACTGAATAGGTGTTGCCTCAGTCACAGCTGGAACTCAGAAAGGCCTTAACTTACAAAGGGCAAGACTCCCACTGCTTTCAGGGCCATCTCTAGTCATCCTGATCTATATCTTGCCAATGGACAAAAATGGCTCCAGAGGAGAGTGTAGAAAGCCAGGGCATTTGATTTGGGGGGTTCATTTTAGCTCTTCATTTGTTATCCTGTGAAAAAAAAGGATGAACAACAAGAACTTAAAAAGTATTTGCTGAATCCTTCCAGTCACTTATTATTTCTTCTTATATTCAGTAAGTTTGACCATTTAGGAGGTGTAGTATATGCTAAGTAAATATCCAAGTAATAGTTTAGTAATTGGCTTAACTAAATTTTGTTTTCAAAGAGGACCAGTGACATTATGATGTAATGGGAGAATTTTGTATGAATCGGCTTTATTTTTTGTGACATTTTTGTGAGACAGAGTTGCACAAAGTCGTCAACCTCACTATCTCTTCCAGAGTCCTTGGAGGCCAGGGCAAGATGAAAGTCTTGGGGTGGATGCAGTGGATGGATGACCTTGGTGCCTCAGACTGTCTGAACAAGCTCTAACCTTTCTGTGATGCCTTCTTTATCCACCTTTATGGCTGTTGTAACATATTGTTCTCACGTGTCTATTCCACAGGAGAGAAGTCTTCACATGCTTGTGGCAGACATCCTCCTCGCTCACTGATGGGTTTGACGCCTGTTGGATACCCTCAACCTAGTTTATCCTGCCTGCCTAGATAGTTTTGCCCATGTGTGACTGCTGCACAAAAGCCCCTTGGACTTTTTGAAATACCACATAACCAAAGAAATAGAGTTAAAAATTAACTCAGAAGCTAACTGGCCCAGCTTGTGCATTCTCTGTCCTCCATCTTCTCCCTTCCCCTCCCCCATATTTTTTTTCCATTCTCCTCCCTTCCTTCTATTTCCTGCTCTTCTTCCACACTGCTTTCTGAAGCTCTCCTGTCCCTTTTCCCCATCTCTGTCTCCTCCTTTCTTCCTTCCCCTTCTCCTCTTCTTTTCCTGACCAGCTACTTCGTTCAGAGACCCAGGGCTGGTGCTGGAAAGAGACATGATTTAATTTGTATTCAAGTATAGCTGGTAAAAAAACTTCTATGCATAAAATACCTAGGTAGGTGCTAAGTTGAGACAGAGACATAACTGCTCCCCTTAAAGAGCATGCTACCTGGTAGAGGGGATAAGACATAACAAAAGCACAAGCTAATTATGTGATAAATACCACTAAACACGTACAAACAAAGAAAGCTAGAGAAGGGAGAGGTTACATCTGGTAGAGGAAATCTAGGCTTTAAGGAAGGGGTAGCATTTCAGCTGGCCCTTGAAGGATGGACAAGTAGGTTGAAGGATGGGCAAGTAGGGTTTCAACAGATGTGACTGCGAAGGAGAGTCTTGATACATTTAGCTCTGATGGTCATTGTATAGCAGGAAGAACACTGACTCTGGAGTCAGAGGGCCTCGGTTCTTATCTTGTGTCTGTAGCCAACTCTGTTGGCTTGAGGAAGTCCCTTTACCTTCGTGGGTCTCTGTTTCCTCAACTGTGAAGTGAGAGAATTAGACTGGAAGACCTCTGAGGGCCCTTCTAGCTCTAGATCTATGAACCTCTGATTAAAAATCAGAGCTTGCTATATCCCTTTTGTATCTTGAATAGGAGTGATAAAGAGCAGCACAGGAAATAATCATTTTTCCATAGTGCCTTTGAGTACAAGGCCAAAAAGAAAAATAAGATTTTTTTTGTCTCTGTTGTATAAATCAGGATGATAAGGTGAATATTTTATAGCTTCTTCTATTTTAGGGACCTCTTTTATGCAAATACAGTTGCTGCTCAATCAACTCAGATAACTTTTTCCTTTTTTTTTTAAACAAAAACGAAGCAAACTTCTGCAAAGAGCTGATATCGTTCTGTCAGTCAAAAACCATCTGCCGCATAGGGACTGCAGCACCAAGAGGGAGCCCAGCCTTGCTGGTCTGGAGCAGTCAGCCAGTATGACAGCAGATTTTTCTTTTGGAAATTGCATTGTAATTGAATATGCTTTGACTTTTTCAGATACCATATTAGATGTTTAGTTGACTCCTCTCTAAGATGGCTGGATCTTTCTGTTTCTTCATAGCCATTGGTTTTGATAACCTGCTGGCTCTAATAGGCTCAGAGAAGGAATTTAGAAAACAAGATAGAATCAATCCATCAATCAAAAAGCCTTTATTAAGCACCTACTATGTTCCAGGCACTGAGCTGAGTTCTGGGGCTAGAAAGATGAAAATGAAGCTGTCTCTGCTACCATGGAACTTACCTCCTTTGGGGAGACCAGTACCCTGAGAGTGACAGAATAAATGGAAGTGCCACTTGGGTACATTAGGGATCCAGCTGTGGGACTGATGAAATGAAGAGTAAATGCTTGGCAGAGCCTTTCCTCCCTAGTGCAGAAGGAGCACCAGGAAGTGGGGGCTTGAGATGAGTGGTTGGTGGTTGTAAAGAGGGGTACAATGGGATGGGTTACACAGTGTGAGCCATTCTTGTATTGGCAGAAAAATTTGAGCTGAGGAACCTGGACCAGCAGAGGCTGAGTAGTGAGGAACAGCAGCTGTCCTCATGTTTAACCTTTCATCTCTTCTGCTTGTTTGTTCACTGTGGTTTATATGATACATACATGGCTTAACAAGCCAAGTCAAAAAGCGTTTATTAAATGTCTGTTATGCGCCAGGCACTGTCTTAATTGCTGGAGATACAAAGAAAGCTAAGAATAGTTCCTGTCCTCAAGGAACTCCCAGTCAAGGAGATGTAGGGAGACAGTGTTCAAAATCCAAATCCAAAACAAAACTGCAAATAAAATGTATTTGTAAATTCCTATTCATGTTTTCCCCTACAGTGTAGCTAGAATTGAGGAATTTGGTCAGAGGCAATCTAGTTCTGCCTTTTTGAATTGCACTAGATGGTTCCCATCTCATTAAAAGGGTCCTTTAGGGGGATCACAAATACTAGTACTTTGTAATTGCATTACAAATGCATGACAGATTATGAGCCCCCTAAAACAGGATCTCTTAATCTTTCTTTTTTGTGTGTCACAGCCTCCTTTGACAGTATAGTAAAGTCTCTGGTCTCCTTCTCTAAATATTATTTTTAAATGCATAAAATATACAGGATTATAACTGAAATACAATCATCAAACTTTTTTTAAAGTTCATGGTTCCCAGGTTAAGAATCCCTGCTGTAAAAGAACAAGCAATGTAGGTGACCCCCAGGGAGTACCTTTGAGACAAAGGGTATTTGATTGAAAGTTCTGCCATTGGACATAATAAAGCAGCCAAGTTCTTGAATGCTTTGATTAGAACCAGACTATGGTGAGGATGTGTGACTTTTCTTGGGAAGCTGTTCTGTCTGTGTATGACACTGGGAGGGATTCTCTGTAGGGTTATAGACGTAGCCCTGGTCTCCCTCAGATATAGTCCTTGTGAAAAGCCCAAGTTTGATGTTATACTAACTCAAAACAAAAGATAATTAACTACATAGTAAAATAAATGACAAGGAAAATTACTGCCATTCTCTAAGGGATACACCCTCCCATAAATCACTACATCACAGGTGGGAGAAGGCACGTGTAGGGAACAAAAGGTATATTCATAGGGAAGACTAAGGCTAGGGAGTGTGGCAAAGATGACTCATGCTGCCAGGGTGGTGTCCCTGCTGGAATGCCTCCATGTTCAGGGCCTCTGCCCACTACCTTGTAGTGCCAGTACCATTCTCTGCTGGTCTGTTTCCACTGTGTGGCACTTCTGGGTTCCTCTGCTGAATAGCCACCTGCTAGTATCTGGCCTTAGGCACATTAGGGGTGGCTCTGCACTGCTGCTTGATACTTTGTCACCTGATTTCCAGTATTGTATAGACTTTCCTCATGGGACAGCTGAAGGAGGCCAGGAATACCTAGAGATACGGAGAGGAGAGAGAACATTCTAGACATGAAGGATGGCAAAGGAATTTGCATTTTTATTCTTAAGTCAATAGGGGGCCTCTGGAATTTTTTTTGAGAAGGCTTGTACTTTCAGAAGATCATGTGAAAAGTGGATTTGAGAGGGAAGAGACTGAGAATAGGCAGATCCTTTAAGAAGCTGTTACAGCAGTCCATGTGGGAGGTAATAAGGGTCTGAATGAGAGTAATGGCAGTGAGAATAGAAAGATGACAGATAGGAGAGGTATTGTGAAGATAGAACCACCAAGACTTGACAATTGATTAGCTTTAGGTAGAGATAGACAGTCAATAAACATTTAGTAAGAGCTGATTACATGTCAGGCACTGTGCTAAGTGATGGGCATACACACGAAGGTAAAAGACAGTTCCTTCCCTCATGGAGCTCACAGTCTGATGGAGGAGGCAACACGCAAACATCTATGTACAAATAAATAAACTTTGTATAAGATGAACTGGAGATAATCAACAAAAGGAAGGCACTAGAATTAAGGGAGATTAGGAAAAACTTCCTATTGAAGGTGGATCTTTAGCTGGGATTTAAAGAAAGACAGGGAAGCTAGGAGGTAGAGATGAAGAGGGAGAACATTCAGGCCTGGGGGACAGCCAGTGAAAATGGCAGGAGTTGGGAGGTGGGCTTGCTGTTTGGAGAAAGAGAAAGGAGGCCAATTGCCCTGGATATCAGAGTACATGAAGGGGATGTGTAAAGAAGGCTGGAAAGGGAAGGCAGATTATGAAGACCTTTGAACAGGAAACAGAGAATTTTGTATCTGATCCTGGAGGTTATAGGGAGCCATAAGAGTTTATTGTGGTCACTTAGGCTATAACCTTAGGCTTCTATAATTTAGAATTATTCTAGATCTGTAAGTAAATTTTGGTAAACAATCCACATGATGCTTGATTGTGGTAAGATCAAGTCTATCACTGCTTGCTTGAATTATACCAAACGGACCCCATCTTGCCAGAAGAATTTTTGGGGGCATCAAACATTACTGGCCAGAGATGTGCTTAGAGCTCAGATTAAATGAATTAGTACAACCTGAGGGAAAATTGCAATGAGATCTTTCCTTTTTACTCAGGCCTCAAATGTCTATATAAAAATGCACAAAGTACAGGTAATTTCACATTAGACATTAGTCAGGTTATAAAAAAGAATTGTGAACAATAGGAAAGAGGAAACAAAACCAAACAAGAAAAAGAGAGCAGGTAGTTTGCTTCAATCTGCATTCAAACTCTGCTTTTTCTAGTTCTTTCTCTGAATGTAGATGTCTCTTTCTGTCTTGAGTCTTTTGGAGTTATCTTATAACCTTGCATTACTGAGAAGAGTCCAGTCTATCAAAGGTGGTTATCGCACATACATTGTGTCTGTAACTGTACAGATTTCTCCTGGTTCTGCTCTTCTCACTCAGCATCAGTTCTTATAAGACTCTCTAGGTAAATATGAAGTCCATCTGCTTCTCATTTCTTATAGCACAATAGTATTCCATTACATTCATATGCCACAACTTGTTTAGCCATTTCTCAATTGATGGGCATTCCTTTAATTTCCAATTCTTTGCCACCACAAAAAGAGCTGCTATAAATATTTTTGTACATATGGGTCTTCCTCCTACTTCTATGATCTCTTTAGGATACAACCCTAGAAGTGGTATTGCTGGGTCAAAGGGTATGCAATTATTTATAGCCCTTTGGGCATAGTTCCAGATTACTTTAGTTTATTTTCATCTCTTTTCTCTGGATTCCTATGGTGTTATTTCTTCTATTCTACTCATTTTGACACATACTATTTTGCATGTTGACTTAACTGTGTTATATGTATGTCTTATTTCTCCACTTAAACTGTAAGATTTCAGAGAGCAGGATCTGCACCTTACATTTGGAAAGGATTTTATGTGTGTGTGTGTGTTTGTGTGTGTGTGTGTGTGTGTGTGTTGCCCATGTAATTTATGTGTATCTACTTGAACCTGTCTAGAGGTAACTGTATTGTGGTAGAGCTTCTCTACTCCCTACTTTTAGTGCTTGGCATTTTGGCATTTAGATTGATGTAGTCCCTGTGATGGCAGCATAGGGGAGTGCGTTGGGGGAACAAAGATTCACCAAAGAGGATTTGCCACTGAGCCAGGGGACCTGCCTACACAGTAAACTTTAAAAGAAGAGAGTTTTTTTTTGTTCTCACACTCTTTTTCCTCTCTTCTCAAAGTATGACTTGGAACTTTTCCTCTGGGACCTACCAAGAAAGGGGGCAAGGGTGTCTCTCTTCTCCCTACCCCCCACATCTGCTTATAAATGAAACATGTGTTGCTTGAGGGAGCCTGAGCCTGAGCCAGTGCCTAGGGCAGTGGTTCTCAACCTTCCTAATGCCGTGACCCCTTAATACAGTTCCTCATGTTGTGGTGACCCCCAACCATAAAATTATTTTCATTGCTACTTCATAACTATAATTTTGCTACTTTTATGAATTTTATGTAAATGTCTGATTTGCAGGATGTATTTAAATTGAACATAACTCACAAGTTGAGAACTGCTGGCCTAGGGGCTCCTGATTACCTCTTCTGCTTTGTGTTTCTTTCCCTGAGAATAGGTGACTGAAGAGTGATCATGACAGATGGATGTCTTAGCAGTGCTTAGAGATACCAAAGCTCCTGGGTTCCTCAGTAGGAGCCTATTGGTACTTTCTAGTGCCACATGAAAGTATATTGGCAATGTCATTGATTTTATGTTAACATCACCATCATCCACAACTTTGGTTCAAAGTATATGACGGTTTTTTAAAAGGTGTTTAAAAATATTGTATCAATTATAGTTTGGTCCTAAGATGTGCATATAGTGAAAAAGAGTAACCATTATTATTTCTGTCTCATACAAGTAAATGTTGCATTTGTTTCTCATGTCCTTTTATTAAACTAATGAACATCAATCATAGGATTTCTAACATTTCCCACTGAATAAATGGCCAATGAGGTTAAAAGTAAAAACTGTTGTTGAGCAACCTGAAGAATTATTTCCTATGGTAATACTTCCCTTGGATGAAAGGAGATGTTCACTGGAAAAATCTGTCTCTTGTGATTGTAGGTATTTAAGGGGAATCAGTGGTTAAGTTATCGTGAAGGACTAATTCCTAGAGGGATCTCAGTTTCCTCCTTTGGTGCTTTAGTTCTCCTGTGTTCTTTGATTTTCTTTCTCTTTGATCTCTCAGCTTACACTGTCAAATCCATTCAAACCTATCTTTGCCACTGCTGCCAAGTTCTTACATCACTACCCTAAAATAATCTCTCCCCTCCCCTGCCCTCCCCTGCCCTCTCCTCTCCTCCCCTCCCCTCCCCTCCCCTGCTCTCTCCTCTCCTCCCCTCCCCTCTCCTCCCCTCCCCTCCCCTCCCATCTCCTCTCCTCTCCTCTCCTCTCCTCTCCTCTC